>CAWUFW010001238.1:2525000-3023184 GCA_963921515.1 Calotriton arnoldi
GACTTGCAGGACCAATCTCCAGGAGTTAGGGTGAGTGGTGGGCAAGGTCCAAGGCAGCACCAGCAGTACACCAGCAGCACGAGGGCGGCCGGGTGCAATGTGCTAAACAGTGTCAGGAGCCCAATGTTATTTTATGGAGATCGGTCTCTGCGAAAAGAGGCTGCAGGCTCTGGCTAGGAGGCAAGTCGGTCTGAACCAACAGGGGGGGCTTAGGCCTCACAATGCTTGGGAACACCTTTGGTCCTCTTTCCACGGCCCAGGTGAGAAGAGTGCAGAGGTGTCCTTATCGGAGCAGTCGCGGTAAAGGGGGCCTGCGTGCAGAGGCTGCAGGCGACGGAGGGTCCACGAGGGGTGAAACCACGATGGACTCTGGCTCTGGAAGGCTGGGGAACCTTGAGGACGCTGTTGTCCCACTGCAACTCTGGCTTGGAGCAACGGGTGTAGTGGTGGCTTCAGGTGTCCGGTTTTGGCGGTTCCGCAAGTCTCTGGAGTCAACAGCTGCAGGACGAGTAAACTTTGGCACAGTATTCTACGAGGGACGCAGACAGGCGAACGGGGCTAGTACCGGGTCAGTTGCTTCTCTCTCTGCTTTTGCGGCTCTTCTGTGTCCTCTCTCTTCTTAGGTCATCAGGATTTCTCTCTCTGGTGCCAGGGACTCCCCTAAATACTGAAATTAGGAGTGTTAGGGGAGCCAATAAATACTGACACTTGGGGTCACTACACTCCCTATATGACCACTTCCCGTGGGAAGTGGGGATAATTCTGTCCCAGAATTCCTAAGTATGCCATCACAAAGATGGCTACTTCTGAAAACTCGGGTCCACCTCAGTGTAGCCCACCTTAAAGGTGATACTAGCCTGGAGGAGGCAAGCCTAGCCAACTAGCCAATATTCACGCCTGTCCGCGTGCCAAGAGGTCCTGGACAAAGGGGGGCTGCTTCCTCTCCTGTGAGGGAAGCCAGACTCTCATTCCAAAGGTAGCAGCTCTGAAGCTTGCTGGTCTGGGGAGGGTAATCACCAGGTCATCCAGTGGGAGAGGGTGTTACACCCTCTTCCCAGACAGGTTTTTGTTTCGGGTCTCCGGAGAGCAGAGGCACTCACCCTAGGAGGTCAGAACATTGTGTCAGGTGGCAGGCTGACAGAAACCAGTCAGGGAGCACACAAGATGCCGATAGATGCGTTAACCAGCATGGATATTAGATCGATGCGCTAAGGTGCAAAATGTATAGCCCTCTTACAAGCGCTGGTGCTTTCAGAAAGATGTGATTAAGACTATGCGGATGGGGATGTATGAGCTTTATACCCTCCTCTTCAAAAGGGGGTTAAAGTTAGTGGCTCACAGTGTGCCCTGATAAATGTTCGAGTGAGATGAATAATTCTGGAATACCAAAGAGGCAGATCTAGTCCCGCTTCACAAGGTGCGGCTAGAAAGAAGGCTGAACAGCTTTGTCTAATGAATGGAAGATGAGCGGTTTATGTGACCTGTTTGGATTTCACCAAATGCCTTGCATGCCCTTCCACTTTTAAGCACTGAACGGCCTTTAGGAGATGGCCCTTTTGCTAATTTGAGAACTGACTTGGTCACTGGTAGAAAGTTCTAATGAATGGAACTTATTCTGAGTAAAGACAGTCAGGGATGAGTTCTTAGGCTCCGCACTGGGTGTATTCCTACGTGACAGTGGGGAGGAGCTGTAGAAAGTATGCTGTTAAAAATTAACTTTAAGCTCAAGGAGTGTCGGGGCAAGGACCCAGTGGAGGAAGTTACTGGCCATAAGACGTGAGCGAACAATCCAAAAGAAAAAAGGAAGCTGAAAGGGCTTACATAGTGCAACAGAGGGGGCATGGCACCTATGACACCAGAATATATGCTCTGAAAGTTACAGCTACTGAAGCAGTATCTAGTTGCGCCAGTATGTGGCACAGTACCACACAAGGTGAGAATGGGAAACAGTAAAAAAAAGAGTACACTTTATTACAGCAGCCGGCAGACCCAGTTCTTGCAGATGTTTTTAAGCCCGTTTGGATATTGAGCACTAGGCAATAGTGTTTATTAGACACACCCCAATAAATGTAACAATCAATCTAGCAATCTTGCCAGCAGTTTCAACAATCCAGTCGACATTAGCAAGATAAGGACTACCATCATCATTAACTCATCTTTCATTTCTTACGCATGTCCTCCCCAAAAACTTGACCCAAATACATTCTCCCTACATTTCGTATAAATGTAAATGACGTTCAAACATTTATCATTAAGGGAAATTGAGAACCTCGGCTCTGCATCCTAGTGTGTCTGCTTTATTTGGTCTTTCCTACACATAGCCATACATGCCACCTTTCCACCATCCTGATCGGAAACATTTATGAATCAACTGGCTCCCATTGCATGTCTTAGTAACAACAACAGTCTTTATCACTGAAAGTCATTTAGGCCCACTGAGTAGGAATTCTATTACCTTGACAATGATATATCTTATGCTACAAGCTGAATAAGAATTTCTGCAATGAAAAGGTCTCAAATCTTTAAACCCTTTTAACCTCTGACTGGTTTCAAAACGTTTTGGTATTTCATATTGAGACCTAAAAAAGTTCAGGTTAGAATGACATTTCATAGGACAACACAAAAGAAAGAAAACCTATTGGGAATCAGACAAACCTTATCAAAGTAAGAACTGCGATCCATGGGAAAATCTTTGGCAATGTGAGGTCTCATCCCCGGACCTTTCCCAACCACACGGCTACAATCTCCGATTGCCAGAGAAGGCTTGTCCACGTCCATTCGTTTATCCTGCAGCACTCCTGCAAAGGTTTAAAAAAAAAAAAAAAAACCTGAGGAAACTGACATGTACAACTAAATAATATCACTGACAGCAGGAGATACCCATGGATTCAATTGTCAAGCAACCATTTCTGCAATTCAATCATTAGTTGCACATACCATGATTAAACATGCGTCACATCTGCAACAGTTTTGCAGTTTTCCTCTTTTATAGTCACATGCTGTACATAATTACACTAGTGTCTAGACACAGAAGGGAATTGTGTTCTCCTCAAACTACTATATTATAGGAGTAAAGCAAAGTCAAATCTAGAAAGATACACTAGGACAGCAGTGATTAGCCACTGATGGCCAACTGTTGGACCCAATCATCCTATTTTGAATTTCTCCTGGATATCGTGAAAGCGTTAAGTAGCTTAGAATATTAATATAATACGTAACCTCTGAGTGGCCTACAGACAAAGAGGTGGCAATGCTCTTATTACCCATGACGGATTTACTAAAAATCACCCATTTGAGGATCACCGCATAGTGATGTGATCCTAGTCTTAAAATGGAGGGATTCTAATTTTACTGTGTTTTCATTAGTCTACCGACCTCCAGTCTATAGTTCCCCCATTACACAGCTCACTGACCTGGCTTCTTATTTATCCAAATAGCCAGGAGGTGATTTGGGAAGACTGACATACAGCTGGATGATCCTACTCAGGCTGTGGCTCTGTAGTTCTTTGTGCAGGCGCGTGATCTGGGACTGTCCTTGACGGCATTGACTCAAACAGACAAACTTGTGACCTGGTTTTCGCTCCTCCAGGCCAGAGCCAACACATGACCAATTAGCTTCTGGGCTAGTCAGAACACTCTAGAACTTGGTTAAAGATTTTGGTCCCTTTAAAAGTCGATAATTTTAATTCCTGCTTGTAGGAAGCTGGCTCTTTATGGGATATATCAGTAAGTTGATATACCATGTAAAGAGTCCAGGGGTTCCCTTATAAGTGGGCAGGAGCTTGCTATGCAATCCCAAAGTGCTTTATTAGGGGGTAGTGTGGTCGAGCAGCCTTAGGCTTAACACAAGGGAGTGCAAGACATTTGCAAAATGCACACAATGAATAATAAATGACAACAAGACTCAAGAAGGAGATCCACACCAATTTATAAAAATACTAAGTACCTTTATGTATGATTTGGCAACAGAGAACAATTGTTCAGGTAAGTACTTTTTAAATATAAATTCTTTTCACTTTAAAAAGTGGACACCAATTTCTGAGTTCTGCAATGTTATCCTATGGAAGGAAGAACAAGTTCTGCAAACAGGTACACTACATCAACTTACAGGACCAATCTCCAGGAGTTAAGGTGCATGGTGTGCAAGGTTCAAGGCAGCACCAACAGTACACCACCAGAGGCATGAGGGCAGCAGGGTGCAAATCAGCGTTGGGAACCTAATGCGTTTCACTGAGGGTCGGTCACTGTAAAAAGAGGCTGCAGGCTCTGGCTAGGAAGGCAGTCGGGCTGAATCAGCAAGTGGGCTCAGGCCTTGTGATGCTCGGGGATGGAGCGACACCTTTGGTCCCCTTCTCCAAGGCCCAGGGGTGACGGGTGCAGAGGTGTCCTTAGGCGCGGGTTTTTTCTTACCGGAGCAGTTGTGGTTTAGGGAGCCTGCGTGCAGAGGCTGAAGGCGACTCCGGGAGTCCAGCAGGGGTGAAACCACAATGGATTCTAGCTCAGGAGGGCTGGGAAACCTTGTGGGCACCTGTGGCACACTTCACCTCTGGCCAGAGGCAACGGGTGCAGTGGTGGCTTCGGGTATCGGATTTTGGCAGTTCCTGAGGCCTCAGTCTTCTCTTTTGGAGATTCTTTAGAAAAGGTCCACTGCTCATGGGAGGTCTTGATTCTTTTTCAAATGCAGGCAGTCCACCCAAGTTTCTGGAGTCAAAGCTGCAGGACAAGTCTACTTTAAAGCTGTTTTCGATGAGGGATGCAGACAGGTCGGCTGGGTTGGAACCAGGTCAGCTACTACTTTGCTCTTCTCGACTTTTGCGGCTCTTCGGTGTCCTCTCTTAGGTCGTCAGGATCAACTTGTCTGGTGCCAGGGGTACCCCTTAAAAACTGAATTTAGGGGAGTGTATGGTAGAAGCCAATGGTGTACTGACCCTCGAGGTCACTACGCCCCCTATATGACCACTTCCTGTGGGAAGTGAGCATAACCTTGTCTCATAATTCCTATGTATGCCATCACAAAGATGGCTACTTCTGAAAAATAGTGTCCACCTCACAGTAGCCGACCTTAGGGGTGTTACTAGCCTGGAAGTGGCACGCCTGACTAGCTAATTTCCCCGCCTGTCCACGTGCCAAGGGTGCTCTAGACAGGGGGGCTTCCTCTTATGTTAAAAATTTTTAAAGCGCTCAGTTGCTCCTAAATGTAGCGTCCCCGCGCTAAGACTGCCCTGGACCGTAGGAGGAGAGAAGGACTACAAACCTGCCCGGCGAGTAGGATTAAGGAACAGGTAGAATCTTAAAGACTGACTAGCCAAGTTTTGAGTTTCCTTCTGAATGTTTTCTCTGTGGGTTGACACAAGTCAAGCGGTAGGGTGTTCCACAATTTAGATGCCTGAAAGCCGAAGGAAGAGTCACCCAGGCGGGTTCTTTTTATAATGGGCACTTTTGCCAGCGCGCCGTCAGATGATCTGAGTTGTCTGCTGGGTTGGTAGGGTTTGAGGAGTGGGAAGAGATAGCGAGGACCTTTGCCGTTCAGGATCCTGTGACAGAAGCCCATGGCCTTAAAGGAGATTCTTTTCCTTAAAGGTAGCCAGTGAAGCTTGTCCAGGGCAGACAGGTGCCAGTCTTAGGAGTTTCAGCAGAAGGCGTGCTGCCGCATTCTGCACCCTCTGGAGTCGGTCTAATCTGCCCTGAGTGGCTCCAATGTAAAGTGAATTAGAGTAGTCCAGTTGGGACATAATGAGAGCCTGTATGACCATTTTCCTAGCCGATATAGGCAGAAGATCCATGATTTTGGCTAGAGTGCCAAAACATTTGCCTGCTACACAGGAGATTTGGTTTTCAAAATAAGATTGGAATCAAACAGAAAGCCCAAGTTTTTTACTTTGGTCTTGGGGTCAGGGTTAGGCCAAGCTCTGCTGGCCACTATGCTGAGGACCTCTGTTTTGTTAGCGTTCAGCTTGAGGCAACTCATGTTCATCCATTCTGTGAGACCCCTCAAGAAGGATCTGAAATTGGGGGCAGCCCATTCCTCCTTCTAGGAGAGGGTGACAATAAGCTGTGTGTCATCCGCATAGGACACCATGGTGACACTGGGCTGCTTGATGACATCCGCCAGAGAGCGCATATAAAGATTGAACAAAGTGGGGCTCAAAATCGACCCCTGAGGCAAGGAGAGTACCTCTGAGTAAGGGGGTCTGCACGACTTGGAAGGTCCGATCGAAGAGGAAGAAGGTCAGCCACTTGAAGGCTGGGCCCCTGATCCCGTAGCTTCCCAGGTGCTCTAGCAGTAGGCCATGGGATACGGTATCAAATGCAGCACGGAGGTCAAGCACGATGAGTGCAGCCATTTGGCCCGTTAGCACAGATTTTAAGAGACTCGGAGGCCAACTGTAGGGCTGTTACAGTGCTGTACTGAGCACGGAAGCCTGATTGGTAATCATGAATGATGTTGTTTGAGTCCATAAAAGTTGATCTTTTGGGCATTAATATGTTTCTCCACTTTTTCAGTTAAGTTCTCAGGTTAGGACGGATCTAGTGAGGGGTTTTTGAGAAGGGTTTTATGATCGCATGCTTCCATTCTAAAAGAACTATGCCAGTTGTGAAGGGGATATTGAGCAGGTTGCTCAGTCTAGACAAAATCACCTCCATTCCATACATAAGAATTTATGGGGAAGCCGGTTCAGAAGGGGATTCAGATTTTATTTTAGATAAGAGAGTGCAGAGTTTATCTTGAGAGGGAGAGGTGAAGGTAGCGAGGCCGTCATCGTAAGCATAAACCAGGTCTTTGGCACTGGAAATTCCGTATCGTCTCAGAGAAGGAGTCGTTGATCTTAGCAACTTTGTCAGAAAAGAAATCAGCTATGGAGTGACAACTCCGCAAGGAAGGAACTATATGGGCAGAGACGCGATCTAAGGATGACAGATTTAACAATTTGAAAGAACTCTTTCGAAGAGTTAGATGAGGAGTCAATTTTATGTGCACAGAAACGGCTACACGTGATGCGAATGAGCTTGTGGTATTCCTTCAAAAACTGAGGAATAGATGGCTTTACTATTGGTGCTATAGTCCTCACGCCAGATGCATTCGGGAGGTTTCCAGGATTTTTTCTTTAACTAGAGCTCCTCATTAAACCACTCTGCAGATGGTTTGGAGCGGGTGACACAATGTTTTTTAATAGGGGCAATCCTATCGAGGGCCCCGGTGGCCCAGTCATCCCAATGTTGAGTGGCTGACTCAATATTTCTGTTGGGCTGAGGGCCTTCGATCGAAAGTGCGGTCGTAAGAGTCTCGGAAGTGATCCTAGCCCATTTCCTAGATTTTGACTTCATACAGTCCTTGCAAGTTCTAATGGGATTAATCAAGGGAAAGGTGTGAGAAAGTGCCATCTTTCTTGCATGGTATGCCCCCACTTTTTGCTGAAATGCTGATGTGCTTTGACTGAGTGTGCCCTGGGCTCCTGCCAACCAGGTACCCAGGGCCTGTGTTCCTTCCCTAAAACTGCATTGATACCTACACCCAATTGGCATCCCTGGCCACAGGTCAGCCCCTGGGAAATGGTACCATGGGTACCCAGGGCACTGTGACCAGGGAAGGCCCCTAAGGGCTGCAGCACTTGTTGTGCCACCCTTAGGGACCCTGTACCTTTACACACACACACTGCCTTTGCAGGCTGCGTGTCTTGGTGCAGAACAAAAGCGAAGAGTCGACATGGCACACATCCCTGTGTGCCATGCCTACAGCCACTGCCCTGGCCTAGGTCAGCCACCCCTCTAGCTGGGTGCACTATGCCAGTGGTGAGGGCATAGAGGCATGAGCCCTGTGCCCCTACAGTGCCCAAGTCCATTCTTGGGCATTGTAAGTGCAGTGCTGCCATTAAGAGTATATGGTGCTGGGAGTCTGTCATTACGAACTCCACAGCACCATAATGGCCCCACTGAAAACTAAGAAGTTTGGTATCAAACTTCTTAGCCCATTAAACCCCACTGATGCCAGTGTGGAATTTAATGTAAACGCACTCCAGAGGGCATCTTAGAGATGCCCCCTGAAACCAACCCGACCTCCAGTGTCCGGACTGAGTGGCTGCCCAGGTTGCCACCACCAGACATGTTTCTGACCCCTGGGGCGAGAGCCTCTGCTCTCAGGGGCCTGAAAGAATGCGCATCCTGGGGCGAGGTGCCAAAGCCTCCTCCCCCAGGATGGGCAGGGGGAGCTTCAAAGGCCTGCCGCCTTTTGAGCTTCCCCAGACCACTTGCTGCTTCCAGCAAACTGGTCCCCACTGGTTCTACCCCCACTTCTGGCGGGAGAACCGGCGGGAAAACCAGAGGCAGGAAATGGGTTGTGCCCACCTCTGCCAACTCCACCCCTAAGGTGGGGGAGACGAGGTGAAGCCCAAACTCGAGTCCCCGCCATCTTGAGGATGGGGGGACCCAGCCAACCAGGGACAGGCTCCTGCCCCCCTCCCACTGGAGAGGAGCGGAATAGGGGGTGTACCCACCCCAGGGAAGGGACCCATTGGCCCCTGCCCTTACCTACCTGTAACCACCCCTAAATTTAGTATTTAGGGGCTCCCTGAACCTTCCTTCCTCAGTTCCCGAATCCGAAAACAAGAAGAGAAGGCGAAGCAAGACCAGCCGTGCAGCTGCTAACCAGGAGGCGACGACAACTGACTTGGCCCCAGCCCTACCGGCCTGTCGACCTCTGAACCTGCTCCTGCGGAACCCCGGCCTCAGCAACCTCAAAAACCCCGGAGGACCTGACTTCTGTGCCACAGCCTTCAACCCAGGGACTCCCACGAGCAGTGGTACTGCTCAAAAGAACAAACTACAAAAGACCCAGCCCTGGCACGGAACCGCGAAACCTGCAGCCTCTGCACCCGCCGAGCCCTGCCTGTGCCTGAGTAAACCAAGACTCTGAGGACGTCCCCCCGGCGATTCTGACCTGGAATCCAGTGCCCAAGGACCCTCCTCGACGACCCAGACGACGCCTGCAGCCTCAGGACAAGGGACCCCTCCAACCGCGACCAGCAGGGGGTAAGATTTCCCGACCTCAAAAGACACCCCTGCACCCGGCGCCCCACGGCCCCCTGTGCCCAACTCCTGGGTGTCTACCTATTCTCCAAGACCCCAACTTACCTCCCAAAGTGTTGGTCGCCCCTGAAGAATCACCGTCCCCGAGCCTGCAGCCTTTTTCACCGTCCAAGTTCTCCATTGGTTAACATTGAGCGCCCGACGGCTCAAAGCACCCTGCACCCAGCCGCCCGAGTGCCCCTGGAAGTGCAACCTCTACCCTAACCTACTTCCCCATTTGCCCTGGGCAAGTGACCAGGAGCCCAGCTCCCACAGCCGCGTGGCCTGCTTGCCAGCAGCCACCAACCCGAGACCCCCTGCCTGCCATAGGATAACATTGGGCCTACTCACTCTGCACCCGGCCGCCCCTGTGCCGCTGAGGGTGTAACAACTGTACTTACCTGATACTGGGGGACCCCTGAGTCTAGGCCCAGAACCTTAACTCTGCCAGTCGAGTACTTACCCAAAGACCGATAACTCACTTTTCTTCCATAGGGTAACACCGACTGGCTCGCACCTGGAATTTCTTCTAAGTGTGGAGTTTTGGAACTTTAAAATATTCACCTAAAATCAACCGAGTCACGAAAACGAAAATACTCACCTGGCATTAGAAGAGGCCCCAGTGCTGGACCGGGGTGCCCAACACTGGCCCTAAAAAGTAATCCCAACGTTACTTACCGCTAACTCCATTTTCTTCCATAGGGATCCATTGACTGGTTTTCTGTGAAATTTCTTCTAAGTGTCTACTTTTGAAATACTAAAATATTGTTTAAAAATCACAACAGTAACGAATTCCGAACTACTCACCTGCTATCAGGAGAGACGTCAGTACTGCCTCTTTTAGACTAGTACCAACCATGAAAAGTAATTTTTACCGTACTTACCAGTAACTCGAAATTCCTCTCATAGGATATCATTGCCTGCTTTTGTTGAAAAAGTTTCTAAGTGTCGATTTCTGCATTTTACAAATATTCTTTCAAAATCGTGCCAACGATACAAACGTAATTACTTACCTGTTTTAGCTAGATACCCCAGTGCTGAACCCGAGAACCCAGCACTGGATTACAAAAGTAACGTAAACCTGCTTTGCTTGCAAACTGCATTTCCTTCCATAGGATAACATTGGTAATTTTACCCAGAAAAGTTTCGAAGTGTCGACTTTTGAAATACAGTAATATTCCTCAAAAATCACTACAATAACCAAAACGCTTTTTCTTACCTGTTTCCAGGAAGTGTCCCAGGACTAAATCCAGGATCCAGTCCTGTGGTTAGAAAAGTAACCTACAAAGTCATTAATTGTAATTAATCACAATTGTCCATTAAGCTCAATGTTGCATTGTATTTGACCCTGTGTTGCCTCTTGCACCAACTGTGATTATTACCACCAACAAGTCTATTGCCTATTTGTAAGGTTGCTAACCAGAACATCTCATACTGAGAAAGTATATTTTGACCCTATTGTTGGTTCTAAAATAAAACAAGCATATATTTTTTTTATATACAAACCATTGGCCTAGAGTTCAGTTCTTGAGTGTGTGGCTCCATTTGCTGACTGAGTGCGTACAACAAATGCTTTACACTGTCCTCTGATACTGCCTTACTGCTCGACCAAGCTACCACTTTAGAGAGTAAGGTTATATCTAACTTTAGCCTCTGCCAAACCTCTGGGGGACTGGGGACTCTGTGCACACTGAACCTTACTTTGGTGCAGTATATACAGAGCCACTTTCCTACAAAAGGTGAACGGGATTGGATCCAAAAGATGCCCATGTCTGTGGGTTGGGGTGGTTACGCATTGGGTCATATGAAGTGTTGCTAAATCCTCGATAAGGACAGACACGGATCATCAAAAGGTAGATTCAGATCACCGAGGATAATTAGATTAGAGTGGCGCAAAACATAGGAGGGCAGAATGTCAGCTAAAGAAGGAGCAAACTTTAGGACAGGTCCGTGTGGACGATAAATTAGAAAGCAAAGTGTTATTGCTCGACAAGTTGGGGGGGGGGGGGAGAAAAGGCCTTGCAGTCTGTTTCTAGCATCAAGCATGGTGCAAATGACAGATTGCTTAAAAATGATTGAGATTCAATCCCCTCCCAACACCCCAAACCCCCCTCCCCACCTTCTCTCTGGGATGTCAGTCCTGTCTCACTATCTGGTCACCTGAGGGTATTGAGCCAAGGATCTCAGGGGCAGAGAACTCGTCTGGCCAGGTCTCAGACAAAAAGTGCATCTGGTTGATTATCGGCGAAAAACTCAAAGATATAATTTTTATGTTTGGGTAGTGAGCAGCAGTTAATTAAGAAGCAGCGCACCAATACGTGAGGGCTAGCCGCGGTGTGGTTTGTGGACGCTGCGACAGGCATGCCTATTAAGGTGAAGCCGCACCACACAGATCCCTCGTCTGTTAGGGAGGAGAGTCTAGAGAGTGATAACATTCTGCGGGGTGAGCGGGCATCAGTCGAAGAAGTTCTGTGGCTGTGAACCGTCTGATGTGGGGTGGCTAGACGGGCAAGGGTCCTGGCCCCTTGTGCCAGACGGGCTTGCCTCTTTGAAGGCCTCCTTGCCTCTTTGAAGCTCACCGGCCCAAGGAGGCTAATCAGCAGGTCATCCTGTTAAAGGAGGTGTTTCAACCTCTTCCCGGACAGGCTTTTGTTATGGGTCTCCTGTAAGCAAAGATTCTCACCCTAGGAGGTCAGAACAGCGTCTCAGATGGCAGGCTGGCAGATACCAGTCAGCAAACACATCCATAAGTTGCCCTCTGTGTGCATGTATCTGTAAATCCAATACTGGCATCAGTGTGGGTTTGCCAATAAGAGAAGTTTGATATCAAACATCCCTATTTTCAGTGAAGCTGGGGAACCCATTTTCACCAGTGTCCAGCACAGGGGAATATCTGCTCATGCAGGTATGCCCTCACATGTAATATACAGCACCCTGCCTTAGGGCTGTTAGGCCTGCTGTAGGGGTGACTTGCAAATATTACATGCAGTGTTAGGGACATGACACAGGCATGTGTGACATGTCATGTTTTCACTTTTGTCTGCACCAAAACACACAGCCTGCAATGACAGTCTTGCACGTGCTTGGTGAGGGGTCCCTTAGGGTGGCACAATTCGTGCTGCAGCCCTTAGGAACTCTCTTTAGTATCTCAGGCCCTAGGGTATCATTTATTAGGGACTTACAGAGGGGGCTAAAGGGTTTGCCAAATGGGGGAACAATTGTACAGCTTTTAGCTAAAGAACATTGGTACTGGGAACCTGGTTAGCAGGGACCCAGTACACTTCAGTCAAAGTTGCATCAACAAATTGGCAAAAAGGGGTTGTTTGTAACAAAACGAATAGTTTCTTACCTGTCGGTGTAGTTTTGCAGCTTGAAGACTTTCTGGATTCACTATGCTGTGCATTATTCCGCCATCTCGTGGTTGGGTCCGGATTCGTAGTCTTTTCTTTGTTTTTGTGTTTTTTTTTATTTATATTTTTGTTGTTGGCCCAGGTGGGCGGCGACGCCCCACCATTTGGTGTCTTCGGTGACGTCGTCGCGCTTCCGGCGGAAGCTCCCACCTTTGGTAGCCATCTTCGGATTCTTTTTTCTTTTCCTCTTACAGTTTTTTGTTGTCTATGTCTTTAACCTTTAATCCTTCAATTATTCTTTGATCCCTTTAAACCTTGTATGTAGTTCAGTTGTACCCTTAACCTCCTATGTTATCTTCCTGGCGGAGGCGGGTGGGATCGCTAGTGAATCCAGAAAGTCTTCAAGCTGCAAAACTACACCGACAGGTAAGAAACTATTCGTTTTGCAGCGTGAATCTTTCTGGATTCACTATGCTGTGCATAGACTTAGTAGCGGTTTTGTTATTGCGGTGGTTGGGTGGAAGATGAGCATTGGTTGCTGAAAATGTGCTGTAAGACCTTCTGTCCTACTTGTGCCTCTTTGTTCATTTGGATATCAACACAGTAGTGTTTGGTGAACGTGTGCACGGAAGACCATGTTGCCGCTTGGCAAATGTCTTGTATAGGTGTGTTCGCTAGGAACGCAACCGTTGCTCCCTTTTTCCTTGTTGAGTGAGCCTGGGCGGCTCCTTGTAACTCGTCCTGCCTGCTTGTGGCAGAGTTGTATTGCTTGTGCAATCCACCGTGCAATGGTATTTTTTGTTACTGGTCGTCCCAGGAAACTGCTTGCGAAGGAAACGAAGAGTTGTTTTGTTTTCCTGCATTCCTTCGTCCTTTCTATGTAGTGCATCACTGCCCTTGTGGCGTCTAGCGTGTGTAGCGCCTTTTCTGAGGGTGTTGAAGGTTTCTGGAAGAAACTTGGTATCTGTATTGTTTGATTGATATGGAACCGCGACACCACCTTTGGCAGGAAGTGTGGGTCCGTCCTCATGACAATTCTGTCCTTGTGTATTTGCAAGTAGGGCTCTTGTAGTGTGAGAGCCTGTAGTTCACTGACTCTTCGCAGTGACGTGATAGCCACTAAGAAAGCCGTTTTTAGTGTGAGCATGTGCAGTGTGATCTTGTGTATGGGTTCAAATGGTGATTATCAACTGTGTCAGTACAGTGTTGAGGTTCCAGCTTGGGGCTGGCATCCTTTTAGGGGGGCTATTCTTTTAGCCCCTTCCAGGAATCTTTTGACCACTTGGGAGGTGAAGAAGCTTTTCACCGCTTCTCCCCTGGTGTAGGCCACTATGGCTGCTAGGTGAACCCTTAGTGACGAGTAGCTCAGCCCGCTTTGTAGTAGGTGTGTTAAGTATCGCAGTACTGTTGATTCTTTTGTGACTTTTCGTTGCAGTCCCTCTGTAATGCACCATTGCGAGAACCTTTTCCACTTTGCAATGTAGCATTTTCTTGTAGTGGGTCTCCTTGCTTCTCTGAGTACTGCCATGGTGCTTGGAGGTAGT
Organism: Calotriton arnoldi; assembly: GCA_963921515.1. Classification (NCBI taxonomy): domain Eukaryota; kingdom Metazoa; phylum Chordata; class Amphibia; order Caudata; family Salamandridae; genus Calotriton; species Calotriton arnoldi. The sequence goes on from CAWUFW010001238.1 coordinate 2,538,958, forward strand.
TTGAGGTGTGCGAATTCTAGGTCCTCAGGAGCCATGCTGCTAGGCTGAGGCTGTCTGGTTCTGGGTGGAGCACTTTTCCGTCTTGCATTGTGAGGAGGTCTTTCCTTCTGCTGAACCTGTGTGCTGGTTCCTGCGCCATTTCCATTATCTGTGAGAACCAGGTTTGTCTGGCCCACTGACGTGCCACCAGTATGAGTGTCATGCTGCTGCTCCTGCATTTGCTGAGTACCTTGTGTAACAGTGGTATCGGGGGAAAAGCGTAAGCAAATTCGTTCGACCAACTTATCCATAGGGCATTCCGTAGGGACCTTTGGTCCGGCTGTCTGGATGCGTAATGTTGGCATTTTGCATTCTGGGGTGTTGCAAAGAGGTCTATCCGTGGTGTTCCCCACTTTTGGAACAGTTGCTGCACCTCCTGTTGGTTCAGTTCCCATTCGTGGGATGCAGACGTCTGCCTGCTGAGTCGGTCTGCTTCTACATGGTCTATTCCTGGGAGGTGGATTGCTAGCAGGTCTATCCTTAGAGGGATGGCCCATCTCCAGATCTGTTGTGCCAGACTTGACAGCGGTGCTGATTGTGTCCCACCTTGCTTGTTGATGTAGAACATTGCAGTTGTGTTGTCTGTTTGTATCAGCACTCGCTGGCCGTAAAGCTGCTTTTGAAAGGCTTTTAAGGCTAGGAACAGTTTTGAGTTCTAGGTAGTTGTGTTTCACTGCATCTTGTTGTGACCAGAGCCCCCTGACGCGGAGTCTGGTCATGTGCGCGCCCCAGCCCTGCTGTGAGGCGTCTGTTGTGATGGTCACTGTTGGAGTTGGCTGTGTGAATGGCTTCCCTTGTAATATGTTCTCTTCTTTCCACCACGCTATTTCTTTCTGCACTGCGTGTGTGACAACCACTAGATCTTCCCAACTCCCTGTGGCTTGTGACCATTGCTGTTGTATCCATTCCTGGAACGGTCTCATGTGCAGTCTGATATGCGGGACAAGGTGGATGTATGATGCCATCATTCCCATTAGCCTGCTCACCGTCCTCACTGTCAGAACTTGCCCCTTGCGGTAATGACGTGTTTCCCTCAGGAGCGCTATAGTTCTCTTGTCGCTGGGGAACACCTTGGACTGTGTGCTGTCTATTTGTGCCCCCAAGAATATCTTGATTTGTTGGGGTTCTGTTGACGATTTTTCCCAATGTATTGAGAAACCTAATGTGGACAGTGTTTCTATGACTTGTTTGATGTGTTTTTTGCAGAGTCTGTATGATCCTGCTTTTACCAGCCAGTCGTCGAGGTAGGGGTATACATGTATGCTCCTTCTCCGAAGGTGCGCTGCAGCTGCTGCTAGGCATTTCGTGAACACTCTTGGTGCGGACTTTAGTCCGAAGGCTAGCACTGTGAACTGGTAGTGATCGTGGCCTATCACGAATCTTAATAGCCGTTTGTGTTTGCGGTTGACGGGTATGTGCAGGTATGCATCTTTTAGGTCTAAGGTCGCCATGTAATCCCCTTCTTGGATTTGGGGTATTACTTCCTGAAGTGAAGTCATCTTGAATTTTTGAGTTTTTACGAACTTGTTCAGGAATCTGAGGTCCAGTATTGGTCTTAGTGTATCGTCTACCTTTGGCACTAGGAAGTACGTTGAGTATATTCCCTTGTTCCTTTCGTTGTTTGGAACTGGCTCTATTGCTCTTTTTGTAGCAGTTCCTCTGCTTCTAGGCGGAGGAGGGCTAGTTCTCTTGCGGGTATTGACCGATGTCTTGGTCTTCTCCCTGGCGGGTGTTTTTGGAGGTCTATGCAGTACCCGTGCTGTATGGTGTTTAGTATCCATTTGTCCGTGGTAATTTTCCTCCATTGTGTGAGAAATTTTCCTATTCTTCCTCCCACTGGTGTCGTATGCTCGGTGGTTATTTGCTGTGTGCTTCTGCTCTTTATCTTTTCCTTTTGCGGACTTCCCCTCAACCTTGGTGTTAACGGTGGGGGGCTTGTTCTGTGTGTGGAGTCACTTTGAGGCGGGCTGCTGGCCGCCTCTTCGGGCCGGTCCCCGTCCGTACCCGCGCCCTCGAAAGGACCGTCCTCTGGGTTGGTACTGCCAATTCTGCTGCTGTTGTCCCTGCAGGTTTTGGCCCTGGTTGTTCCCTTGGTACCCTTGTTGTTGTGATTGATGTGAAGTGGTAGGTGCATTGCCTCCTCTACCACTGGCTCGCCTTGAGGGGTTCCCTCTTCTCATTCCCCTGAACTGCAGCGCTCCCATGGACCTTGCAGTTTCGTTGTCCGTCTTTAGTTGTGTTAATTTGTTGTCAACTGTTGCTCCAAACAGTTTCTCACCGTCGAACGGTGTGTTGATGATGTTGCTCTGTACTTCTGGTTTGAAGCCGGAGATCCTGAGCCATGCGTGTCTCCTCTCAGTCATCCCTATCATCATTTGCCTGCTGGAGTTCTCTGCTGCGTCCAAGGCTGACTTTAGGCAAGTGTTCGCGATGGCCTTGCCTTCTTCCGCTAGGTAATTGGCCCTTTGTTGGTGTTCTTCTGGCAGGTGCTTAATGAGCTGGCTCATTTGCATGCCTGCTGATGAGGGCGTTGGAGTTGGCGATACGCCAGTGTATGGCTGCGTTCCTCTCCACCTTACGTCCTGTGAGGTCTATTCTTTTGCTCTCCTTGTCTGGAGGTGGGCCTGTGTTGGTGGGCACACCGGCCCTCTTCCTGGCTGTTGCAGCGATAATGGAGTCTGCTGGTACAGACCCCTGTATGTATGCAGGATCTTTTGTGGAGTGCTTATACTTCTTTTCGCTCCTCGGGGTAACCGCCTTGCAGATTGCTGGTTCCCTGAAGGCCTCCCTTCCCTGGTCGAGAACGCCAGGTAACATGGGTAGAAATTGGCTCCTTGTCTGTTGGGGGAGCAGGGTTTCGAAGAGGAAACCTGCTTTTGTTTTTCCTCCTGCATTTCGACCCCATAAGTCTTTGCAGCCTTCTGCACGACCTCATTGTAGACTCCGATGTCGTCTGGCGGCGAAGGTCTCGAGGGGTAAGTGTCTACCCCTTCTTCTGGTGACTCTGTGTCGAGGTCTTGCCAGTCTAGGTCTTGTACTTCAGAGGACGCCGAGTCCCTGTAAGACAGCATCTCTTCTTCGCCTTCGGCCTCGAAGTAGTAGTATTCCTCGTCCTGGTCTTCGAGCTGTTCGGGTGTCCCCGGGGCCTCGACGACTTCGGCCTCGAATTCCTCGACTGCCTCGTGGGCTTGCTTCGACGGAATAGCGTATTGTTTCATCTTCTCGTCGAAGTCTTTTTTGCGTTGCAGAATGCTCGCCATCTCTGCCTCGAGCCTCCTCTTCTTTTTCGCCATCTCGTGGACCTTTTCGGCGTCGAGTGGTGCAGTGCCTCTTTTCGTGGTCGCGGTCGTCGAAACAGACGCCGGGCCTTCCTTTCTCGGTGTCGAGGTTTCCTTTTCGGGGACGACCTTCGACGCCTTCGTTTTTTCGGAGGCTTTCGCCGATTGAGAGTCCTTGTCCAAGGATCCGCTCGGCTGTTTGTCACTTGGTGCTGTTGCTTTCGTCGAGTGTTTCGGCGGCAACGCTCCCTTCGAGGACTTTGCTACACTTCTCGGAGTGTCGCTAGGGATTCTGGCTTCACTCTTTCGAGCGTCGCTTTGGTGTTTTGGGGTCGACGACTCCCTTACCTCCTTCGACGTTTTCTTTTCGATTTCGACGACAGCGCAGTCCTCTGGTCCCTCTGCGATGTTGTCCTCCTCTCCGCTCGAGAGACCCAGGTCTCGGAGAGATGGTGCTGGTCCCTGGCCCTGCATGCTGTAGTTCGCCCTTCTCTGTCTGTCTCTCACCCGGAGGGTCTTCGGGGTGAACGCCGAGCACGCGTTGCAGTCTTCGCTGGCGTGGTCGAGCGGCAAGCAGAGGTTGCAGACTGGGTGCTGGTCTTTTTGGGCGTATTTGTGGTGGCAATTTCTGCAGAACTTGAATTGAGTCTTGTCCATAACCGCGCTTAGGGAGCCGCCTGTGAGCGCATTCTCTGTAGGCGTCGAGATTTCGGTCGTGGACCTTCTACCTCGTCGTCCTTCTTCTCCGGTACTAGTGTCGTCGTCCGGTGTCTCAGGAGTACATCTTCTGTGATGAAATTTCGACTTTGAGATTCTTCGTCCAAACTTTCTGGAACTTCTCGGCAACGATCCAGACCCCACGGCGGAAAAAAGAATCTGAAGATGGCTACCAAAGGTGGGAGCTTCCGCCGGAAGCGCGACGACGTCACCGAAGACACCAAATGGTGGGGCGTCGCCACCCACCTGGGCCAACAACAAAAAAAACACAAAAACAAAGAAAAGACTACGAATCCGGACCCAACCACGAGATGGCGGAATAATGCACAGCATAGTGAATCCAGAAAGATTCACGCTGCAAAACCGCAGTTTCCAACATCGCTGTTAAGCTTACATTCTAAGCCTCTGCTATAGTCAGTGACCTAGAAATTAGGTTTCACTGAGGAAAGTCCATGCCAAGACCGTGAGCAGAGATTGCTCAGACGCTTAAGTGTGCTTTTACACACTGGATTAACGTAAACCTTGAAGTGTTCCTCTTCAACAGAAGACCAAGGAAAATCACAATAAACCAACCACGAGGTATGCTAAAGCTCTATGCCCCTAGAAATCAAAATGTACTTCTGCTTAATCTTGATGAGACTACACTACACAGACCTTGGCAGGAAAGGTCTATTACACATCTGTTCTAAAATCCTTTAACAGTAAATCTTGCAGAGCATTACACTCATTCTCTTCAATTCAAATTAGAGGCAAGTAATAAGCAGAAAACTTTGACCATAAATGGATTGCCGTGTCCAAATGCTACTGGTATTTCCACTGCTCCCTCTCAAGCTCTCATAGATTGTATTTTCATCCGCCTATACCCCCAATTACAGTTGCAAAGAGGCAAAAAAAAAATGGTCCTACAACTCAAACCTACGAAGCCCTATAATCTACAAACAGGTTTTGCCAGTTTTAGCCTTGGGAAAACATGCTTCAGTGTTCTGACTTAACCACTGTTAAATCCAGGTCCTCCAATTAGCTTTGTCCATTGAAAGTGCTCAAAAACACTAAAAAAAAAAAAAAATTAAAACATGCTAAAGATCTGTTATATAAATGTATTTATTCTTTCTCCATACAACCCTAACCATAACAATCACAAGAAGATTGACACAAACTCAAATTCAGTTTGTAAAACTGGGTTAGAAGTCTTTCTGGAGTAAGGCTGGGGTCAGGCTATAGAAAAACGTACACCAATGCATGTCCCCTTTTCAAACTCCATAGTAGTTCTATGTTTTTTCCGTACCCCAATAGCTTTGTCTCTCTTACCCCCATTTTTAGGTTTCATACTCTGGAGAATTACCCCAATCCTCAAATACCTCGAGATTATGTAATATTCTATTGAATCGGACACACGAATATTATAGCTGGGCTGGAGCTGGGTTTATAAATTTCTTGCCAGAGTAAGGATTTTAGAGATCCTTCTTGAGATGTTTGCAAGCGGAAGCAGTAAGTTAAATAAAAACATGCACAGTATACAGCCCATGTTCACTACTCCAAATTCTAGCAAGAACTGGGGAGACCAAAAATTAACTTTATTGCATTGCTAATTCTCTTTTCCATTTCCACATATAACTTCTTTCCAAAATGAAACGACTCCGTAACACCATGTAAATTGATTTTGGAGAAAAGGCTGTTAGGAAAGAATGTATCCTTGGTGTTTGCAGATTCAGGGTATAGCTTTATGTTAAATTGCTTTTAGATGACAACTAGAGTTGGCCCTACAATGTTGCCACACAAGTAGTGGTATGTTGGTGTCTGTTCAATTTTACTGCCCCCACATGCTAGCTATATAGGTCATGGATTTTCCTATAAATATTTTCGTTTTACTTATGATCAGTGTCAATTTATGGTTGATATTGTAATAATGTGGCACAAACAGGGAATTGCTGCCGGCCTTATGGTGTGCTGTGTCGGTTTACCATGCAAAAGTGGGAGCAAATAGAATAAGCCTCATGGATGCCCGTCATTTTCTCACTATATACGGAATCAGTGATAATTAAGTAAAAGCATGACCGAATATCCCTAAAAGAATTCACGCATAGAGCATTGCCCGTGGGCTGCAGGGTACCTTAAGGAAAAGCTTGGGTATTTTTCATTTTCTTTAGTGGCAAACAGATGAACTACGTGTGCTTCCCATTTCTGGCAGTACTTAAGCAGTGCTAGGGGATCATTTAGCCATGTGTTTGTTGCTGCTTCCTGCTTATCAGGTCTGTGATGCCGTTGTCCATTCCCAGTAAAGGTTCTGCCAGGAGGAAGCCTTTATAACAAATGGCCCAATACCATATCGTCTGTGCTAGGTTTGAAAACTGGGGCGAGTGCATGCCACTCATGCCCCACAATAGACTGGTGCAAAGATTGGTGGAGGGTGGTGTCGGTGGCCTAGCCCTGAGGTGGATTAAGTCATTTCTCAGCGACCGCCTCCAAACTATATGGTCCCCCCCTTTCTCTGCTGCTATTCCTCCTATGAATGTTGGAGTCCCGTAGGGCTCTATCCTGAGCCCTACCTTGTTCAATCTTTATATGGCCCCTATCGCCCTTTTGGCTGAACAACATGGGGCTAAGATCGTATCGTATGCAGACGATACTCAGTTGTTGTTCACTTGCGAGAAGGGTGTTGAGTTTGATGGACATGCAATTAACTCATGTCTCTCAGCAGTTTTTTTGTGGCTGAAGGATAATCAAATGAAATGTAATCCTGATAAGTCGGAGATTATCTTTTTTGGTTCTCGACCATGCGAGACTTGGTATGACTGGTGGCCGCAGGACCTGACCCCCCCCCAGGTCGTCTGTGACCATGGTTAAGAACCTTGGTGTCAGGCTGGATGCCACGCTTTCTATGAAGTCCCAGATTCAATCCGTAGCTGGGACTTGCTTTGGGATCTTAAAAATGGTGAAGAATTTTCTTCCCCTGCTCTCTGTCTCTCACAGAAAGACCATTGTCCAAGCTCTGGTAATCTCGAGATTGGATTACTTTAACTCTCTGTATTTGGGACTTCCCAGTTATTTAATTGCCCGTTTGCAGGTGATTCAAAACACGGCTGCTAGGGCCATCTTTTTGCCTGGCCCTAGAACTCATTCGTCCCCTCTTTTGTTATCCCTGCATTGGCTCCCTGTTCAGAAAAGAATCCACTTTAAAGCGCTGATTCTGGTTTTCAAAGCTTTTAATCAGATTGGAGCCCCTTATCTCAAAGATTTCCCCACTACACTCCCCAACGTACTCTGAGGTCCTCATCTCAACTCTTGGTTCCTGTTCCTAAAATTTCACTTGCTCGGGTCGGAGGTCGATCTTTTCAAGTGGTCGCCTCCCACCTATGGAACAGTCTCCCCTTGGCCCTCAGACAGGTTCAGGACCTTCTCACCTTCAGAAAAAAACTTAAGACGTGGCTTTTCCAACTTTAATCCCGTTTGGCAGGTCTTTCGCCTTGGCTCTCCTCTCTGTCTGTTTATGCGGTTTTTGCTTAGCGCCGGGACACTCCTGGGAGTAGCCGTGTGCTTTATAAATACCTAATTAACATAACATAACTCTGTTGCTGAATGTAGTACATTGAAGTCAAGTTGTCCGATGAGCACAGTTTTGTTGCAAATTACTAGCAAAAACGCTCTCAGGGCTAGTTGTACAGTCATCAAATCCGAAAGACTAATGTGCAGTTGCTGCTGTTGAGACCGGGTTGTCTAAAAATGCTCTCCAGCCTGTAAGGGAGGTCTGGTCACCTGCAGCTGAGGGACGATAAATGAGTCGTCCAGTAACAACTTGTTCTGCCATTTAGGTTTGTGCTGCACTTTGGGCTCTACCTACACTTGACCTTCCCATTTAGCTTGTGATCATTGCCTGGACAGACACTCCTGTAGTAGGAGCTTATGAAGGTGAGCCTATGGAAGTATGGCAATACATGATATCTCTAGCCATTTCATGATCATATCCACTGCCACTGAGCATGTAGTCAGGTAAAGAGGAGGCAGCCTTTCAAAAGCCATCACATTCATTGTAGGGGTATGCTTTACCCGTCACTGTGTTCAGTATGGCTCCCAAAAAGAGTTGTATTTGACAGGAACAAAGATGTGATTACTTGATATTTAGGTTGAATGCCAATTTGTGTAAAAGTAACATTAGCTGTTGAGGGTGTGCTAGGCATCATTGGATTCTGCTCTTTATCAGTCAGTCATCCAGATACAGAATGATATGAATGGCGCTGCAGGAGAGATGTGCTGCAACCATCCCTACACATTTGGTAACTCTTGAGCAGTCGTGACCCCAAAGTGTAGTACTTTGAACTGCTAATGTGATTGCCTGTGCAGAGCAGTGGATTAATATCTTGCAGAGTTGGCATCTTAAAGCACTATTACCCTATGTAACAACTGAGTTGCCTGAGGTCTAGTGCTGGCTTTCGTGTCCATTGCTTTTTGGGGATTAGTAAGCATAGGGAATATACTACTTGTCCTCTTATTCTTTGGAAGAAATTACATTGCCCTTTTAGAAGCAATGCCTTTAACTTCTCCAGTAGCAGCCTCTGGTGTTCCAGGGTGATGCTATGGTGACAAGGTTTTATATTTGGTAGTGTGGTATGAAATTCTAAGCTGTATCCATGGGCAAGTTTGGATAAGACCCACTTGTCTAAGCTTATCTCTTCCAAGTGGGGAAGAAAGACACTTATTCTTCCCTCAACAGGTGTTCTTTGATCAGGGCAATGGAGGGCAAGTCATTAGTTACGGACATTGGCTCTGCTGCATCTTCTTTAGCCATTGCTCCATAATCTTTGTATCTGGTATGGCCTGAACATGGTCCCTTCCAAAAGCCCTGCTGATGACAAAAAGCAAGGTGCTATTGTGTGGCTGCAGCTTTGGCTCCTCTCGCCTTGGGATCGAAAACCAGGCCTGTCAGTTTGAATATGGAGTGCTTCCAAAACCTTAGCTATTTCCTAATCTTTATAAATCTTCAAGCAGTTTGAACCAGTGAACCTGTGGACTTAACAGATGCTCTCCATCAAAATGGGTCATTTAGCAGATGCTACTGGGCTTCAGGATGGAAGCCAGAGGTTTTGAGGTAGGCACATCAGTGTAAGATGCTTGTGTTTACCTCGCTGGTAGCAGTATCAGACACATTCAGTACATGTAGGATGTTGGCACTGGAGAGGAATTATTCCCCTTGAACCAACTCCTTGCCTCTTTTTTTTAATATGCCTCTGGCAAGTGTTTTACAAGTTGATCCATCTCTTCCCAGTGGTACCTGTCATATCAGGATACAGACCTACTGAGTCAGCAATGCATCATTTTGTGGCTGCAATGACCCCCTACACTCTTCCCGACTGCGACAAAATTCCTACTCTCCTTCTCTGGTGGTGGTGCATCCGCAGTACTGTGCACAGGGGCCCTCTTCCTTGCTGTTTGGACAAATTGATGGTATGTGACATCAAATAAACAAGTGATCATCTGGAGCCGTCTTGAACATACTCTACTCCTAGGGTCACAACACATTTTTACAGGGTCGTGAGCCGCAGACGGTCATGCTTTTTAGCATGCTGTGGCGGCATCTAGGCAAGGTAGGTTTACAGGATAGGGCTTCAAAGATGGGTCCTCTTGTGGGTCCATGCTATAAGAACGCCATTGGTCCTCTCCATTGTACATAGGAAAGAGATCTTCATAACTGTCCGGGATGTGTATCACATGTTTAGTGTCCAAACAGTGTGCGCAGAATGTGATGGCGAGCGATAGTGCGCCATGACAGATAGTGGACTAGGATACTTAGGCCTATGCCTCTATGATATGGGGAATTACCTAAAGTCCTAAAATGTGGCCTCTTCGAAAGTGAGTTTCCTTTTGTGTTTATGGGCCCCTCTGGCATCTGCGTTGTGAACATGCAAGTACATGTCCTGTTACAGGACGGATGTAGATCCTCTTCCAACATTTGCGCTTTACTGCTAATGGTGCTGGCTTACTAGACAATGAGGCCTGTTTTGAAGCAGTCTTTGCCATCGACCTCGGTTCACAGGCTGGGACTCTAAACTTGGTGCTGATGAGTTTCTCGGAGCACAGGCTCAGCTGGCTGCTGCCCAGGATTCTCCATAGGCAAAACTAGCTTTCGAGGCAGATTACTCTCAAGGACAGTGGTAGATGCAGACAGTCACAACTTTTTGGGCACAGATTCAGGGGCTCAAAACCAGTCTCCCTAGAGGGCGATGCTTGCCTGGTAGTCGACACTCCTGTTTAGGTTGAACACCGCACAAAAGACCCTCCGATGACTTAGTTGGCTTAGACGCAGTCTGTGTCCTGGGTATGTGCTCCATTAGGGTGTCATGGAGACTGCTGGTCTGTGAATTCAGAGCCCTCCGAGAACACAATCGGACGTCCTATCATCTTGCCCTCCAGGGATACCAATGGGTCTCTTCCACTGTAGTACGTTCGCTCTACGTCCTCAAAAGTGTCTGTTGATGGCTAGGAAAAGCTTTGGTGCTGCATTATGTAGGGCGCCCACGTAAGTTCTATTTTGTTATGGATTTTCTTGTTTTTGAAGGCCTGACAGTTTGATTCTCCGTGGTCTCCGGGTAGACAAGAGGGTACAGAATCCCAAACACAGGTCTGACCACAGGAACTCGCAGTTACATTTAGGGCAAACTGCAGCTGTGTGTTCTCCATAAGCCACCAGTGCCCACCACTAGATGGCATGAGTGTGCAAAACATCTGATCTACAGCAAAACACGTTGCAAACAGTTATTTACCAGTAATGTTCTTTGCAGTACAAGACTTATGAAAGATTTACATATTTCCAATAAATCCTTTTGTTGGGGGGGGGGCACATGTATTTGCTGGACCTAAATATTAATGTCTTGGAAATAGATGTGTGTGAAATCAGACCATTTTCAGTGTAGCTTAGGAACAGCCTTTTGTGTTGGCATGCTTTAAATATTTTTTCGAAACTCTACAGTTCAGTGTCTACCGTACTGCTGACAACACAAAGGGGATTGAAATATGCAGCATGCAAATGAACAGATTTACAAGGATGAGAAAGACGGACCATTGGCATTGATGAGACATTTACCTTAAAATGTGCCTGGTCACATGACAAAATTTAAGGTGGGAGAAGCTGCATCATACCAGGGGTGTACTCAATCTCTAATTCTAGAGGTCTTACAAGGAACCGCTAGGTTTAGATTTTTACTGTTAGGTCGCCTACAGTCACCTGAGAGATTTTGTTCATAGAGTTCAGTATTTTTAAGCTTGCGCACAAGTTTAATGTTAATTCAACATATACTACAATAGAATTTTACCCTCATTAGAAGCAGCTTGGATAATTCCCAATGTTTCACTAGCACTTCAAATATTCCAACACGAACCAACAAGATATACAGAATTCAAAATGTTTCAAACACTACAATGAGTTGCATTACTCCAGAATTTACCTTACATGCTCTAGAAAGTGTGCAGCTGTGTTATCCCAAATATTTATACAGTTAGCGGAGTCTGATGTGTATTGCCAAAACTATCAAAGCTGCAGCCATAAGCAGAAATACAGTTCCACAGATCACACTAACGACCTACATTGTTTCCATTTGAATCACACTGCAGACTGCTGAGATAGTTTTGGCATGTTTCACATAGAAAAATTTGAACAGGGAAATAAGGAGATGGACAGAACAAAGGACATTCTAAAATGATAGCTGCAGAGGAAATTTGCTTGAAAGCATGTTGAAGTGACTGCAGGTCTGGAGGGGGAAGTACTAAAATATGTCAAAGCTTCACTTTATATTGTGGATTTAATTCTACATTAGAGGAGCCTAGGGCGCTTGCTTACCTCCCGAAAGATCCATCTTATTGCTCTGCATGGCTTCCTCTGGTGATTCTCTCTGAAACAAAACATTGCATCCATTTAATGTTTCACTCTCAAAAGGGCAGACACCGTACCCGAAATGGCTTCCCTACTTTATACAACGCAGTGAACTAAAGGAACAAAATGGGTGAAACAAATCTCAAATTAAACAGCACCAAGACAGAGTGTGGGTTATAGAATAATCAGTCTCAAAACCAGGTACTTGCACTTTTTCATTGAATAGCTGCTAAAAGAAACTCAGAGCAACTTTCTTCCAAGGAGAGTCTGACACAAAAAAAAAACATGGTATAAGAAAAAATATCTGCAAACAACTTTCGGAGCATGACGTGCCAGGTATTGAAGTTATTTGCAAAAGTATACAATTACAAACAGATGCACAGCACTAAATATTTTCATATGAAAAAGTCTCATTCAAATTCCAGGGTTTTCCATTACTTCACTTTATTTTCTTTGTTTAAAACCGAACATCAAATGTTACAAAGGAGACAGCCAATGCGTTTCATCCACATACATGGACTTCTTCAGGGTAAACTCTATTCGATGATGCAATCCTTAGATATCAACCTTTAAACATATCAATCCCATGCGATAATCCCTCCATGGGAAGGCAAGTTCTAGGACCAGTTGGGGAAACAATCCGGAAAGGATTTGGGCCTATCCAACACGTAGTTAGCACTCGTTAGTTCACATTTCGTGATGTGGAAAGAAGTATGGGTGTGCGGCTTCTGGCACCAATCGAAGTGCTAACTACGAGGTGGAAAGGCTCGAATCATTTCCAGATCAATTTCTCAAACTGGTCATAGAATTCGCCTGCCCATGAAGGGACTATCACATGGGATTGATTGGATGGTTACATGTTGATATCTAAGAATTGCATCAAATAAAATTTGCCCAGAAGAAGTCTGTTTATGTGGACGAAACGCATTGGCTGTCTCCATTGTAACATTTGCCGTTCGGTTTTAAACAGAGAAAAATAGAAGAAATAGAAAACCCTGGAATTTGAATGGTACATTTTTCAAATGAAAATATTTACTGCTGTGCATCTATTTGTAATAGTAGGTTTCTTTGACCAAAATGTTACACCTTGACAGCAGGTGCCTATAGCGAATGCACGCTGACACTAATTGATTTATTGCTATTATTATTGGAACACGGGAATATGAGTGGCAATCTATGGTCTGCCTAGTTTGTTGCATTACTCGCAAAAACCGTTTTGACGTACATGCCAGCACTTTTAAAGGCTCCATCTTAGAAATGGATCGTGACGTGGCCGTACATTGAATAAAATGTTTTCAACAATAGCAGAATGTTGGAATAATTTTTTTTTAAATCTATGTCAAAGGAAGTGTTTTAAAACAAAGTACCTGTTGATCTATGCCAGTGCAGGTGTGTAAATGCTAGATTTGTCAAGGATGGGTAGGTGAAGTGGGGATGAGGGTTTGGAAAAATGAGACTAGTTTAAAGTTATCACACTGAGTGGGAAGCAACTTAACAATTAGGAAAACTCAGCCTTGCTACATGGGTGAAATGGTTTCATTTTAGCACAAAAGCGTGAAAAACACTGGTACTTACAGAAAATCCCATGTTGTTGAATTGCTTCACAAATGGATTCATCCATGACTCGTCTTGCTTATTTACATTTTTCATTGTTCCCTGGAAGAACATTGTGATGTACAAAAGCATCAGAAGGACATATCAACAACACTTAAAACTGACCAACACTGGGGTAAAGCATGCACAACTGTACACATTTTGAGGGCGGACAAGGTAGGAGGCAAAACACTCTGAAGTGTACTACACGAACCACGAACATCAAATACAAAATCATGTTAACAGGATACCCAGAGGTAGCTAAATTTAAATCCATTCCGACTCGCCTCTACATTTATCAACCAGCCATTACCTTTGATGGCATTTTCTTCATGTAAGGTGGCCAAGCGTGGTGAGATGCGTTCGAATCCTGTGCAGAATGACTGTTCCACATCCCAATCTCAACATCTTCGTCTTCTTCCCACCTTGTGTGGCGGCTTCCAGTTGGTGGCATTTCCTGCCCACACCAGCCATCTTGCATAGATTTGGGGACTGCAAATTACAGACAAGTGTCCAGAAGTGATTGGAAGTTCCTTCAGTCTGCAATGGTTCTAAAACACTGCAATTTCTGCAATCCTATACCCTCAAGCACTTAATTGTTTAATGGAATAAACATCTAAGATATCAAGATCATAAAATGATATCGGTTTTCTAATTTAAGTAACCCAAAGGGATCCAGTATTTTTTAAATTAAAATCACCACCTAAAATAAATCAAGATACTTTCCACTCAAATCCTCAACATAGCTTTGAATAACCATCAGAAAGTTTGAGTATTTTACCTTTACATTAAATAAACATTACCCCTTATTTTATGACAGCATCATAAAAAGGAATAGAAGTTGCCAGAACATTCTAATCGTCAACAACACTGAGTCTACAGTTTAAGTTTTCACCCTAATTGAGCTGGCTTCCAATGACAAAAACCTGGAATGACTGGTTTAGCACATTTCCAAGACTCTCCTAGTAATAAAGTACCAGCACTATTTACCACCCAGTTTGAATATAAGTTAGTAAGCTGCCATTTTAAATCATGAACGTTGTCTTTAGATGATTTTTCTGACATTGAGAATGTTTAAGGTGTAGGTTTCTGTAGGAAGCTGGGTTCCTGTTGCAGTAACACCCCCCCCCCTCCCCCACCCCACTTTTTGCTAGATTTCTGATGCACTTTGACTTTATGTTCCCTGGGTCCCAGCCAATCAGGTTCTCAGGGCCTGTGTTCCTTCACAAAACCGTACCTTGTACCCCCAATTGGCACCTCTCTGGTTACGTCAGTCCCCTGTAAAAGGTACCATGGGCACTGTGACCAAGGAAGGCCTCTAAAGGCTGCAGCACATTGTGCCACCCTTAGAGGCGCGCGCGCGCACACACACACACACACACACGCGTGTTTTGGTGCAGAGAAAAGTGAAGAGTCGACATGGCACATCTCTGTGTGCCATGCCTACAACCCACTGCCTATGGCATAGGTCAGCCACACCTCTAGCAGGGTGCACTATGCCACTGGTGAGGGTACAGGTGCATGAACACTGTACCCCCTACAGTGTCTAAGTCCATTCTTAGACATTGTAAATGCAGTAAAGCCATAAATAGTATATGGTCTGAGAGTTTGTCACTACGAACTCCACACCACCATAATGGCTTTACTGAATTATGGGAAGATTGGTATCAAACTTCTCAGCATAATAAACCCACACTGATGCCAGTGTGGGATTTATTATACAATGCACTCAGATGTCATCTTAGAGAAGCCCCCTGAAAAACGACCAGCCTCTGGTGGGTTCCCTGATTGGTAAACACCAGCCTGCCACCACAAGACATATTTCAAGACCCCTGGGGTGGGAGCCTTCGCTCCCTGAGCCCAGAAAGAAAGCCTTTCCTGGGCGGAGGTGGTCACACCTCCCCCAGGTCAGGAAGAGCCATCTGTGGCAGGGGAGCTTCAAAGGCCTTGCCGCCTCTTTAACACGACCCCCAGCCTCTCCTGCTATCAGAAGCAGGCCCCCTTCCTGTATCCCCTCATTTTCAAGCCAAAAAGTGGGGGGCTAACCATGTCAAAAGAGGCACTTTCTCACAAGAGCGGTCTCTGGCATGGTTAGAATTGCAATGCAGTGAGTATTCCCTGGGTGGTGCTGGTGTGTGGAGTCGAAGTTTAGGGAGGAGTTAGTTGGGAGTCACCCTCTGCCCACTGTTTTCCTGATGGGTGTCATGCCTCTCTTAAAAGTGCCCTATAATAACGCCCCATTACTTTAGTCCGGTCACTGTGCTTTTAAGGTCTTGCCTAGGCAGCGCATCTGCGCTGTCTTAGAGAATGCTGTATCTACAATATGGGCTTCAAGCACCGACCATCTTTTTCATTGGTTCCTCTTACTGTCCTTTGTAAATGCCAGCTTTTGTTTGGTGAATACGCTTAGGGGTCCCTCCTTTTTGACTTTTAATCCTACCATGAGGACTGCCCCTGTTACATGTGCTCTTACACTTCAGGGTAGTTAGGATACTCAGAGCACTTTTTTTGTTGGCCCGCCTCTACTCATGTTAAGTGTTAGTGCTATGTTTACTACATGCGCCGGCTTAATGAAAGGTTTGCGGCCGCTTTATTTGCAGCGCCCCCACCCGGCTTGTTTAGGATTTGTTCTATTTTGTTTCTGCAGGGCAGGAAGGGAAGGCTCTGGTCGCACAGCTGCTCCCCTTGCCTTTCGATTTACAGTGATTGAAAACAGTTCCTGTTGATTAGTTTCCTGCTGATGGCAGCCTAAAGACAGTTCTAAAGTGGGATTGTGATTGCAAGCCTTTTTTTAAATTATTATTTTTTTTTTAATAAAGAGAAGGCAGCGTATGTAGCATGTTTGAATGGCACAAACTTTGTGTATATACATGTTCTATTGTTAGGGTTTCTTGCCACCTTTAGAATATGCATGCAGTTCTCAGGAAGCTGTAAGAATCCAAATTATAGGTGTTCAGGTGCCAGACCGCAAGATTGAGTAAACCGACACTGGGGTATATTTGCTTCCCTTTGTGGTGACTGAGCTAGTCTGCTACAAAAAAAAAATGCAGATTTTCATGTCAATAAATGGGTGTCTCTGCTGTTAAGAGTAACATGACTGAAGTGTCCAAGCTGTAGCACGAAGGAAAATGCCATTGGTATGTGCCATCAGTTTACATTCCTCCAGCAGCTCTGAAATCTGCTTTCTACGTTGTACTTTGCCGCCCCCCCCCCCCGAGAGCAGTGTTGCTATTTCTTCGTCAAAGCGAAAGTCCTTCTCAGGGCAGCAGTGGGCTGCAAGAGATTTCTCACCTTGCGCTCCCTAGACTGTGTCCGGCCTTTCGTTCCTTTCCTAGCAAAGGGTCTCGGTGTAACATGTGGTGCAACTCTGAAGCAGCCCGTGGAGTTAGAGGCCCTTCAAAGCCCGTAGTTCCAGCCGCTCCACTGCACTGGTCCCCGGCGGGGGGGGGCGCGGATGACACCTCCTGCAATGGTGCGGTCTGATGGCCCATTGCAAGGAGCAGCCTCTGGGAAGGCCAGTGCCTCTGCCTTTCGTAGGGGAGCGGCGCCTCACCCCAGGTAACTGTAGAAAAGGGTCAGGCAGGGCGGCACAGGGAAAGCGATGAAATGGGGGTTATACGGGGACAGCGATCTGGATACCCCCACTCTTCTCTTTCCACATCAAAACATACCACCCCACACCATCTGAAACTCTAAGACTTTACGAGTGCCCCTGTAGGAAACTGGCTCTATATATACTACACCAAAATGAGGTATAGTGTGTATAGAGTCCAGGTGACCCCAGAGGTAGGCAGAGGTTAAAGTTAGATAGAACCTTACTCTCTATTTGTGGTAGAGTGGTCGAGCAGTAAGGCAGTATCAGTGGACAGTGTTAAGCATTTGATGTACCCACTCAGTCAGCAAATGAATTCACACACTCAAAGACTGAACTCTAGATCAATTGTTTTTGTATAGAAAAATATACTGTTTTATTTTTAGAACCAAGCAAGCCTAGCACAGGTAAGCATTAAATACTTTACAGTAATAAGTTGCCGATTGTAAAACAGTTTGAAAATGCAATAGGAATTGTACTTTGATTTATAGGGGATGCAGTAGGTTGCAATACTTAGCAAATACAGTACATTGAAATGAACAGGCTTTTTCAGTAAATTACAGGCAAGTTACTTTTCACGTTACTTTTCTAACTCAGTGCTGGATACCAAGATTCAGCACTGGGACATTTCCCGCAAACAGGTAAGTAAATACGTTTTGGTTATTTGTGCGATTTTTAAAAGAATATTTTTAGATTTCAAATCTCCCCAAAAATTGTCAATGTTATCCTATGGAGGAAAAAACAGGTTATCGGTTCAAAGGTAAGTTATCGACTGTGGGAGTTAAGGTTCTGGGGTTAGACTCAGGGGTCCCCCAGGGTCAGTGATGCACTCTTGTTACACCCTCAGCGGCACTAGGGCGGCCGGGTGCAGAGTGTTGAGGCCCAATGTTATCCTATGGAGGATAGGGGGTCTCCGGTTGGTGGATGCTGGCAAGCAGGCCACTGGGTTGTGGGAGCAAAGCTCCTAGACTTTAGCTCAGGGCAAATGGGGAAAAAGATTAGCACCAAAGGTGCACCCTCAGCGGCACTAGGGCGGCCGGGTGCAGGGTGCTGTTTCGACGTCGGAAGCCCTGTTTCCCATGGAGAACCTCCGCTCAGCAAAAACACTGCAGGCAGGGAGACGAAGGACTTCTGGGTGCGACCACCACTTCGAGAGGTAAGTTGGGAAGTTAGGGGTTGGTTAGGCACCGTTGGTTTGGGCACACAAGGCCGTGGGGCGTCGGGTGCAGGGGTGCCTTTTGGGGTCGGATCGGCTTACCAGCTCCGGGTCGCGGTTAGGGGGGCCTTCTGGATTTAGGCGTCGGCTGGAGGCAGGTCAGGGGTCGCCGGATCTCGGTTTAGGATCGCCGGGGTGACCTCCTCGTGGTGTTTGCCCACTCGAGCTCGGGCCGTGGACGGCGGGTGCAGAGTGGGGCGGATTTGCGGTCTCCGGCTGCTGCCAGAGGTTGCAGTTTAAACAAATCCGGTGTTCACTGGAGAAGCGGTCTTTGGAAGTGAAGGCAGGCAGGTACTCCGGGGTTTTTGAGGTTGCTGGCTGCAGGACACACCGGGATTTCGCAGGAGCAGGTTCGAGGGGAGACAGGCCGGTAGGGCTGGGGCCAAGTCAGTGGGCGTCTTCCTCTCGTTAGCTGCTGCACGGCTGTTCGGTCCTTCTTTTCTTCTTGTTTCTTGGCTGGATCTGAGGAAGCAAGGTTCAGGGTGCCCCCTAAATACTAGATTTAGGGGCACTACAGGTAGGTAGAGGGCAGGGACCAATGGGTCCCTTCCCTGGGTTGGGTACACCCCCTATTGTGCCACCCTCCAGTGGGAGGGGGGCATGAGCCTGTCCCTGGTTGGTTGGGTCCCCCCATCCTCAAGATGGCGTGGACTGAGAGTTGTGCTTCACCTCGCCTCCCCCACCTGAGGGGTGGAGTTGGCAGAGGTGGGCACACCTCCTTCCCTCACTTGTTTTTCCAGCCGGTTCTCCCGCCCAAAGTGAGGGGTAGAACCAGTGGGGACCAGTTGCTGAAAGCAGCAAATGGTCTGGGGAGGCTCACAAAGGCGGCATGCCTTTGAAGCTTCCCCTTTCGTGAACCCTGCCCATCCTGGGGGAGGAAGCTTGGCACCTCGTCCCAGGATGTGCATTGTTTTAGGCCCCCCGAGAGCAGCAGGCTCTCGACCCAGGGGCCAGAAACATGTCTGTTGGTGGCAGCCTAAGCAGCCACTCAGTCGGGACACTAGAAGTTGGTCGAGTTTCAGGGGGCATCTCTAAGATGCCCCCTGTCGTGCATTTTACATTAAATCCCACACTGATGCCAGTGTGGGTTTAATGTGCTGAGAAGTTTGATACCAAACTTCCCAGTTTTCAGTGTAGCCATTATGGTGCTGTGGAGTTCGTAATGTCAAACTCCCAGCACCATATACTCTTAATGGCAGCACTGCACTTACAGTGTCTAAGAATGGACTTAGAAACTGTAGGGGTACAGGGCTCGTGCACCTGTACCCTCACCACTGGTATAGTGCACCCAGCTAGAGGGGTGACTGATCTAGGCCAGGGCAGTGGTTTGTAGGCATGGCACACAGGGATGTGTGCCATGTCGACTCTTCACTTTGTTCTGCACCAAGACACGCAGCCTGCAAAGGCAGTGTGTGAGTGAAAAGGTGCAGGGCTTCTAAGGGTGGCACAATAAGTGCTGCAGCCCTTAGGGGCCTTCCCTGGTCACAGAGCCCTGGGTACCTGTGGTACCATTTACCAGGGGCCTTCCTGTGGCCAGGGATGCCAATTGGTTTTAGGCTTCAATGCAGTTTTAGGGAAGGAACATAGGCCCTGGGTACCTGATTAGCAGGAGCCCAGGGCACACTCAAAGAACATCAGCAATTCAGCAAAAAGTGGGGGCATACCATGCAGAAAGAGGGCACTTTGTCACAGCCCCCCCCCCCCACACACACAAATTGGAGCCTGTTGTGCTGCTGTTCAAGTGTGTATAAGTAACACATGCCGTAGTGGTTTTGTGTATTTAAGGAAAGCTTGAACATCTGCCCTGCATTCTGTAGTGTGTGTGTGTATCAGGTAGCTCATAATGCACTCTGGTACCATGCTGAATGGTTTGGTTCATATGAGAGAGCTTGTGCTACTATACCGGTTTTATGGGTGTGTCAGGAAGAACACTGTTGGTGCCGGAGTTTAATGAAAAACACACAAGGGCCAAAACAATTGCCAATGCCTTACTTCTATACTTTTAAAGACCAACACATGGAATTGAGATCGCTGATTGTGTTCCCAACTGTGTCACCATATTCTAACAAGTTAAGCTGGAATCAGAATAGGTGTATTTCACCATTCAGCTGTGGTTAGGCACCATCAGTAGAGAACACCCTTTAGATCTGTACCTATTTAAACTAAGACGAATAGTTCTAACATTAGAGGAGATGACGTACTATGTTGTTAATATATTAAATTAATTTCTCTGCACATCAAGAAAAAAAGGGATAAATATATGAGCTTTAGAGAAAAATACATTACAGCGTTAAGTGCAACACAGTCTGCTCCAGAACTGCGGTTATTTTTGCTCTTTCTTTGTTCACGTCACCATGCATATGATTTCCGCATTAAGGGATCCGTTGGAGGGGGCTGGGGAAAGGTGAGGAAGGGGAATGCTGGTGGGAGATGAGAAACCAGTAACATGGCATTTTACCATGTTGCTAGTTCACATTTTTTCCGGCTATGAGCAAACCTCCAGACACCAACGATTTTTACGTGTGATACAAAAACCATAACATTGTACAGTTAACTGCGCACTGGTCTGGCATGGTGATCTGCTAGAACTGTCACAAGCAATTGCTATCTTTAGTATGATACTGGCCACGTGACATGAATATATTTTCAAAACAGGGTGGGGGGCAATTTTGTCGCAGTATTACTGTATTTTGTCATTTTTACAATATTTACACTACCTGTGCAGAGCTTGCACCTAGTTGGTAACATTTTTAAGGCAGCAGTCAGCAAAAAGAGGACCCGCCACTGCATTATGACATGTTTAGGCACTTTTTTTTTTTCTTCTTAAATTTTGGCGCGTTTGATAGCACAGAAGCCCAACCTTGGGTGTGTGTGTGTGACTGTTCACCAGTGGCATGTGAAGTAACAGTAGATGTTGTAGCACCCAGGATAATGTGCTGCATGGCTAAATACTTATAAGGTCCCAAAGGCGAGACCTACTGGCTATGCCAATGCTTGTTTTATTTGTTGCATTGACTTATTTACAGCTGTTCTGAACAGGTTCTTCCCTGTGCATGGCATGTTTATAACAGAGGCTTCAACCTGGAAGTCGGAGATTCTGACCCAAGCATGCTTCCTAAGAGTGGAGCGCCCATGCACATTCGTCTGTTGGCTGTGTCTGCTGTACTAAAGGCTGATTTCAGGAATGGGTTTGATTTGGTCTTGCCTTCCTGTATGGTGGGTTTTATCTGTTTTTGTATTGGTTTAGGAGATGTTGCATTAAGTGCTGTATTTCCTACCATTGCTGGTGGCTATGTCTATTCAGGGGGGCATCTGAATTTGCTATATACAACTGACCTGCCTATTTTCCTTCCCACCATCTCTATTCTTGCTCTTTCTGGTGGGGTCCCTGTAGACATAGGGGCACTGGATCGATCTAGCAAGGGAGATTATAAGAGTCTGCTGGGGCATTACTCTTAATGTATGTTGGGTCTTTTGCAGAGCACTTGTATTTTTCTCTACTCTAAGTGTGACCATTTTGGTCTGTTCTTTAAGAACATCCCTGCCTTGATATATGATACTAGGTAGCATGGGTAGATCTGCCACTTCCAATGGTAAATAAAAGTCTCTAGTTGGCACCCCTCAATCTCCACACAAGCAGCTGCAGTGGCTAAGGACTGTTGTGGAGGACCCAAACTTCCTGCTGTGAAAGCAGTTCTCTGTGCGGGAAAGGGGGATGAGAAGAAATGAAAACTACTACTTACCTATGATATTCTGTCAGCATTCTGTAATGCTGTAGATTCACATGATGTGCACACTTCAGACATCTAGTGTTAAGCTCAATTACAAATGCAAGGTAACTTGTGGTACCTCACATGAAACCCACCATGCACCAGGACAAACTCCTCATCAGACTGTGCTCACCTAATCCAAGTGTAAGTATTGTGTGTACTAGTGAAAGGGTACAGTGTATGTACTGGCGAGGCAGTATGCATATATGTATTATGTTCAGAGGTGCTACCCAATGCTCGCATCCAGGGAGGTGAGTATGGAGCATGTGGATTTACAGCACAACCAGCTTGAGGCTGAAAACAGATTGCAGTTTGTTTGCAGCATGTGTAGCTGTAGCTCACATAAGGTGCAAAGACTAAAATCAGTACCTAAAGACATAACATTGGCTAGCAAACAGCAGTGGAAGTAGTATGGAGTAACGTTTAAAGTAGTTTGTCTGGTTAGTGCTTCATGAATGTCCACAAGTAGTGCATAAAACTCAATATAGCAGCCTCACAAATATCTGCTATAAGGATATTATTAAATAAAACCACTGGGGCTCTTCTTTAGCATGTGGATTGTTTTCTTGGTACGTTTTGAAGTTTGCGTTTTGCTTTTTTGGTAATAATCCATCTTGCCAACTATGTCCAAAGCTTACTCCACCAGAGACTGGCAGTAGTGTAAAAGAAGGTAGAACAAAACCGGTTTAGAGGACATAGTGATACTACTTTTGGTAGAAAACGAGGGTGAGTATGCAGCACAAATCCATCCTTGTGTACCTGTGTAAAAGGTTTATCAACCAACTGCTTGAAAACTTGCAGAGAAGTAAAAGCTACAAGAAATGCTACCATTAAAGATAACTTGTAGTGCATATTAGTGTAGAGGCTCAAAGAGGGCTCCCATGAGCATAGTGAGAATATTTGGGTCTCAAGAGGGAACTGGTGGTAGTCCAGGAGGGATGAGCCTTTTAGCTCCTTCCATGAATGCCTTAATGACCATTTTCTTTGCAAATGCTGCTAAGTAAATTTGTATTGATGTGGAAACTAATCCTGTTTATTTGCAGGTTTCGCAGGTAATGTGCTGTACAGTAGCTTTTAACAGAATTTGAAGACTGAAGAGTAAATCACAACCCATTTCCATTTTGCAGAATAACATGTTCTATTGGTAGGGTTTCTTGCCACCTTTAGAATATGCATGCAGTCCTCAGGAAGCTTTAAGAATCCAAATTCTAGGTGTTCAGGTGCCAGACCACAAGATTGAGAAAACAGACACTGGGGTGTAGTCGCTTCCCTTTGTGGTGACTGAGTTAGTCTGCTAAAAAAAAAAAATGCAGATTTTCATGTTAACAAATGGGCGACTCTGCTGTTAGAGTAACATGACTGAAGTGTCCAAGCTGGAGCACAAAGGAAAATGCCATTGGTATGTCTCATTTTCTGTACCATACAGCATAAGGAATCAGTACTAGCAGGGGAAAAGCATAAGCATATAACCCTAACCAACTTATCCATAAGGAACTGTCCGTGGACAGCAGGAGTAGGTACCTCGTCAAAGTTTTGGAATTTTGCATTCTTTTGCATTTGGAGAACAGGTCTTCTGTTGGGCTCCCCCCCAACATTGGATGTTCGTGGGGGCGTGGCTTAGCAGGCTGCAAGATGGCCGCACTTTAAGTGGGCTCTGCCAGCCAAGCCAAAATCCGTAAGAATCCTGCAGACAACTGCCTCGAATTTGCCCAGAACTCTGCAATCCTGACTCATCTTATCCTGCGCAACCTTCGGCCCCCGGCGATGCGGAGGAGCCGAGATCTGCCGCCCGATCCTCGCGTCGGGCCCTGCCGACGGAGAGGCCTGTCCTTCCTGCCTCATTGCTGCTGCAACCCCTCGTGCCCAGAGGGCCGGCCGGAGGACTGCGGGGGACCCCGGACTGCTGGAGCCGGTGAGTGTCGCCGTCGCTGGGGCTTTGTGTGGCGGGATTGGGGGCGCGTGGGCCGCACCGCTCGGCCCTTCCCACGGCGCGGGCGCCATTTTCCTAATCTCTGGCGCCCGCTACGGCGGCCCTCTGTGCCCGGGTCGAACGACGGGGGCGGCGCGCTCCCCGCGACTCCCCGCCGCGCTCGGCTCCATGCTGGTGCGTCCTCCCAGCTCCCCCCGAAGTGCTGCTGCGATCGCCTGGTGCCATCTGCCTTCCATGCAGCCTCCTCCTGCCTGATTTCTGCCGCGCCGCCCTGGCTCACGGGCGGCCGCCCCGTCCTACACTTCACTGGGCTGTGTAGCTCCGGGCCCCACTCACCGCAACCACCTGCCTGTGGTCCCGCGCCAAGCGACGCGCCCTGCGGTCACTCCGACCTCACATGTTTACCAGGAACTGGCTACTACGTCTTCCCGCACAGGACCCTCGGCCCATGGACCGCTAGCTTTGGCCTTGGCGCTGCACTGCCCACCTTACCGTCACAACTGCGATTGGTGCCCTCCGGCCGTCCCTGATCTCCCGCTGCGGGTGCTGTCTTTGCGGGGGCTCTGCGGTGGAGCTGGGGGTGGGCGTGCCGCATTGCGGGGCCTCCCTACTCATCATTGCTGCGGGGTTCTCCCTGCTACCTCCCCGTCAATTGGCTTGCGACGTTGGCCCGGCGCTGGGGGCTGCCTGCCCCCCACGGCTCCCCGCTAGATCGCCCCCGCTGCTGTGCCATCCTGATATGCCGCCCGCACCCTGACTGCATCTGAGGCCTTGCCACGTTTGGCGCCGACTAGTTCCTGCACCTCCTACCCACCTCTGCAGGCCTCACGCTGCCATCGCGCCGCCTCTCCTGCTGTCTTCGGCTGGGCCCCCTGGACCTTTTGGGCACCTGAAAGCCCTCTGAGCTGGGAACGACGCGGCCTCCATGGAACTCCGATACGGCTGCAGTGTCGGCCTAGGTTTTTCCGCCATTTTGCCAGCCTAGAGAGCACACCCGTGCGACAGGTCCTGCCACCTCCCCGCTGCACCTGCAGTCCCAGTGACTATCTGGCTCCGTCTGCCTGTACTGGGGGTGTTCTTTGTGATTCCTTTATCACCCTTGCGGTTGGCCTGGCCGCTACTTGTCCGCGATCCACCTGCAACTTCGCCTGCCACCTTCCTCTTTTGCTGTTGCCTCCCCTCTGTTCTCTGGCTGTGCCTTCCACCTGCTTCTGCCGGCCATGGGGAGAACTGACCCTAAGCAGCCCAAGATCGCCTTCAACCAGCGCCGCCCGACGCAGGCTCTGATGGGGGTGACCCCGCTGTCATCGCGGAGGCAGCCCCCGCACGTGAAGATGATCTGAAGGCAATTATGCTAGACGTCAAGTCCACGGTTACAGGCATTGCGGCCCAGCTCGATCAGTTGTCAGCCCGTCTGGACTCAGTCAAGGCCCGAGTTGACTTCCATGACGCCAGTCTTCTGCATGTCGAAACCAGGGTCTCCGATGCCGAGGATGTCGCCACTCAAGATCGCCAAAACCTGATACAGATGGATAAAATACTTGACCTCATTCGAAATAAAAATGAAGACTTGGAGGCGCGCTCCCGCAGGAGCAACCTCCGTATCACGGGAGCGGCTGAATCCACCAATATGTCTCGAATGGAGGACTTTGTGGAGCAGCTCATTAGAGAACTCTTCGGCGACATCCTCTCCTCTCTTCATTGTCGAGCGGGCTCACTGCTCCCTCGGCCCTCGTCCTGGCCCTGGTCTCC
Organism: Calotriton arnoldi; assembly: GCA_963921515.1. Taxonomy (NCBI): domain Eukaryota; kingdom Metazoa; phylum Chordata; class Amphibia; order Caudata; family Salamandridae; genus Calotriton; species Calotriton arnoldi. The sequence continues at coordinate 2,564,706 of CAWUFW010001238.1, forward strand.
CGGGTCGCCCCATCATCGCCAAAATCCTGAACTTTAGAGACCGTGATTCCATTCTCCGGGCGGCCAGGGAGAAGGGCGAAATTCGCCACCAGGGCAACTCTTTCGTTTTATCCTGATTACACCATCGCGGTTCAGGCGGCTCGCCGCGAATTCCTCCCGGCGAAGCGGATCCTTCAAAAGCATGAGGTTTCCTACTCATTGGCATATCCTGCGAAACTGCGTGTCCGGCAGGGTTAAAAAACGCTCCTCTTCCCGGATCCTAAAGAAGCTCTGGCCTTTGCAAAGAGACTGGACAGGTCGCATCGCTCTTCACCTACTGCCTCTCAGGCCACCGGGTCTGACCACCTCAGTGACAATGACTAAATTGCTGTGCACTCCTGTTTAATTGCAGATTGCTTTCATGTGGTTCCAGCGCTTACTCCATGTTGGCTCTCTTAGTCGCTACAGCCCCCCAGGGCATGCCGTTCCCGGTCCATATATTGGGGCTTGTGATTATTTGCCATTTGTTATCTTTTGTTTGTTGTCTGCCATGCCTTAGGGCTTGGCCACCCTGCCTTCACGGCAGGGGTGTATGCTGAGCGACGCCATGCCTCCACGGGATAATTCCCTTGCTTGACATTTATTCTCCCCTTCCCAGTTGCGGGTCCCCGGGGTGGGAATGGGTGGTAACTCAGCCTGTTTGGGGGGTTGGTGTGGGGGTGGTGAATTTTCTGGGGTTGTTTCATGGGGTGGGAGGGGAGGGTGGTTGGGGGTATTCGGGGGCTGTTGCCTCCTATTGGGGGCTTTGTTTTTCATTCTTGCACTGCTTCATGTCCCTGGCTCCTTCATGACACGCCATTCCTATTTTTTACGTCGGTCTTCTGCACCCTATGGGCTCATCGTCATGCTCTCTCAATGCACCTCAGCTGTTCGTCTCTCTGCCGAGGGGACTGTTTGCATTTTTGATCATGTTTCCTCTTTACGCCCGCATGCTTATTGCACTGACCTTATTCTCGCACCATTCGTGGCAGCACCACACGCATCTGCACAAACTGTTCTTCTCCCCTATCGCCTTGTGAATCACCGCTCTACCTGACATGGCATTATGACGGACACTGTCCTATGGACCTGGAACGTCCGGGGGCTCAACGACCACCGAAAGGCGCGACTGGTCCACGCTCACCTCATTCGGCATAGGGTGGACGTCTGTTTTCTGCAGGAGACCCATCTCATGCCTGCCACGTCCTCTAGGCATCTTTCTCGACACTGGGGCGAAATTCACCCCTCTTATTACTCTAACTACTCTCGGGGGGGGGGGGTATCCATCCTGTTGCGTAAGGGGCTTCCTTGGCAGACTTCCCAGGTGGTTGTCGACCCTGGGGGACGCTTTGTGCTCCTTCATGGCACCCTACACGCCCAGCCCCTGACACTTGCTGCCTTTTACGGGCCGAACTGCGATGACACCGACTTCTTCGCACAAGTCTGGCACCACATTTCGACCCTCGGGGGGGGGGATTTCAATATAACACTGTCTTCTATCCTTGATCGGTCCGGTCCCCGCATCTCTCACCCGCGCACCACTGCCCTCCTCAGCTCCATTCTTACTGATAACTCCTTGTACGACGCATGGCGTCACACTCACCCAGACACGCGTGAGGGCACTTGTGTCGCTGGCTCCCGCGGCTGCTGGTCCCGCTTGTACCTCTGGATCACTAACCCGGACGCCCTAGCTTGGCTCACCTCCGTTGATCACATGGCGCGTACCCTCTCCGCCTATGCCTGCGCCTTCCACACTCCCCCTGCCGTGCTTTCTCCTGGTGGCCTCCCCCCAATGCTCTTCGTGACTCGGTATTCAGCGATGAAATACAGACTGCAATCACAAATTACTTGGAGCTTAATGAGGGTTCTGTAGATTCCCCGTCCATGCTATGGGAGGGTTTTAAAGTTGTTCGCGGTGAATGTATTTCTAAACAGTCTGGTGTCCTCCGCTCCATCCGCGGCACTCTCGACAAATTGGAAAAGGAGATCAAGGATCTCGACTCTTCTCATGCTCGGGACCCCAACCCCGCCACGCTTGCCCAGATCCGGGGGAAACTTACCGATTTCGCTGATGAGGCCAACAGAGAACTTGCATTTCTAGGTAGAGAGGCTAGGGCGCGCCGTTTTGGCGTGGGCGATCGCCCTGGAAAAACCCTGGCTAACCTTCTGCGTCCGCTTCGGGCCGCATCATATATTAACGCCCTCCGGGATGGCGGTCCTGATCGGACTACCTCGCCCGAAGCAATCAAAGCGCGCTTTATTTCTTTTTATACACAACTTTACATGGCCGGCTCAGTGCCTTCGCGTGAGGTCCTTGACCAATATTTTGACACCCTCCAGCTGCTATGGCTCGGTAATCCCCACTGGGAGTTTCTTGACGAGCCTTTCTCCAAAGAAGAGATACTAGCGGCGATTAATGGTATGCCTGGTGACAAGGCCCCTGGCTTGGACGGCCTACCGGCCTCCTTCTACAAGGCCTTTGCCCCTATTCTGGTTCCTCACTTAGCCGCCATGTATAATGAGTCCTTTGAGACAGGACAGCCCCCTCCCCCCCCCCCCCGAGGCCTTACTCACTTTGCTCCTCAAGCCGGACAAATCACCTGAGTTGCGAGACTCTTATCGCCCCCCGCCACTCATAAATACGGACAATAACATGTTTGCTAAACTGCTTGCCTCGCGTCTTCTTCCCCTCATGCCGCTCATTGCCCGTCCGGTTTCATCCCTGGCCGTGCTACCTCCCATAATCTCCGGACCATCTTTTCCGTTCTCCATCAAATAAACCCAGCGCTCCCGGCAGTGGCCGCCTTGCTTGACGCCACTAAAGCCTTCGACACCTTAGAGTGGCCCTTCCTGTTTTATCTCCTCCCCCGCTTGGGCTTCAGTTCGGTCTTTATACGTAAAGTGTTGCTCCTCTATACCCTTCCCACCGCCCGTCTTCGGCTTAACGGACACATTTCTGACCCCATCTCCATAGAGCGTAGCACTCGGCAAGGGTGCCCACTGTCACCAATGCTTTTCGCCATCGCAATGGAGCCTCTCGCGGCTCGACTGCGCCAACATCACACCCAGAGGGGCATCGGCTTTGCGGCTCGTGCTCTACTTGTCTCTATCTACGCGGACGATGTTACCCCTCTACGTCCGCAACCCTCAAGAGAACCTCAGCCCTTCTGGTTCGTGAGGTGATATGCTTTGGCAGCTACTCCGGCATCCAGGTGAACTGGAACAAGTCTGTGCTGTTTCCTCTCACCGATGCCACTATGCCCTTCGATCCGGATTATCCCTTTGTGTGGGCGTCTGAGCCTACTAGGTACCTTGGGATCTGGCTGAGTAGGAACGATGAACTTTGGAGGGCCAACTTTGGTCGCGAGGTGGACTGGTTGGAGTCCAAGATCCCTCTCTGGAGCGGGTTGCCACTTTCTTTAGCCGGTCGCATAGCCATTGCCAAGATGGTAGTGCTTCCGAAGTTTTTATATTTATTCGTCAACATCCCCATCCCTCTCACAGCTCACTTTTTCCGTAAAATTCGCTCTTTGGTGATCACTCTGATTTGGGCCGGCCGACAACCCAGGATCGCATATAATATTTTGACCCTCCCTATGTCGCGCGGAGGACTTGGTGCCCCCCGACCTTCAAACTTTATGCCCTCAGTGCCCAGGCCAGTTTCCTTCACTTCTGGCTTCATCCCACTCCGTTCCAGCCCCACGTCGCGGTGGAGGCTGACCTAGCCGCCCGTGGCCGCTCACTACCGCTTTATTTGTCCCGGCAAAACCTCCACGTGCTGTAATCGACACGGTTGAGACCCTGCGCTGGGCATGGGAGGGGCTCCGGAAAATTTCCGTTTCGGACATGCTTTCTGCGGATGCCCATCGCTCAACACCCGGCATTTCCTCCTCTCCAGTCTTCCGGGATGGTGAAGCACGCTACTCGCCTTGGGCTTTCCACTGTGTCCGATCTCTACCCTGGGAACACATTCTTTACACTTGCTGTTGATTCCGGCACTATGGACACTTTGCTTTTTTATCAGCTCAGGGCTGTCTGCAAGAAGCTACACTCTTCGTTCCCCCAACCTTCATCGATGACCACTCTCGATCTCCTGTACACGTCCCCCTCCCCAAAGAAATTAGTTACTAAAATCTACGCTCTCACGCTGGCGGCATCTCCCATCTCCACCGACAGGGCGCGCGTGGCGTGGGAGGAGGACCTAGGTGTCGAAATCTCCCAAGTCGACTGGCTGTATTGCTGCACTCAGACTAAACGTCTCTCCCCTAACTATCGTCTGCGCCTTATTCATTTTAAGTACTTACACAGGGTCTATCGGACCCCTGCGCAACTGCACAAGATGGGACTCATTGCCAATGATAGATGCCTGCGCTGCTCTGCGCCTGACTTCTTCCACCTCGCCTGGCTGTGCCCCCAGGTCTCCGCTTACTGGAGTGAGGTCTGCGCTGCAATTTCTGAGATCACCTAGTCGCTGGTCCAACCCGACTCTCTGCTTTGCCTTTTAGGCTTTGTTAAATTCTGTCCAGATGTCTCCCGTAGGCGGACTGCCATGTTGCTTGTCCTCGCGCGGCGCAGGGTCTCCATGTGTGGGGGGTCGCAGGCCTGCACCGAGGGTGGCCCTTTGGTTAGAGAATGCCTCCCATTGCCAGACACTCCTGTCCGAATTCTGGGACCTAATGCCTGCCAGATCCCGCCCACTTGACATATGGGGACCGCTTGTATCCTACCTTTTGAGTCACAATCCATGGCACCCGGCGACCTCTCCCGCGCTCCCCGCCGGTGAAGGTCAATGAGTCTCCCCCTTACTGTTCCCACTTCCCCCGTCTCGCAATGTCTTCCCTTTTCACACATAGTGCCTTTAATGGTGGTTCCCCCTTATTGTTTTGGTGCTTCCACGTATTATTTCATTTACATTGATTTTCAGTGTTACATGTATGTGGCAACCTTCGTTATTCTCTGTCGTGTAACTGTGCACATTATCTTGACATTGTGCAATTTTGTAACCTTGCTGTGTTTAATCCTCAATAAAGGTTTTTGAAAAATTAAATTAAAAAAAAATTAAATAAATAAATAAATAAATAAACATTGGATGTTCGTGTGTGGAATATGAAAGGGGATCCCCCATTCGTAAGTTTGTTGGTGCATCCTGCTCAGTAACTCAAAGTTCCTGTCCACACCCAAAAGATATTGTGCATGTATTTGAAAACGCATTGTCCAATGCCAAATTGCTGTGCTAATTTGAACAGTTGTGGAAAATGTGTACCCCCTTGTTTCTGTGTAGGCTACATAGCAGCCATGTTGTCTGAGCAAACGAGAACCACTTTGTTTTGATATGTTGGGTATGACTGCTGCTTCACTACACCTATATGAAGGATGCTTTCCTGGGGCATGTATAGTTAGCTTGACTAAGTGTGCTCAACGTCCTGATAGGGACGAGTCAGTTTAAGTTATCTGTGACTGTGAGAACCAATCCCCCCCATTAATAAATTATTTCTGTTCCACCATTGCAGTCTGTGCTGAACACTGGGCTGCACCAACACATCATCTTGGGGGGCGGGAGGGCCTTTTAGAAATTATTTGAAGTGATCTAGGGGTTGACTGCTCACATGTCTACAACTGGTCTTAATGTCTTGACATTTTTGTGGCATTAGAGGTTTTGTGAGGAGTCCACCCCACACCCCCCTTTTTTTTTTAATGCCTGCACCTCTTACAGTAAGAGGTGAAAATAATTCTTTTGCATTTTGTGAGGTAGGGCGGTACATTTGGAGAGATAATTTGAAACTACAAGCAATATGCTTCAGCTAGAATTGAAAACTCACTGATCTGAGATAATTTCCTTTCATTGTGAAAGATATAACTCCACTCTTCCCCAAGCAGTGTTTTGTGGTTTGGGGAAATGAGGGGTTGAACACTCCCGAGCAGCGAAGTTACCATCAACTTGTCCACTTCCGGCCTTTCCATTTCATGAAAGGCTCATCTTGAATATTGCGGCTATCTACCTCAAAGCTGCCCCGCCTGGAAGGCTTCTGTTGCTGGTATGCCTGCCTTGTTTAATTAGGTTTGGATTTTTTAGCTCGTCATGACTGTGGTGTATGAAATCTAGTTCTTTGTTGATTTTAGAGAATACTCATGGCCTTTGCTGTGTCTATTTTCATTATATTCTACAACATCTCAAGGACTTCTATTCCAAAAACTGAGTTCACTGTTACAAGGTAGAGCAATGATGTGCAGACCAATTGTCATGAGCCTGAGCCACAACATTAGAAGCCAGACATGTCAGCTTAGAAAGACACTGGTGTTGATCTGTTTACAAGGTGTTTCTGCAGCATCTAAAATACAACAAATGTTAGTGTTAGATATTTTCTTACCCTCGCCAATAATTAGGATTGCTCTTTTGTATGTGTCTTGGAGATGCTGCATTAAACTGCACTTCCACTGAAACCTATCATTTGTTGAGAGGAGGATCACTGAATGTGCAAAGCTCTACTGCATAGTTGACCCCATAAGAATGCGCTTACTGCAGTCAACTATCTTACTTTCTTTGTCCGGTGGGGGTGTAGCCCATGTTCCCAATGCCATTTTCCTGGCAGTATGGACCACTAGTGAACCAGCTGGCATGTGTTCCTGATGAACAGGATCCTGTGGAGCAGGTTTCTATTTCTTCTCCACTCTGAGTTACTACAGAGACTGACATGTACTTAGAAGTTTTCCCTTGAACACTTCACCACTGTATTCAGCATCGACAGAAATTGAGAACTTCCCCTAGCCTTCCTCTAAATTCCAATGAAAGTTGTGATGAGCTATTACTGCATGGTAAGCAGACATATCAAGTAAAGAAGCTTTAACTGGGTGTGGCATTGGGATAGACCGGAACTCTTTGGTATGGCAGCCTCAAAAGTAAAATGAAGACTCCTCCACACTAGTGAAGCTGGTGATCAAAGAGTCAGAGGTTTTGAAGTGGAAATTACAGCAGAAGATAGAAAAGACTGCGGCTATCCCTACTGATGTTGGCATTTCTTTGGTCCACCCCACCTCAAAAGGACCAGTATTCCGGTTAGAGGTATAGATCAGCTGGGAAGGTTGCCTTTGTTGTACACTATTGTGGTGTCTGAACCTATTCTGTTGTGCACAGTCTAATTCTACTCCGAATGAGAATGTTTAACATGGGGGATTTGAAGTAAAACCATTTTTGCTGACAGATCTGGCTGTGGCTGCAGTGTGTAAGTAATAGACTGGATCTGCACCTTACCTACTTTGATCCTGTGTTGCATTTCCTTCAGTTTTTCTCTGGAGAAGTCACAAAAAAAAAAAAAGACAATACTGTTGAACTACTTCACTGTTGAGGCCAAAACAAGCAACTGCGTTGTGACGTGGCTATTCTTGAAGAGTTTCAGTGAGCAGTCTGCCTTCTTCCAGAAGGAGCCTTGTTCGTTAATGCTTCCTGGCCATTTACCGACAAGCCCCTGGAATGCATGCAGGCATTTTGGCACAGGGTGGCCATGGATCAAGAATTTATCAGCAGACTCCAAACCACACTTCAGAATCAGTCTGGAAGCATCCAAACTGTTGCTCACCAGTTAAGAGAAGGGTTTTTTCATGTGGTAAGGACGAAGGCATTCTTAGTCAATTGTCATATCACTCACTAAGTCACATGGCACTAGCACAGGAGCAGTGAGGAATGAATTTAGAGAGGTGTGGTGCATCGGCCAGGGCAGCTGACTTCGGAGCACAGGGTTCACGGTTCGATCCCCGGCTCCGGCGGCAGCTCAGCTCAGCACCGTGTGACTCTGGACAATAGCTCACTTAATTTCCACGACGGCCCGCAGCGCCTTGAGACCCGTAAGGGTGAGTAGCTGCGCTATATAAAAACGGACTTACATTTTTTTTTACTTACATTTTGGCTAACAAAGCCGAGAAAACCTTAATTGGCAGTGACGGATGTGTACCAAAAACAAAATGGTTACTTAACAGGAGGATTCGATTTCCAGCTTGAAGTGTTTTGTGGCTTCCCAGGCTGTGAATATATTCTGCCATTTAGTGGTTGGGTATAGAATAGTGTTAGTTCTCTCCCCTCCCAACCATCCATGGGAGTCAACCACCACTATTTAGTGGTAAGTACATGCCCTATGTGACGTCAGGTCGTGTGCCGTGGAAGTTAATGTGCATGGTCGCCATCTTCAGAATCTTTTCTCCCCATGGCGACTTTAGTAGTTGGAACCTTCCAGGCTCTTTGTTATTGACCTTGCCCGTTTGCCCTTTCACATTTCCAGGGAGCAAGGTGGGTCACATGAGAATCCAGAAAACTCTTCAATCTGCAAAACTACTTCTATCGGTAAGTAACCATTTTGGTTTGCAGCATGAATACTTTTCTGGATTTACATGCTGTGCACTGATTTCATAGCAGCATTTGCCTCCGCACGGAGGTAGGGTTGAAATGTGCTCGAGTTTGCAAACAGGTGTTGTAGTACTTTGTCCCACGTCCTTCCTTGTTTATTTAGATGACCAAACAGTAGTGTTTTGCAAAAGTGTGTGTGGACGACCATGTCGAAGCCACGCAAATGTCACTGATGGGCATGTTCGCTATGAAGGCCAGGCCTGCCCCATTCTTCTTCGTGGAATGTGCCCTAGGCCCAGGAGAAAAAGGTTTACCAGTCCTTGTGGTGCAGGTTTGCATTGCTTCTACTAGCCATCGTGCGATGATTCCCTTAGTCACCGGTGTGCCCTAGCAAAGGAGACGAAGTTGCTTCCTCTTCATTAGTGTTTTTGTCTCTTGTAGGTAGTACACGAGTGTTCTTTGCACGTCCAAGGTGTGCAGCGTCTATTCAGCCTGAGGCTTTGGATCCTGGAAGAAGGGCAGTAGAATGCTCTGGTTGACATGGAATTGTGATAATACCTGCAGTAGCCACTAAGGTTTGTTCTTGTACTTGTGGATTTGTAGGTAGGGCTCTAGGATGGTGAGCACTTTTAGTTTGCTTCCTCTGCGTAGTGGTGTGATTGCTTTTAAGAAGGTAGTTTTTAGAGTTAGGAATTTTAGTTCTGCCTTCTGCACAGGCAGGGAGTGTGAGAAAGTGCCCTCTTTCTGCATGGTTGCCCCCACTTTTTGATGAATTGCTGATGTGCTTTGACTGAGTGTGCCCTGGGCTCCTGCTAACCAGGTACCCAGTGTGCCTATGTTCTTTCCCTAAAACTGCATTGAAGCCTAAACCCAATTAGCATCTCTGGCCACAGGTCAGCCCCTGGTAAATGGTACCACAGGTACCCAGGGCACTGTGACCAGAGAAGGCCTCTAAGGGCTGCAGCACTTATTGTGCCACCGTTAGAGGTCCTGTACCTTCACACTCACACACTGCCTTTGCAGGCTGCGTGTTTTGGTGCAGAACAAAGTGAAGAGTCGACATGGCACACATCCCTGTGTGCCATGCCTACAACCCACTGCCCTGGCATAGATCAGTCACCCCTCTAGCTGGGTGCACTATACCAGTGGTGAGGGTACAGGTGCATGAGGCCTGTACCCCTACAGTGTCGAAGTCCATTCTTAGACATTCTAAGTGCAGTGCTGCCATTAAGAGTATATGGTGCTGGGAGTTTGTCATTACGAACTCCACAGCACCATAATGGCTACACTGAAAACTGAGAAGTTTGGTATCAAACTTCTCAAAATATTAAACCCACACTGATGCCAGTGTGGGATTTAATGAGAAATGCACACAGAGGGCATCTTAGAAATGCCCCCTGAAAACTAATCTACCACTAGGGTCCAGGCTGAGTGGCTGCTTTTAGCTGCCACCACCAGACATGTTTCTGGACCCTGGGTCGAGAGCCTGCTGCTCTCTGGGGCCTGAAACAATGCACATCCTGGGACGAGGTGCCAAGCCTCCTCCCACAGGATGGGCAGGGTCCACGAAGGGGAAGCTTCAAGGGCTTGCTGCCTTTGTGAGCTTCCCCAGGCCACTTGCTGCTTTCAGCAACTGGTCCCCACTGGTTCTAACCCCCACTTTGGGCGGTAGAACCAGTGGGAAAAACAAGTGAGGAAGAGAAGTGTGCCCACCTCTGCCAACTCCACCCCTCAGGTGGGGGAGGCAAGGTGAAGCACAACTCTCAGTCCCCGCCATCATGCAGATGGGGGGACTCAGCCAACCAGGGAAAGGCTTATGCCCCCCTCCCACTGGAGGGTGGCATAATAGGGGGTGTACCCACCCCAGGGAAGGGACCCATTGGTCACAACCTTTTTACCTACCTGTAACGCCCCTAAATCTAGTATTTAGGAGCACCCCTGAGGCTTGCTTCCTCAGACCAGAAGAAACTACAAGAAAAGAAGAAGGACCGAACAGCCGTGCCGAAGCTAACAAGAGGAAGACGCCCACTGTCTTGGCCCCAGCCCTACCGGACTGTCTCCACCTCGAACCTGCTCCTGCGAAATCCCGGTGTGTCCTGCAGCCAGCAACCTCGAAAACCCCGGAGGACCTGCCTGCCTTTAACCACAAAGCCTGTCTCCCGTGAACACCGGATTTGTTCATCTCCAACCTCTGGCCAGACACCTCGAATCCGCACCACTCTGCACCCGCCATCCACGGCCCGAGCAGGAGGTCTCCCCGGTGATCCTGACTAGAGATCTGGCGACTCCTGACCTGCCTCAAACCTCCAGCCGACGCCTGCAGGCTAAATCTGGAAGGTCCCCCCAACCGCGACCAGGGGCTGGTAAGATCCGACCCTAAAAGGCACCCCTGCATCCGACGCCCCACGGCCTTGGGAGGCCCAACCGACGGTGCCTAACCAATCCCCAACATCCCAACTTACCTCTCCAAGTGGTGGTCGTACCCAGAAGACCTTCGTCCTTGAGCCTGCAGTGCCTTTGCAAACCGGAGGTTCCCCATTGCAAACAGGGCGCCCGACGTCGAAACAGCACCCTGCACCTGGCCGCCCTAGTGCCGCTGAGGGTGCACCTTTGGTGCTACTTTGTTTCCCCATTTGCCCTGAGCTAAAGTCCAGGAGCTTTGCTCCCACAACTAAGTGGCCTGCTTATTAGCAGCCACCAACTGGAGGCCCCCTATCCCCCATTGGATAACATTGGGCCTCAGGACTCTGCACCCGGCCGCCCTAGTGCCGCTGAGGGTGTACCGAGAGTGCATCCCTGACCCTGGGGAACCCCCGAGTCTACCCCCAGAACCTCAACTCCCACTACCGAATACCTACCCTAAAACCGATAACACTATTTTCCTCCATAGGATAACATGGACTGTTTTTCTTGGAAAAGTTTCTAAGTGTGGAGTTTAAAAACCTAAAGAAATTCTTTAAAATTGTACTAACAAAAACGATTTTACTTACCTGTTTACAGGAAATGTCCCAGTGTAGTATCCAGGTATACTACACTGTGTAGGAAAAGTAATCTCAAAAGTAACTTACCTGTAATTTTACTAAAAATCCTATACAAAGTATATGTACTGTATTCTGAAAAAACACTGCATTAGCAGTAACACTACTGTAACCAAATCAAAGTACATTTACAATTCAAACTATTTACAAACTGCATTACTACTGTAAAGTATTTATTGCTTACCTGTGCCAGGCTTGTTTGGTTCTAGAAAATAAAATAACTAAAAGAATATTTTTATACAAAAACAATTGGTCTGAAGTTCAGTGTGTGTGAATTCATTTGCTGACTGAGTGTGTACAACAAATGCTTAACACTGTCCTCTGATAAAACCTTACTGCTCGACCACACTACCACAAATAAGAGAGTAAGGTGCTATCTAACTTTATCTCTGCCTACCTTTGGGGTTCCACTGGACTCTGTGCACACTATACCTCACTTTGGTATAATATATACAGAGCCAGCTTCCTACAGAGAGGGTTCTATCATCAGCTGTGTAAGTACAATGTTTAAGTTCCACATGGCTGGTGGTGCTACTTTCTTTGATCATTCCAGGAATCTTTTCCCAGCCGGAAAGGTGAAGAAGCTATTTCCCATTATTCTTCTGCTGTATGCAACTATTGTGGCTAAGTGGACTTTCAATGGTGAATAGGTCAGGCCGTGGTCATCCTCCACACCTTCCGCCCTGTGTACAATTCCACGCATGGACATGGGAATTCTCCAATTCGTCCGTAGTTGGAACTGGGTTGCATATGCCGTAACCCTATCTATGTCTCAGGCCTAACTTTGTATGTCCTGATGATGATCCTAACATTTCTCTAAGGATCGAAATGTCGTCAACAATAGTACCCAGACTCAATTGTTAAATTTGTTTATTCCTGTACACATGAGCATTGGTACTTACGGATGGTGACTATAACCATTGTATTTCATTTGTCACACTCATGCCCGAGTTTGCAAGTCATGTGACTTTCCTTTGTTTTTCCCACACCATTGTTTATTATTGTATCAAATAAATATCTATGATTGATCAATTTGGATAACATACATAAGCCTCATTGTACCTCTATGTACATTCAATGGTTTGTATGCCTTTAATAGATTCCCCTTCTGGTTAGGCATGTGCAGTGTGAGTTCGGTGCCGCTCCCATGAATACTTTCTCCTGCTCTAGGTGCAGAGCTGGTTTCTCATGGTCTACGGTTTATGGTGAATCCCAGCTGTTGTAGAGTGGAGATGACAGTTTGTGTGATCTGTTGACACCTGTGCCTCAAATTTACCTTAACTAGTCGGTCATCCAAGTATGAGTAGACGTGTATGCCGTGTCTCCTCATGTGTGCAGCTACTGCCGCCAAGCACTTTGTGAACACCCTTAGTACTGATTTTATGCCGAAGGGTAGAAGTCTAAACTGGTAGTGTACCTTGTCTAAGACAAATCTGATGTAGTACCAAGTCCTCGGTATGCGTAGGTAGGCATCCTTTAGGTCTATGTAGTCTCCCATCCATAGGAGTCAGATTACTCCATGTAATGTTGTCTTCTTTAAGTACTGCGTTCGTATGAATTTGTTTAAATACCTGAGATCTAGTATTGGTGTAGGCGTTAGGTCCTGCTTTTGTACTAGGAAGTACGCTGAGTTTATGCCTCTTCTGGCCTCCCGTAGTAGGGCTATTCTATGACTTGTTTTTTGATGAGCCCTTTGACTTCCTGCCAGTTGTAGGAGTTCCTGTTTTCTTTAATGTTCTTCTCTTTGGGGGAACAAAGTGATTTCTTGAGTTCTATGCAGTGACTGTGCTTTATAATTAAGGCTCCCGGTTTTCCGTTTAAACTGATTTTTGCATATAAATACAGACGTAAATATATTTCTTTGTATTTATAAATATAAATGGAAAAATGGCAATAAATGTTTAACTTTGCTGCTGTCTTCGAGGAGAAGACGAGCCTGTCCAAGTGCATGCAGGGAGAGGGCTTACGGATTTCAACTGAACCCATAACAAAGGTCGATGTTAAGGGGCCATCAGGCCTCCTTTTGTTTAAGTATCCTGGCACGGAGCTATGAGTTGTGGGCAAAGAGTTGTTAGTTTGCCTACCTCCCCCGGCCTTGCGGGTTGGCCTCCCCTCTCAGCTTCCCACTAAAGTGCTGTCTTGCAGGGCGCTGCCACTGCAGGGTCGGTGGACTGGTGCACAGACTCCTGGCTGAAACCCTGCTGTTGTTCAGAGACTAGTGGGAATCCTCCCCTGCCTGCTGGTCTTCTGGTGGGCATGCCTCCTCACTGGAAGGATATCCTGAACTATAATGCGGCCATTGCCTTTATGGTTTCATTGACTTTTTTAAATTTGCTGTTGTGCCCAGTTAATAGCCCGTCCAAAGAGGGTTCCCTGTGTGTAGGGCATGTTGATTGCATATGCCTGCACCTTCGCCTTCAATCCTGAGACCCTTAACCAGGTATGCCTCCTGAGAGTGGTGCCCGTGCACACCTGTCTACTGGCAGTGTCTGCCCAGTCCACTGCTGACTTGAGGCAGCAATTGATGTTTCTGCCCTCCCGGATGACTGCCTTGGCTCTCTTCTTAAATTCTTCTAGAAGGTGTTGGAGTTGGCAATTCTCCATTGTGTAGCCACTTCTCTTCATCTTCCTGTCCACCAACTCAGTCCTCTTGCTCTACTTCTCTAGTTGAAGTGGGTGTAGTTGGTGCATTGTTACTGTTCCTGGCTGTTGCCACGATTATGAAATCCACATGCACATTTCCCTTGATGTATTGAAGGTATTGTGTGAAATGTTTATATTTCTTCTAAAGTCAGGGGGTTACAGCCATTGCTGTGGCTGGTTCCCGTATGGCCTCCTTACCCGGATCCAGAATGCTGGGTTGCATACGTAGGTACAGGTATGCCTTCTGTGGTGTCCACTGCCCTCTTATGAGCATTGTAGGGTGGTGAGGGTCTTGAGGAGTAGTTAACACCCTATTCGGGGGATCCGCCATCTAGGTCCTGCCACATGTCGCGTTGGCCCTGATCTGAGTGGATCTGTCTTCATCATATTCTAAGAACTCCTTCTCTTTTTCACGAGGCCTCGACGTCAAGGGTGCCTTGATGTCCGACTGATTGGCCTCCAATTCTCTCTACTCCAAGGATTTTAGTGGGAAGCGAATGTTTTTTACGGAGTTGTCGAACTCCTTTTTCCTTTGTAGGAGTGCCGCTATTTCAGCTTTGTGTCGACATTATTTCGCTGGAAATCGAGCCCTCGTTTGGCTTAGACAGTGTATGAAGCCTACCTTTGAGGTCTTCGGCTCCTCTCGTGTGCCTGCCAGCATCAAGGGTTGGCTAGAAAGTTGCCCCCACTGGTATCCTTTGTTCAGACCCATGCGTCTTTTTGTTTGGTCTATGGCGTTGTTTGCCCGTCAAGTGTTAGGACGTCAAGGTGGCCTTTGCAGAGTAAGATCCTGTCCCTTTGTTACCTTTTTGGCATCTCTTGCCCCCCTCCTCATGGACTTCAGCTTCTTGACATCAATGACGCTTACCTCAAGGTCCGACGCTTACCTCAAGGTCCGACTCTTCGCCTCTGCCGGCTCGGCTTTCTCAACGTTCTCCTCTTCCTCGCGAGGCCTAGGTCCTTCAGGGACTCCTGTGTCCTCTGAGTGCTGGCCATGGCGTGGTGCGTTAGAAGTCGAGTCTCGCTTTCAGCATTTTCAAGACTAATTAGGCACAAGCCTTGCAGTCTTCGGCGGTATTGTCCTTGGGGGGGGGGACACACAAGCTGCAAACTTCCTATGGATCTCACTCCGCGAACTTGTGGTGGCAGTTGGGGCAGAATTGGAAAGGTGTGTTCTGAATGGGGTTGCAGAATAAATGCACAGAATGCAAATCAAGAAAAAGATTCATGCTGCAAACCTTGGAGCATGAAGACACAGGCCAAAGACACCATCTGCTCTGCCTATGATCAGTTGGGCACAAACAGCGTTTCTGCCAAGCAGATAAATAGGCCCCAAAAGTGCTTCAATGAACAGCAGCAGGGGACCAGGAGCCACCATTCGACACTGCTGGTACAGTAGAAACTCCCAAGACCTTATGAGGTGATATTTGACCTAGTCACTTTTGAATTCACTCAGGAATTGTCCGTAAAGACTGAAGAACTCCAGACTCCTGTTGATAAGGCATGGAGCAAATGAACACCAATATGCCAGCTAGAGGGACATATACAAAGATGTTAGCACAGAGCCGCAATGGGAGTTGTGTGGCACCAATGGAAAGGTGTTGCTGGGAAAACATTTTTGAGTATCTGTCAACTTGGGTAGTAGCAAGCAGAACAGCCAGAAACCGGTTTTTCTTTTAAAATCCTATTGATGGGTTAGCACTTTCTGGATGCTTAACAAAATCATTTACAAAAAGTACTCTTTTGTAGATTTGAATTTTGCTAGGTTTCCTCCCCCACAGCATTTTGATCACCCTACAGGATGCACCACCAATCCACTCTCTAGGTCTCATCACCTAGGATATTGTCCTGCTCTCCCCTCTCACCCAGCCATGAGTTTACGTACACTCTACGCCTCACTCCAGTCATCCATCCTTTTAATTTATCTTCTAAGAGTGACAGGCAGCATCTCCTTAAGATGAGTCGTCCCTGCTTCCGTCCTTTAAGGGCCTTGTGGCAGAACATGTGCACTATTCACCCCCACCTTTCTTTGAACAAAGTCTTTCCCATTACCTCACCTGTCGTAAGCCTACATTCAATTCCCTGGCATCCATATAGCCTGGACGTTTGCCTAGTGCCCATCCCTATGCTTAGTCCTCTGAATCAACTGATTGGACCCCGCAAAGCTGGCAACGTAACTGTTCACATAATGGTTGGCCCCTCTCGCCACAGTGAAACCGTCAAGAGTATACACTATGCCAGGTTGTACAATGACAATTACAATGGCTTGCTACTATGGGGCTTATGGCAGGATCCTCATAACAGACAAATGAATGATTGTAGGATTCAAAATCCCACATGTTTTCTTTCCTGCCACTTCTAGGCGGGATCCTCAAACCACACTAAGCGGTTTGGGCAATACCCATTTATGTGGGCAGCTCTATGCCCCATAGTATAAACTATGCCAGGTTGTATATCACCTATTCCCATAGGTTTTTCCACTGCTACTTCTGGGTGGACACCTCAATCCATACAATATAAGTTGTATTAAGCCCAGTCCTAATTGTTGCTTCTCTAATCTTCCAGAGAGAAATTTCAGAATAGGCCACCTGATGCTTGTACAATGCCCATTCCAATGGGTTCATTCCTGGCACACCTGGGTGGATTTCAAAGACACATTCTGTGGTTGCTCATACAATGGTTGCTCCTCTGACCCATCAGAACATGTACTATTGCTGGCTAACCCTTCCTATCAGTCATATTCTGCCACAACCAGAGTACCCTTCAGAGCATGAGTGCCATGGTTGTACACTGTAGTAGGCTACAACAGATATATTGCAATTCCAAGTGGATGATCCATGCCACAACAGGGTAGACCCCCAAAAGCTTATAGGATGGCTGCTTGTTTAAGGATTGGTTCTTTGATCAATCCACAGTAACCGATCTGGTGGGTCAAATAATACCCTGATGGGTAAAATAATACTCATTGCTATGGAAGGTTTCCTGCTGTATATGGGTGGACTCCTCAGAGCATAAGCTACGATTGGTCGCATTATATCCATTCCTACGAATTTCTTCTCTCCTTCTCCAGAATGGACTTCAGAGCAATTCGTTTTTTTGATGCAAGTTTTCACTACTCAAGAGTAGCTCTTTTTACTTCTGGGCAATCTTAGTATGACCATGTTTAATGTGGTCAGAACTAGAGGACACAAAGTAAAAGGAGTATTTTCATTCCCATCTTTTCTCACATACTCAGTAGGACATCAAAAAAATATACAACATAGGCCAAACAATATTCAAATATCAATGCTTAAGCATCCAGTCTCTCCCTTTAAATTTACAGAGCACAATAACCAAACTCCTCTAGCCCTAGAACAAAACATCTAAACACTACCTGAATAGGCCATATGACAGACTTCTCCATCCTTAGCACTCCATGGAGTTGTAATGCTACCCATCAGCAATGCACTTTAGCACACTGTTAAGGTTATGTAGCATTATACAAATTCAACTCCAACAAAATCAGAACCTCCATTATAAGGATTAGTGTTAAAATCAAGGTCAAACAATCTCTGCCCCACTCTCCCAGTGGTTCAAACTGTAGTGGAGCATAATAACTATTGTATGACATACCAGGTTTGCTTGGAGCCAAATGCCCGATAGGAGCATTTCCCCAGCCAGAAGAAGCATCAGTATTGTGCTGTCCCCAGCCACTACTTGTTTCCATATGCTTTCCCCAAGCAGATGTTCCATTATCCACCGGAGCAGCCTGAATAGGAGTTTCTGACCAGGGTTCCCCCCAACCTTAAATAAAACAAGAGAAAACAGAGTTAATCTGTGACAGCCAAAAATGTCAAAACGTGTACTGCAAGTGTATAAGAAAAGAAAAGGTTCAATGTGCATATTAAATAGGATCTGAACAAAAGTGGTTTTCAAGACATCCAGTGAAAACATTAAACAGAAAACAACTATTTTTTCCAAGACAAGCTTAAATCTTCAACTAGAGCTATTTATAAAAACCAAAATTGAATTATGCAGGCATACCTCTTTCTCTGAAAACCAAACTCACTCGAGACTAAAAAGACTACAGGAAATGGTGGATGCAGCTCAAAGGTCAAGATAACCTAAGGGTGTGATTGAGAGTTTGAGGGGCAGGCAGGATGGAGGATGACAATGTGTACAGACTGTCAACATCACAAGTGAAAATCTGCCAAATCTGCTCAGATATATTCAAAGTGCCAGATTAAGAGTTGGCATACCGAAAAGAAGTAAAGTGCACAACTTTCATTAAATGGGACATGTGGTGATAAATGAAGACAATATAAAACATTAAATCTGGCATGGCCAGGAAAATACCAGAAACAAAACTGGACATCAAGTAGTAAACTATAGAGTACATGGGTTGTGTTACTTTATGTATGTATAGTTTTATGAAATTTGACTACCGGGAACGAAATAGAATATATCCATCGAATACTAGCACTGCTGATGGACAATGTGACATCTTGCAACAACTGAAGGTAGGACTGGTCGTCAGACTAGCTAATACAGGTCAATTGCCATACCAGGAGGTAGGACGACTGGCTGGATATCTGTCCACCCTGTACAACTCGAGAGTCTGATCAAGTGAGGAAACTGATTAAAGGGTATTAGATAAAGATGCACAGTGGACATAAGGAATTTAACAGCATATAGAATGAAAGTACCAAAACTACGCGCACACTGCAGTTCACCATGTAGCTCTTTTTACTCTCCATCTTTAGAATGCCATTTGGCCTAAATAGAACACAAGGTTAAAACAAACTTTTTAATAAAGGCATCAGCTTGACAGCGATAGTTACCTGTAAGCATGGCCATGATAAAGGTATTGTGTCTGCCACTATTGACAGAAGACTCACCTGATGTGCTACTGCTTTCCTTTATTGGCATGGCACTTGTAGGCGGTGGTTGAGGAAGGCCCTGGACCATCTGCTCTGAAGTGTTGCTACTGTTTGGTGCATTCTTATTCCACAGGTTGACATTTTTGCTTTTGTATTTACTTGGGTCCCCCCAAGCAGCAGTCCCATCATCGATCTCCATTTTACGACGTATTGATTCTGGTGAAGGCTCTTCCCATCCTGTGGGTTCCTCTTCCTTGGATGAAGTCGGTATTGGTCCACCCAACCAGCCTGAGGGTTTATTAGTGCCAGATGGTGCTCCCCTTGATCCAGATTTTTCCTGGTGCTTGCTCCACTCAGAGGGGTTGCTTGACTTGGAAGATTCCTCCCACGCTGTAGGCTGGCTAGGTTTTGAAGACTCTGACCCCCAACCCTGAGACTGGCCGACTTTTGAAATGTCATCACCCCAACCTTGAGACATACCAGCTTTTACAACCTCAGACCCCCAGCCCTGTGACTGATCAACTTTAGCTGGGTCAACCCCCCACCCCTGAGTAGGGCCAACCTTGGTCGGTTCACCACCCCACTCTTGGGACTGGCCAGCTTTTGCAGAGTCCCTGCTCCAACCCTGTGACTGGCTGATCTTGGCTTGGTCGCCACCCCACCTCTGGGACTGGCTACCCTTTGTAGCTTCTCCGCCCCAGCCCTGGGACTGATTGCCTTTTGCTGAGTCACCCCAACCCGAAGTACTACTCTGATTTGGATTATTACTGTTCCCCCAGTTAGAAGTTGACCGACTGGGGTCATTCCAACCAGATGGCGATTTGTCACTGCCACTACCAGATGAGCTTGCTTTCTGAGAGTCCCCCCAATGGTTATTTTGAGAGTTCTCCTCCCAGCTGTCAACAGCCGGTGAACCCCAGCTTGGGTGAGGCTTAGGTCCATCTGTCCATCCCTGTTTGACCTTTTGTGCATCATTCCATGTAGGTTTGTCCTCTTTGCCATTTCCCCATGATTGATTGCCCTTTGACACTCCTGTAGCAGCAGCAGTGGAAGTATCCTCTTCCCACCCACCCTGGCTGGCTGAGCCTTTGGTGTCCCTCCACCCTGTAGCAGACTTTGGATCCCCCCACCCAGAGGCTGATGAGGTATCATTGCTAATAGGGCTCGGCCTTCCCACCCATCCCGAGTTAGGTGCTGTTGCGGAGCCACCCCAGGCTTCTGTTCCGATGTCAGTCTTGCTCTCCGCCCTATGTGAAGCAGCTTCAGTGTCCCAGGCAGTATTCTGTTTTATTGGTGTCTGACCCCAGCCAGAGTTGCAGAGGACTCGGGGATCAAGGTCTGCTCTGTTTACAATACTGTGGAGCAATGCCTGCTGATCAACTTTCTTTCTCTCTTGGCTAGAACCATCGTCAGACTCTTTCTCGTGCTGGCTTCCTGTGCTGCTCTCAGTACTGCCTCGACTGCCCCCACGTTCCGTACCTTTGGCCCACATGTTGTTCTGCTGATTCTGGCTGCTGGCATCCTCATCCGTGGACTTCCAGCCATTGGTTAGCTTCTTATTCTTCGTTCCATTTGCACCATCATTGGAATGCTGATTGTTAGGCAATTTGCTCCATTCCCCATTGGATACATTAGTGCCAGAGTTTTGTGCTGGATTTCCCCACTCTCTTCGATCTCCACCAGAGGTATCCCCATTTCCGGCTCCCCACTGCATAATATGGGGATGGGAAGTGCTTTGCTCCCATGACCCACTTTTCTCACCATTAGTTTTCTGGTTCGATAGGCAGGGCCCGTTAATGCCAGGCTGCATTAAAGTTGCATTCACAGTGTCACAATTAGCTTGCCCATTAGGGACTGAACATTTGTCTCCGGAGTAATTAGCGCTGGAGACGCTCCATGTAGTACCATATGATGCGCCATTTTTTACCTCACCATTACTCAGGTGAGGATTGGAAGTGCCATTGGAATTTGAAGGGGTGGGAAACGCAGAATGATTTGCACCATTCGCACGCCACGATCCGTGTCCTGGAGTCTTAGGCTGCTCGTTCATCTGCATGGAACTAGCAGAGTTTGGTAAACTAGAGGTCGTAAAGTTAGTAGTGTTATTTGGTCCAGTTGTTTCAGTGTGAAGGTTTTGAGGTTGCCCACTGAAAGAAACCTTCCTTGTACCATTTACTTCTGAGTGGCAAGACTCCTGCAGGCTTCCCCAGGAGCCATGGGTGGAACTACCCACCTTAGAGTTAATACTCTGATTGTTAGGCACCTGACCTATGGTACTGGACTGCATCTTTGTGCCAGAATTAGTTCCCCCAACAGGCCCATTTGGGGTATGTCCATTGCTCTCCGGATTGGGCCAGGCACCATGGTTACCATTAGAATTCAAAGTGCTTGGATTTATCCCTCCTTTTGCTGAAGAGCCGACGGTGCCCCAAGCATTGATCCTGTTGTGCCTGCGTTCAGATATGCTCTCGGGACCGTCGACAGAACCTTGAGATGTGCTTAGGATGGCCCCGTGGGAGGCACCCCACGGACCATTAATACTTCCGTTGCCCACATTATTGCTGTTGCTACCAACCATGAACTTGCTTGGAGGACCATACCCAATACCGTTCCTGCTGCCATCTATTTCACTCATTGTACTCCCTGAAGCCATAATGTGGAGGTTCTTCTCAGACCCAGAGGTTGAGGCAGAGTCAGTATCCATACATTCTGAAGCCAGCTCCGAGTCACTGCCCGTGATTGATGGCCAGGCCTCTTTGTCAGAACCGTCTACAATAACATTGTCACAATTTGTGCTGGAGTCACTGTTGGAAGAGACCGGTCCCCAGTGTGAATTGTCATAGTGAGATCCTAGACCGTTGTGGTTCAGATCTAGATAGGAGATAAAACCATCAGTCAGAAAAGAATTCCAAGTGACACAGATACACAGATACACTTCTTACACATAGACAAACCAGGACCGATTGCACACTCTTCGACATAGGCACAGGGACCAGTTGTGATATAAAAATATTTGTGTTAAATCAATTTCAATTGTGTATATTTAAGAGTAACTTTGAAAAATGCTCAGGAAAAAAAATATATTAATAAGCTTCTGAGAGTCCAACAAAACCAGTTCAACTGTGAAGCATTTTAAGTCCAGAGGCACTGAGGCGAAGCCTTCTCCACCCCACATGAGAACTACCTGTTCATGCATACCCCCACGCACTTACCTTGGATAATATTATCACAAGTTAAATTCGAGATTTTGAGTCCAACTCACCAAATCTGTTAATTTGCGTGTTTGGTCTATGTATTACATAAGTGGAAGGTTACATGAATAAAATGACCATCTAAAAAAAGAACATAATAGATTTTAGTCAATGGTGTTGACACTTTGTTAGGAATAGCGGTTAATTTTAATGTGATTTTAACATGTGGAAAATGTTTGATGTTCCATTTATGAGATAAAACGGTTTTCTTCATGATTTTTCATTGCAATTCTGGATATTGGTCCTGAAAGTTGAATTAATGACATTCTGTTAATTCACAAACATCTTCCTCACCCGTCTTAGAAAACGTATGAAATGTTGACTGAAACCCATACTCTTAATCTCAGCAGATTATCTGTAGATCTAGTAGTGCTGCACTGTACTGCCCCCACAGTTCTAGGAAAGAACTAGAGAGCAAATATTCTACATTCAAGACAAACATGAGTCACGTCAATGCCATGTTGCTGGAACCGAAGCAGAATTTTAAGCATTTCCAATTTAATCAACTGCAGGTAATGTGCAATTTCAGTTTTTGTTGTACTATGTATTGTTTATACAGATTTGAAACAGGCAGTTTTACAAAAGGTGCAGGGAAGTGGGTTGTAGTCTTTTTTTGCCCAAAATGGTTATAAAGGACACATTTTTAAAAAGAGATTTCACACTTGACCCAAACATTGCCTTGTCATATGTGTATCCTCGGGCAAATACTTGTCTGTAATTTTATACTTCTAGATTTAAAAAAATGGAAAGTAGCATCAATGGTCAACCAGGGTTTAACACTTCACTACAGGGTTAAGTGCCAGATTAAAGACACTGAAAATAAAAATCCAGCTCCAGAGCTCATCAAAATAATCCTCCCAGCTTGTAAATCAGTAAGACAGCATCCTCAGTCATGACTAGTAATTGCTTTGGTATACTAGTCCCGCTGCAGTCTTTTTTGCAACCCTTTAAATTGTATTGTAGACCATTCTGTTGAGCTCTTTTGTACTTTACAGTAGAGTGCACAGTAGACCAACTAAATATACTGCTACACGCATATAGACTATAGCTAGACAGCTGAATGCATATTAATTATGGCAGTTGTGCTTCTTCCAGTTGTTAAACAAACATGTTTTGATTTGAGAACACTGCAATCTTTTCGGATTATCAGGTTACATCCTACCACATTCCTAATGTGTATCACGAGTGGACCATGAAAGGGAAACAATATAAGACCCAAACCTCAACATATGCACTTGTCTGAACAATTAACCAACTATTTAAACCACAGTGAAATCTGTGATAGACTTTAAAGCTATTTTTACAGACTGGAAACATTTTGAAAGACGAATGTTTCTGAGAATTCTTTAGTTCTGGAAGAGGAACCAGCAGATATGAACAACTTTCCTGCAGAGTTTCAGCCTGTATCAGTCCAAATTTAAGGAATCTAGTTCTTTATCAGAAAGCTGATCACCACAAGCACCTGGTTTGGTATACAAATTATGACTAAAGAACTGCCTCTCAGCTTCTGGCTATGGATCTCCACAGTACAGCTCGACCAGCTAGAAGCCAAGCAAAATACAGCTATGTACAAAAGTAACCGGACGGGCACACACACACGGGCACACACACACGGGCACACACACACGTGAGCTGCCAAAGTGGTGCATAAATACCCATGAAGCATGACAGCCAAGACGAATTTCGATCAGACGACGGCATGTTACAAATGGAAAAAACATTAAAATAAAGTTCTGTTTTAGGTAGTACAAAGGAATAAACATTCACAAGTTTTTTTTAAAACGTAGGAAATTAAAGTGAATTAAATTCACCACAGCCATGGAACACCTCAACTTCCAACTCCAAACAGACTGTAAAACTACCATCAGGGGCACCCTCACCTGCCGTTCACCAAGACCACGTTCAGCCTTCTGCAACGTCATTGCAGACTTCATTGCTCCTCTCGCCAGACTGCAACAACTAAATTTATCTGCAACCTCAACTTCCATCTTGACGACCACAATGACATCAACACTACCAACCTCCTCGACAGCTTGAACATCGGACTCACCCAACTCGTCCAAGACCCCATGCACACTACAGGCCACATGCTAGAAACCCCCCCCCCCCCAAATCTTTACCGCCAGCGACCACATCAGGTACAGCCACACTACGGAACTCACCTGGTCCGACCACTCCATCGTCCACTTCAGTATCACCAGCTCACAGACCTCTGCCCTCAGTCTGCCGAACATCCCCCACCGCAGCTGGAGCACACTCTTAAAAGGACACATGGATCAATGCCCTCAACACCACACACCCCATCTCCTCCAACAACCTAGACCAGAACGTCAAAAACGTCAACATTTGGATCACCAACTGCGCCGCTCCCATCGGCATCATCATCCAGATGGTCCACCAAGCAGGCTAGCTGGTACACTGAAAACCTCAGAACCGCTAACCGACACTGTAAGCAACTGACAAGGAGATGGTGCACCAGCAAGGACACGACCGACAAGACCGCCTTCAAGACAGCCCTTAACATCTACCACAGACAGTTGAGAGAATCAAAGAAAAAGGCCTTAGCCTCATGCATCGAATCAAGCCCAATAACAGCAAAGAACTCAACACCGTCAAAGAATTCTCCAACCCTCAGCTGCAACAAACAACGTTACTTCCTCACAGTACCTCTGGACAACCTTGCAAACTACTTCCACAACAAGATCACCAAACGCCACACAAACTTCAAACCCCAGCACAAGGCCACCGACTTCTTCAAGCAACACAAAGACCCCACTACCACCATAGACATCAAACTAACCGAATGGAGCCAGCTCATCCGACAGGACACCACCCCCATCATAAACTCTGTCAACACTCAGGGGCCCCAACCGACCCATGTCCTCACAACATCTTCAACCTAGGCAAAGCCAGAATCAGCCACGTAATAACTACCTTGTTCAACAACTCAATTGCCAGGGCCAGCTTCCCAAAGGACTGGTAACACGCAGAAGTCAACGCCCTAATAAATAAACCATCGGCAGACCTCAGCGAACTCATTAACTACCGACCGATCTCCCTGCTCCCATTCACGGCCAAAGTATTAGAAAAAGCCACTAACCAATAACTCTCCTCACAGCTGGGAACGGAACCTCCTACTAGACTCCTCCCAATTCAGATTCCGCAGAAACCATAGCACGAGAAAGCTCTCGTTGCAGCTACCAACGACATCCAAGCCCTAGATCTCTGGGCGGCCTTCCATTTGGTCTTCCACCACACACTCATCACAAGGTAGCAAAGCATAGGCACCCAAGGAGCCGCTTTCAGATCACCTTTTTCTTCACCAGAACGGCGCAAAAAGTCTGCTTTCCCCTCCTTCACCTCCAACCTCAAGGATTGTTGCAGGTATTCTGCTCAGGAACAGAACTATGCTTGGGACCATAGAACATCAGCAGTTAGGGACTAAGTCAACATACCACCTCAGTACCATGAGCCGAGTCAGACTAGGTATAGTGTCTCACTTGACGACCTACTCCTAACCAGAGGAACACGTGAATTGACACCCCAGAACACAACACTCCAGACACTCTCAAGGATCGCAATTACAAGACACTCCCTTTCGCTCACACACACTTACTCATCAACAATAAGATATGAAAAAAACACGAAGTAAGTTTGAAATGTTTATTTAAACTATTGTGCTCTGAAATGCAGTATACGTGCCATAATAAGAAAACTGCCTAGTAAAAATACCATCAGCATTGTCAATAAACCATATATTATGAAAAGCCCTGTCATATTATCAGACAGAATAGCCTAACCCCCCCTCCTCTTCTACAGAAGCCAAACTGATTATACAGCAAAGATCTCTGGGTTTAGCAGCGGACCCTATACCTTAGCATACACAGATGAAAGTTCTACATCTCATATACAGCTGGGATCTTCTCTCAGGAAATATCAGTCTCTGTGCGTTACTTTGATGTGCATAACTATAAGACAAGGTTCACATGTTCATAAACAGCAGCTTCATTTCTGTGTTGTGTCTAGGTGCGAGCGCCTGACCAGAACAAAACAACAAGGGATATTGTTGTTTGACCTTGTCTGCTGTTCAGACTAAATCCCAGGAAAGAACAGAATGAGAAAACAACTGCAGGTTCTGTGTGAACATATATAATGTGGAGCTGAAGCAAACGTGATTATGTAGTAACATGTGCAAAGCTAACGCAGGCCGTGTCGTGCACAGTTAGGCTAACACAGGGAAAACTACAATAGGCCCCGTTGCACAAGTTACTAACTTGTGTAACGATATATCTGTAAGAGACAGTAGTTAGTGACAGATTCCTTACCTTAGAATATCCCCAGGCGTCAGGCTGGATCCGGAAAGTTTTTGCGTAGCAGTACCTTTGCGCGTCGGTAGGCGGCGTCGTGCGGCTCCGCGTCCGTCGTCGGCGTCGTGATCGCCGGGATGACGTCGCGGGCAGTACTTAGGCGCCGCCCCTGCGCGCTGACGTCCAGTTCTGTACACGACTTTCCGCGCCAGGAACGCAGAGCCATGCAAGAAGCTGACATAGGTGTCTGAAAAATACTAGGGCCCTGAAAGGGATGTCCTTAACCCTAGAAATCAGTTCGCAGAACGGGGAGGATGGGTGGGCGGTGAGGAATCTGTCACTAACTACTGTCTCTTACAGATATATCGTTACACAAGTTAGTAACTTGTGCATCTGAAAGAGACACGTTAGTGACAGATTCCTTACCTTAGAATAGATACCCCAGCAATACCAACCCCGGTGGTGGGTCTGCGAACAAAGATCAGACAAGGAAGTCCTGGAGGACAGAACGGCCAAAGAAGCCGTCCCTCCGGACCTGACTGTCAAGGCAGTAATGCTTTGTAAACGTGTGCAGCGAGGCCCACGTAGCTGCCTGACAGATAACCGGCAGCGGAACACCGCGGCCCAAGGCCGTGGTAGCAGCCGTTGCCCTGGTGGAATGGGCACGCAGCCCAACAGGAGGCTCCTTCTTAGCCAAAGAATAGCAGGTCTTGATGCACAAGGTAACCCAGCGGGAGATGGTCCTCTTGTGCACCGCCCCCGTAGCCAACAAAGAGCTGGTCATCCACCCGGAAGTGTTTTGTGCGGTCGATATAGGAGAGCGCACGTTTTGGGTCCAGACGGTGGAGCCTCTCTTCCTCTCTGGAAGGATGCGGAGGCGGAAAGAAGGTGGGCAAAGTGATGGTCTGCCCAATGTGGAAAGCAGTAACCACCTTTGGCAAGAAGGACGGACGCGTCCGAAGAACAACCTTGTCTGGATGAACAGACAGAAAGGGAGGTTTGCAAGATAGAGCCTGGAGCTCACTCACCCGCCGAGCGGAGGTGATGGCCACCAGAAAGGCTGTCTTCAGAAGACGAAGAGGACAGTTATGTAGAGGCTCAAAGGGAGCGCACATTAAAAAGGTAAGAACCAAGTTCAAGTCCCACTGAGGCATCACAAACTGAACAGGAGGGAAGAGGTGTGTAATGCCTTTTAAGAACCTGTTAACAACAGGGGACTTGAAAAGGGAGGGCTGATCAGGGAGCCTGAGGAAGGCCGAGATAGCACAAAGATAACCCTTGATGGTACCCAGGGCAGAACCCTGTTGGGCCAGAGAAAGAAGAAACAGAAGGAGCTCAGAAAGAGGGGCAGAAAGGGATTCACAGCCTTTGCTGTGCACCATGCCACAAATTTGTTCCACCTGCAGGCGTATACCACCTTAGTGGAGGGACGCCTGGCTGCCAGAATCACATCACAAACTTCGGGAGGCAAGTCGAAAGGAATCAACTGCCGCCGCTCAATCTCCACGCAAGCAGGTGTAGACTGGACAGGTTCGGGTGGAGGACCGTCCCCTGCTGCTGCGACAGAAGATCCTCCCGAAGAGGCAGACGGATCGGGGGATCTACGCTCATATTGAGTAGCTCGGGATACCAAACTCTTCGAGCCCAGTCCGGAGCCACAAGAATGACTTGGGCCCGGTCGTGCCGAATCTTCTTCAACACTCTGGGTAGAAGTGGTATAGGCGGAAAGGCGTACAATAGACCGCAACTCCACTCGTGACGAAAACCGTCGCCGAGCGAGTGCCGCCTTGGAAATTCCAACGCGCAGAACTGATGACATTGCGCGTTCTCTTCGGTGGCGAATAGATCTAACCAAGGCTCTCCCCACTGTAGAAAGAGTCCTTGCGCCACTTCCGAGTGAAGACGCCATTCGTGATCCATCATGCACCTGCGGCTGGAGTTCGTCCGCCCTGGCGTTCAGGGAACCTGCCAGGTGTTGGAACCATCAGGAACATGCCCTGATGTTCCAGCCATGTCCAGAGGCGCAGAGCCTCCTGACAAAGGGTCCACGACCCCACCCCACCTTGTTTGTTGCAGTACCACATGGCGGTGGTGTTGTCTGAACACCTGCACTACCTTCCCTTTGACAGAGGGAAGGAATGCCTTGAGTGCAAGTCGGATCGCCCGGAGCTCCAGAAGGTTGATATGGAGCCGGGACTCCGCCGGAGACCAGAGGCCTCTGATCTCCGCCTCTCCCATGTGACCGCCCCATCCCAGAAGGGACGCGTCCGTCACAACTGTGTGCTCTGGCTGGGGAAGGGAGAGGGATCTGCCCATGACCCATTGCCGGTTCGAGAGCCACCACTGCAACTGTTTTGCAGTCCCCTCCGAGATCTGGACGTGATCGGACAGGTTGCCTTGGTGCTGCGCCCACTGGAACTTAAGGTCCCACTGCAGAGCCCGCATATGCCATCTGGCATGATTGACCAGCAGGAGGCCATGAGGCCCAGCAGCCTCAGGGTCATCCGTACCGAAACCCAGGATAAAGGCTGAAAGATCGGAATCATAGCCTGAATATCCCGGACTCGCCGTTCGGGAGGATAGGCCCGAAACTGCGTCGTGTCCAGAACTGCTCCGATGAAAAGGAGCTGTGGAGAAGGAATCAGATGCGACTTTGGCACATTGATGGAGAACCCCAGCGAGTGCAGGAGTTCGGCCGTAGTCTGGAGGTGGGAGACGACTGCCTGGGACGAGCCCGCCTTCAGCAGCCAGTCGTCGAGGTAGGGGAAGACTGAAACCCCTGCTTGGCGCAGATGAGCTGCGACCACCGCCAACACTTTCGGGAACACCCGAGGGGCACTGGTAAGGCCAAAGGGGAGCACGGTGAACTGAAAATGCTCGGGGCCTACCGTGAACCGAAGGTAACGCCGGTGGGCCGGCAGGACGGGGATGTGGAAATATGCGTCCTGCAAGTCCAACGCTACCAACCAGTCTCCAGGGTCTAGGGCAGTCAAGACCTGAGCTAGGGTGAGCATCTTGAGCTTCTCCTTCCGGAGGAAGCGATTGACGTTCCGGAGGTCCAAGATAGGACGCATGTCCTCCTTGTCCTTTTTGGGCACCAGGAAGTAGTGGGAGTAGCAACCACGCCCTACTTCTGGGGTCGGAACATGCTCGATGGCCCTCTTGGCCAAGAGGGCCGTGACTTCCTTCTGCAGAAGTACCAAGTGATCCCCTGACATGCGGTGGAATTGAGGTGGCATGGCTGGGGGTGGACTCGAAGGGGAGGGAGTAGCCCCTTCGGACAATGTCCAAGACCCACCTGTCCGAGGTGATGGTACGCCAGTGGGGAAGGTGATGGCGGACCCTGCCCCCTACTGGCGTGCTGTGCACCTGAAAGGAGGGACTAGGAGGGTTTGGAGGCCGCGGACGGGTTGGAGGTGGTGGCCTGACCCGCACGCTGGTTACCCGATCCGCCACGGCGGAATCCACGTCCTCGGCCACGCGAAGACGCCTGCTGCGCGGGCCGGTGGCTGGGCTGCTGACGTGAAGGGGCGCCCCTACCGTGGCCACGATAGGGGCGAAAAGCAGAAGTCAGCGGAGGGCGTGTAGTAGAAAGGCCCAGGGACTTGGCAGTAGCCCGTGAGTCCTTAAAGCGCTCCAACGCATGGTCTGCTTTGGACCCAAAAAGACCGACTCCATCAAAGGGCATGTCCATGAGAGTATTCTGGACATCCCCTGAAAAACCAATGGTTCTCAGCCAGGCGTGGCGTCGCAGCGCCACCGTCGTTGCAATAGACCTGCCCAGCGAGTCGGCGGTATCAAGGCCACATCGAATCGTGTATTTGGCCGCATCCCTTCCTTCCGCAATGGCGCGGGAAAGCAGTGTCTGGACCTCCTCAGAACACTGGGGCAAAACATTCGCCACCGAATCCCACAAGGAGTGGGTATATCGGCCCAAAAGACAAGCGGTGTTGATGGACCGCAAGCCAGCACTGGAGGAAGAAAAACCTTTCTTCCCAAATTGATCCAGGCGTTTGGATTCCCTATCCGGAGGGGCGGTAGGGAAGGCGGTTTGGGAAGCGGAGGCTTGGACAACCAAGCTCTCAGGAGTGGGGTGGACAGAGAGAAACAGGGGTCGCCCGGAGCTGGGCGATGGCGTCGGGACACGTTCCTATCCACAGGAGCCCCTGTGTTGGGCTTGGACCAGGCGCCCAAAAGAACGTCAGTGAGGGCGTCGTTAAACGGCAGCACAGTCTCCGTAGAGGAGGCTGCCGGCTGAAGCACCTCTGTCAAGAGATTAGTCTTGACCGCCACAGTAGGGAGTTGGAGATGTAAGGCTCCAGCCGCCCTACGCAACACCGTTGCAAAATTGGCTCCCTCCTCCGTAGCCACGGGAGGAGACAGCATGCCAGTGTCAGGGGAAGTATCTAGATCACTGGCATCCCCTAGACCCTCTGTCCAGTCCTCATCGTACTGACACTGTAGTGCCAGAGGGTCATCAGACCCCTCCCAGTCCTCCTGGTCCTCCTCTGGTTCAAAATAAGGGGGAGGAGGGACATTTGGGACCCAAGGTCTCATCGGCGCCGGAACCGGCGTCAAGCGACGCCGCTCCGGGTCCATGTCCGGAGCCGGAAGGAACTGGGGACGACGCCGCCCGGAGCCCCAGGCGGCGTCGAGAACGGCACCGGAGACATCGGCGCCGGCGTCGTTAGGTCGACCGGCGTCGATGGGGGTTGCGGAGCCGGGATCGAGGCCGGGGCCGGAGCCGGGATCGAGGCTGGAGGCACGGGCGACGCTGGGGCCGGGAGCCGCCGGCGACGCCGGAGCAACCCTATCAGGGCCCGCGGGGCCCGAAGGCGCACCGGAGGGGCCTGGAGGCCCGAAGAGGCGGGCCATGGCCGACAGGAATTCCTGTGACTTGGGCCGGATCCGCCCCCGAACCCGGGAAGGACGGGTATTGCGGGGCGACTCCACAGGCATGTCCGGGGCCGCGGGGACGGTGCCAGGAGGGGCCTCAGCCGAGTCGCGAGACCGGCGAGGCGAAGTCCTAGAGCGACGATGCTTTTTGGACTTTTTATGTTTGGACTTACCGGACGAAGAAGACTTCGATGCCGACGACCGGTGTGGACTCCGCGATCGACCCCTGGACCTCTCACGCGACCGGGGCTTGCGCGGAGCCGAATGCCGGGCCTCCAGGAGCTTTCGAGACCGCTCTCGCAAAGCTTTCGGGTTGAGGGCCCGGCAGTCGGAACAAGACTCCGTGTCGTGGCCTCGGCCGAGGCAGAAGAGACACTCCCGATGCGGGTCTGTGATGGACATCATCCGAGCACAGGCGCCGCAACGTTTAAACCCGGGCATCCCTACGACACCTTGAAGTCAATGAAAGAAAAACAGTGAAAAATTCACCAAAAAGATTGGTCAAAAAATGACCAGGGCACTGCTCTTCCCGGATCTGCGCTTGCTGGCGCGGAAAAAGAAGAACTGACGTCAGCGCGCAGGGGTGGCGCCTAAGTACTGCCCGCGACGTCATCCCGGCGATCACGACGCCGATGACGGACGCGGAGCCGCACGACGCCGCCTACCGACGCGCAAGGGTACTGCTACGCAAAAACTTTCCGGATCCAGCCTGACGCCTGGGGATATTCTAAGGTAAGGAATCTGTCACCAACGTGTCTCTTTCAGATATAGAGCACATGACAGGATCCTCGCTCAAACCGACCCTCTTCAACACTCATAGGACACCTCTAGCCAGCATCGCCAAAAGGCACAAGCTCAACATCATATCCTATGCAGACGACACAACTCATCCTCTCCTTCTCCAAAGACACCGAGACCAACTTCCACAACATGACAGACTTTGCCAACTGGATGAAGGACAACTGCCTGAAGTTCAACACGGTCAAGACAAAGGTACTGATTTTCGGAAACAAAAGCTCCCCATGAGACCTACTCCTACCACTGACCACGCTAGGAACCTAGGCATCATGCTGGACAACAAACTAACCATTATGACTCTGGTCAACTCCTTCTCCTCCGTCTTCATCCTCCACATGCTTCTTAAGATATCCAAATGACTACTCCCAAAGCTCAAGACGCACCATCAGCCAGACCCTCATCTCAAGCCAACTGGACATCGGCAATGCTCTACGCAGGGATCACAGCTCACCTCCTCAAACTACAGACCATACAGAATGATGAAGCCAGACTCCTCCTGGATCTCCCTAGATGAACCCACATCACTGCCTACCTCAGGGAACTCCACTAGCTCCCTGTACAGAGAAGATGGCACTTCATGCTCCTGACACATGCATACAAGGCCCTATACAACTGCGGACCCGCCTACTTGAACCACCTAATCTTCCATCAGCCAACCAGACACCTGCGCTTCTTTCTCTAATTCTCACCCGTATCAGATTTAGCAGATGCAATGGTTGCTCCTTCTACCTAGCAGTGAATACATGGAATGAGCTACCATTTCATCTACGGAACTCCCCATCAATTCCAGAGTTCCGAAAATCCCGAAGACCTGGCTATTCGGCTAATCAGCTGGACCCTGCCTTCATACCCTCATGGGTGACAAGGAGCGTTCAACAAATCTGATTGGGGGAAAAAATGAGATACAGTGACAAGCCATTGAAATTTGCCAGTTAAGGTCCCCTACACAAAGCATGTCTAGTGCTGCACCATGAAAACCTCAACTCACCTCCAAAATGCGCTTATCATTTCTCATGTGACTGATGCAATCACTAACATTGGTGACTATATATTAACACCTTAACATGGATGTTATTGATTACATCATTTTGGATTCAATATAATGTTATTGTATACCTGGTGCATTTTAGGGACTTTTAGGCTTTGCTTTGGAGCCTTGAAGTCACTCCAACCTTTCTCAGTTTATTTCTTAGGATGTTTTCCTTTTGGAATGTTAAAGGTTTTGTACTACCTGAAACATATCCAAACATTTTTCTAAAAAAGGAACATTTAGAATTAGATGCAGAGCCATCACTTGTGCATCAAGCACCCGCAGCACATGGCATAAGCCCATGCACTGTGGGGTTTAAATGCAAGGCCTGGCCTGAGGCACGTCCCTCTGCTCAAACGCCTGTACGTTCATCACCCACCAAATATAACATTAGTCTGTTATGTGAGGCTTAAACATAGGATCTGGGCCACGCCTTGGCTGCAACCAAATAGGGTCCACAGTGAGCATGGCGCGCAGTAGGTGAACAAAATGTGCCAAATATGACAAAGCACAGATAGATCTCAGAAAAGGATTCAAGTATACAAAAATCTCTCATGGAAATGAGTTACGGCTAGCCGATCTTACAGTACAATAACTATTGTGAATAATTACAAGATCAAGGGACAACCACCGCCTACTAGATCAACTTATCACGTCCTCTGCAAGCGCATTCAATGCCTTGTCTTTAACTACATATGCTCTGAGCAAAGAGGTCAGAGGTACTAGAACACTGCAATTTAAAATACTACCTAGCACCATTCAAATATAAAAGTAAAGTTGTTACCTGGCTGCCCATGATTTTTTTAAACCTCTTGGCACAAATAATCTGTGGTTTTTATGGGACAGTACCTACAGATGGCAAGAATCATGAGAAAATAACAGAGGGTTGGAGTGATGATGCATGGGTTTGTCTCAGATGTTCGGTGACTGGGACAATTTAAATAGGAGTCCTAACGTAAATCACATTAGGTCTAGGCAGGGACAGTATTGACCATGTGATCATGCCTACTGGGGTGATGCATTAGAACGCGTTCAGAGACTTGATCCATTCATGTACTCTTCAACCGAGAAATTACGGGTCTTTTAAAGGAGTGGGTGGAGCAAAGACGTATATCTGGATGGATGTTAATTTGGACATATGGACAGAAGAGGCAGCGATCAATATTTAAACATTACTGCAGCCCAAAAATAGCTACGAAGCAGCACAGGGACTAACCTTTTTTTTTTCTTTTCACCAGAATTTTATACAGCACGAACTTGACCCGAAGGTATCAGAGCGCTTTACGTGAGCACCAGTTACATTACAGACTGACATTCATTTTTTGTAGGCACGGGGAGATTAAGTGATTTGCCCAGAATCAAAGGCTGTTGAGCGTCCCTGTTCCCCAGTCGACCCCTCTAGCCGTTTGGCCACATCCTCTCCTCAAGAGTAAAGTAGTGCAGATGTCAGAAAGAAAAGACTGTTTTCCACTGTATTCTTTTCTTTGACATGTTTAGATTAAGCATGCCTAGCAGTCCTTATTTGATAACTTATTTTAGCAGATAGGATTTGGGATATCGAGGGTGACATATTACGTCCCTGGCAGCCATAAGAAAGAAGAGCACACCTAATGAGTTTAATAAATTCCTACCCAGGTTAATCATTTTAACAAACGTTTCACTAAAAACACTAATTTCTGCGACTCCAAAGGTTCTCAGTCGAAAATACAGCAAACCCTATCCAATTTAATCCCCCTTCAAAGGACAAGAAATTCAAGCTGTATTGCAATCGGAAACCAATGCAAGCATGATGGAGATATACACATTCCATGGTGGCCATGCTCTTCAAAAGACCTCCACCTCATCCCAGATGAACTAGCAGTATTATTTAGAATTCGAAATGTGAATCTTTGCAAGTGTACAGTTTGTTAACCCCCACATTTCTCAAATGGTTGACCTTATGTCAGAGTAAAAACTGAACACTTCCAATATATTCTGAGTTTGTTTTTAAATAGTTTTTAAAAAATCTACAATTTTAGGACGATTGAAAATCAGTCACGATCTCAGTATCAAGGCACTAAACCAACCTATTTTAGATACAGCTAGAGCTGAACAAGAAATGACTAACCTCATTTGACATCCTTGCTCAATCCATAAGGACTGAAACACGTTTGCATTGATGCCATATTGTGCTTCTTAAACAGCATGGAAATCTAAGGAATTACTACAATTTCTATTTGGATCACCAACAGTACACAGAGGGGGATTTTCAGCTGTTGTATTACTCTTTCGCAATTACCTTGTGCGGGGTGTCGATTGAGTAACATTTTAGTACACATTCTTAATAGGTTTATAGCTATGGCCAAATGAGCTCTATAACTACACAAAATAAGAATCCATCGCCGAGAGAAACAACTGGAGTTTGTTGTAATTTCCATCATTAAGGTGAAGAATAATCCTGTGTTAGATGTGCTTTTAAGATTCTAGTGCTTTGAGGGTATGAAGGACAGATGGCCTACAGTCAGACCTATTAAAGACTCACAGGGGCTTCCTTAACAGGTTAACTAATGGATATGATGGACAACATTGTCCCACTGTACATATAGGACTGGGCCCTTCTTTGCTTTGGGAATTATCACTACATCA
Organism: Calotriton arnoldi; assembly: GCA_963921515.1. Taxonomy (NCBI): domain Eukaryota; kingdom Metazoa; phylum Chordata; class Amphibia; order Caudata; family Salamandridae; genus Calotriton; species Calotriton arnoldi. The sequence goes on from CAWUFW010001238.1 coordinate 2,600,506, forward strand.
GAGGTCATCAAGCTGTGAAGCGGACTCCCCACGCCCCCCCCCCACCCTTATGGGGGTGGGCATTGATATCAACGGGGAGCCAGGCTCTGACCAACAGGTGCATTAGTATGACAGAGCAATGGTTTTAGTGGAAGAAAATAGTACCTATTTATCGATCATGTCCTGGCTCACAGTAGGTGTCAAGGCATCTATAAAACCACTAACACCTTACACCCCCCTCGTTTTTGATAAACGATCAAGTTGTGGACACTCATGCATTTATTTGACTGCACTTTTAAAAGTTGAACTGGATGTCGTCTTGATTTCAAAATGAACCAGAACACGTTTTCACTAAAAAGCGTGCATGTAGAGTAAAACAGTCTGAGATTCAACTGGATTTGCTAAGAACCAGGAAGGGTCTAGAGCTAAATTGAACTCTTGAGTAACATATCACCCAGAGTCATTCTGATAAGATACCATTGGGCTTTAGCAGTCTGCTGATCAGAAAGGCTGGAACCATCCTGAACAAATACTGCAAAGCAGGGTCCTTAAAAAAGGAGAGAAAATATCCATTAGCCAGTCAAAATGATATTTTATCACAGCATTAGCCATGGAAAAATATCCAACTTAAATCTCTTAGTGACGCCCCCACATCTAATAAAAATTCAACATGGATTGTATTTAACTAGGCAAATGGCAAACACAAGGAAGGGGGCTGGTACAAGGTTATTTATTCTCCAAAGTCTAGAAATAAAACCTGAGACACTTGTCCATAAAATGGGACCCTGTAGATTTCTTTCTGGCTGGTCACACATGATGATAGACTGAAATTTTCAATTTGCCATATCTGTAAACTCATTAATAAGGCTTCAAAATTCAGGAAAAAAGCTGGGACAAAAGAAGACCTAAACAAGTCTTCCTACAAGTGATCATATGCATGAGAAATTTATCATTTCCAAATCGACCACAACTAAAGCATGGATGGCTGGTTAAGGGACTTATTGAATCTTAATTTTTCCTGGCCCCACCTCTAAATTCTTCTCACTCAAAAGCAACAATCAAAATATTGCAATCTGTGCACACTTTCCAATCTCCGTGGCCATGAAATACTGGCTTGCTAACAAGAGTAACAACAAAGCAGCAACCCTTTCAAGCAGAACCAATCTGGAGATATGATCCGAAAGATTTCAATACCAGTAGTTTCTTTGGCTTTGTCAGTGACTCGATGCTCTAGCACTAAAGTCACAGCAGACCCTTTAATGAAACTAACCAATTACTGATGTAAGTGGGAGAGACGGGGCAAAGTCCCACAAATGGCAATTCAGGACTATTTCAGAGGCCACTAAAATAATAGAGAAAAAACATGACAGATTATCAAGGTCTATCTTCTTAAAATGTATGCTATGAAACCCATAAGAGAGTAATATCTCATCCTTACATCATAACCAGAATACAACTCAAAATCCAGGAGAAAGGGTTCCCAAAAACAATGAAGTAGAGATCCTGGCTGGTCATGACAAAATTCCTCGAGTCAAGGAAGCGGCATGTCCACAATGGTATATACAATACTGTTGAAAAACTGTACTGTCTGAAGAGAAACAGCATTAACTTCCTCTGTTCAAATCTCCCGAGGATCAGACTGAATGAAGAATACATCAATCAATCAATCAATCAATCAATCATGTCACTTATAAAGCGCACTACATACCCGCGAGGGTCTCAAGGCGCTGGGGGAAGAGGGGGGTGGTGCTGCTACTGATCGAAGAGCCAGGTCTTGAGGAGTCTTCTGAAGGCCAGTAGGTCTTGGGTCTGTCGGAGGTTGGTGGGGAGGGTGTTCCAGGTCTTGGCGGCGAGGTGGGAGAAGGATCTGCCGCCGGCGGTCGTTTTCCGGATGCGGGGGACTGTGGCGAGGGCGAGGCTGGTCGAGCGGAGCTGGCGGGTGGGGGTGTAGAAGCGGAGTCGTCTGTTGAGGTAGGCTGGTCCGGAGTTGTGGAGTGCTTTGTGTGCGTGGGTGAGGAGCTTGAAGGTTATCCTCTTGTTGACAGGGAGCCAGTGCAGGTCTCTCATGTGGGGTGTGATGTGGCTGCGTCGGGGGATGTCGAGGATAAGACATGCAGAGGCGTTCTGGATGCGTTGCAGCCGTCTCAGGAGCTTAGCCGTCGTTCCTGCGTAGAGGGCGTTTCCGTAGTCCAGCCTGCTGGTGACGAGGGCCTGGGTGACTGTTTTTCTTGTTTCAGTGGGGATCCACTTGAAGATCCTGCGGAGCATTCGGATGATGTTGAAGCAGGATGAGGAAACGGCGTTGACCTGCTTAGTCATGGAGAGGGTGGGGTCGAGGATGACCCCTAGGTTGCGTACGTGGTCGGTGGGTGGCGGGGCTGTTCCCAGTGATGTTGGCCACCAGGAGTCGTCCCAGGCTGAAGGGTTGGAACCAAGGATGAGGACCTCCGTCTTGTCCGAGTTCAGCTTCAGGCGGCTGGTCCTCATCCATTCGGCGACGGCCTTCATTCCTTCGTGGAGGTGGGCTTTGGCGGTGTGAGGGTCTTTGGTGAGGGAGAGGATCAGCTGGGTGTCGTCGGCATAGGAGATGTTGAGGTTGTGCTGTCGGGCGACGTGGGCGAGGGGTGCCATGTAGATGTTGAACAGCGTTGGGCTGAGGGAGGAGCCTTGGGGTACGCCGCAGATGATCTTGGTGGCCTTGGATCGGAAGGGGGCGAGGCGGACGCTTTGTGTTCTGCCGGAAAGGAAGGTTGTGGTCCAGTCCAGGGCCTTCTCTTGGATCCCGGCGTCGTGAAGGCGTGTTCGTAGTGTGTGGTGGCAGACCGTGTCGAAGGCGGCTGATAGGTCCAGGAGGATGAGGGCTGCTGTTTCTCCGTTGTCTAGCAGGGTCCTGATGTCATCGGTGGCAGCGATGAGGGCGGTTTCGGTGCTGTGGTTGCTGCGGAAGCCGGACTGGGCAGGGTCCAGGATGTTGTTCTCCTCGAGGTAGCGGGTCAGTTGTTTGTTGACGATTTTCTCGGTGACCTTCGCGGGGAACGGGAGCAGAGAGATGGGTCGGAAGTTCTTGAGGTCCTTGGGGTCTGCCTTGGGTTTCTTGAGTAAGGCGGTGATCATGAACGGCAGAGTGGAGAAAACCTTCGCACGTTTGGAGGTAGTGTGAAGTCATTTAAGTAGGTAGCAGTGTACATAAATTTCAAGGCACTACAGATATAAATCCTTTCTCTCCCAATTGAACAGGTTGGAATTGGGATTCCTAGTGAAGTTTTAAAAACATGTCTTGAAAACATGTTGCAAAAGTTTACCCAACCTTTTTTTTTTTTTTTTTTTTTTTTTAATTAAGGCTGCACATAATTCCCCCAGCCCGACATTTTCATGCCCAGAAAGAGAGACAAACACAAGTGTCTTAACTTGCTGGTAGAAGTCGCCATACATTTCCCACCAATCCGGGTCAAATAATTGACCAGCGCCTGAAAACTATAAAGGTGGCTTAAATTTTGATACGGCTCTATGTGCATTACTTTCAACGATGCCCGATTCATCTCAAGAAAGTCCAAACCTCCTTTATATAAATCGGGTAAGACCCAAATTAATTTAATACTAAAAAAACATGAATTTACCTATCGGCAATGTGTAGCTTGAAGAAAACAAGATCAAAATGTAATGTTTTTTCCTTTGAATAGTATTTTTCATTTGAAAAGAGCACACACAATGAATGTATGGCTCAAGTTTCTCTGCTCAGCCTTTTTAGACTGGTTGTGTGTCAGGACAGCCCCTACAGCCTTGCTGCTACACAAACAAAATAAACAACCAATTTAATAACTGCAGTTGGCTCCTGGGACGCAAGCTAACAAACCCAAACATATCCTTGAATCCAGACTGCATTAGAAACACTAAACTACTTAATTGTATTACATCCTTTCTATAATGCTTTTTTAACAAGTGGCATACAATTCTGGAAGGTGTTGTCTGATGTGCCAACTATGAGTGGAGTGTTTTGATATTTTGAAAGACGCCTAGAGATGTGCTCCACATTTATTGTAGAGCATTTAGCAGTGGCTTTACATGTCAAACAATATGCTAAAACACTGGAGGTATAGTTTCGTACATAGCGTACACAAACAAAGTGAATTTTAATCAGTGCTGTTACTGAATCATGATTTTGAGAAAAGCCAAGTTTGTAACGCCTTTCTAAAATCTAGAAGGCTCCTGGATAATTATCATTCTCTTTGGGAGCTTGTTCCAAAACTTGTGTCCTTAAACATAGAAGGGGCAACTTTAAAGTCTTGATTTTTAAAGTAATTATTGGAGTGGACTAATTTGTCTGAACAACTTGAGTTTCAACTATAAGGCGGCTGGTCCTGTGTGTGTGAGATGCAGACTACTTTGGTACTAGTAGCAAGAACAATCTGCAGTGTATGGATTTGAGACAAAAAAAAAAAAAACATGGTCCTACCTCAGTATACAACTCGTCTAGCTGCTGCCTTCTGGATTTGTTGCAACATGACTATTGGTTTTGTTTGAAATTCTGATGTAGAAGCCATTTGCAAAATCCAGACCTTACAACACTAAGGTTATTGATGCATGAATCCTGGGCGATGAGCCAAATTAAGGGAAGTTGAAGCATTATACTCAAGACAAAGAATCTTAACCTAAATGAACATGGCAATGTGTTTCACTTCCTTTGATGTGGTTGGTGTCAGTCCTAATTCCGCAGCCAGAAGGATAGAGTGTGGCAACGTTGCCAGATGAAAATTCCCAATTTTGCAAGTAAAGTTTAAGATGATACCTTAGCAACCGTTGGTCTGCTGCCAACAGGCAATCTCCTAGAGCTGGATGTCTTAAGGTCCAAACACTGACCACGTTTTTAGATAATCAGAGTCATCAATAGCAGGTGAACTTGATAGAACAGACCACGTCAGGAAGCCATGATGGGTATATACCAAAGAAGAAAAGCAATTGTTGAGCCTGGAGGAACATCTCTTCGAGTAGAAGGATGTAAATGTGACAATTTGTTCTGCGGGTGGGGTCGTTTATCCTGATATGGACAGTATATTCAGTTTCTGTGTTCATTAGTCTTTATAAAATTAATCACCTTATTGCAAAAACCTCAGAGAAGTAACAGTAATGTTTTTTCAAAGTATTCAATTAAGAACATGTTGATTACAAATATTAACTCCTAAATCCAAGCTCTCCTAATACGCGGTACTTAACATATTCAGCTTAACTCCCTTGTTTCAGCAGGATGAAATGCTGCTTACCAAGCCATATAAATCAAATGTTGAAGTTCTGTTGGTAACAAAGCACCCAACATGTTTACAAAATAGTAAATGGCTCAGATTCTGCTACAGAGAATGTGATATAGCCACCATCTCTCACCTAGACAAACATCGGTCTTGTGGCATAAATAAGAGGCCAAGTAAACACTTACTGTCTTCAATCCAACAGAAATTGGCGGGTGGATCCCCTCTACACAAAGCCACCTGAATGGAAACCACGATACAAATTAGTACGGTGGTGTTAAGCCTGATGCATTGCCCAGCTGAGACTTTGGCTTCTGGTATGGGGCTGAAAGCCCCTCTTAGATAGTCTGACAAACTGCCTCTATTTGCGTATTTTGGCCTACCATGTTTTTTTTCTGTCTAATGGTCTTACGCCTCAAGTCCACAGGTAGTTGCTTCATGCATGTTAGTAGGTTCTCATAACAATGTGCTTGACCTCATTGAAATGAGACCTACCTAAAACGTACTACGAGGAGTGTTACTCATCCCTCACCAGGCTATAGGAAAACCAACAGCTGGAACCAGCTGATTGGCTTGCAAGGGACACGCCTTTTTACGTATCACCTGAAAGAGATGCACGGTGCTCATGTTAAATATCAGTACATTCTTCCATATTTGGGAGTCATCCGTTTCTGTTCGCTTGTAGCCCAGAGTGCAAGAAGCAAGATGGCACCTGTGTGAGATGAGCATGGATACAGAGTGGCATGAAAAGAAATTCCGCTGGGCATAGAAAATGTCAGTTACCTGCAATAGAGTTGAAGCATTTCCAGCTTCACTGACCCCTGGAGCTGACCTGATGGCATGCACTTTATAGGTCCTGTAGCAGGTTCACTCGTCTGCGTTATGGATTCCAATCAACTCTCAGCCCAGAGAACTAACCAGGATGAAAAGGCTGCCAAGAATCAGTCTAGCTGCCCCTAATCTACCTAGTGATATCTTCGCCTATGCTCAGGACGTCTGGCTTGCGTCTGACAAAATACATTCCCTCCATTCGTCCCTTTTAAATTGTAGCAGGAGCAGAGAGAAAGAAAAAGACCCAAAACTCAGAATGCTTGCACTTAGTCTCTCAAAAACACATTCTACTGACTATTTAATGCTTTATATTCCACTCCAGTATAAAAATGCCAGGGAAAATGTGTCCTGTCGACCCTGGTTGAAATTACGATTTTTAAAGGGGGTGCCACTCCAGAACTCCACTTGACAAATACTTCTTCTACTGAGTCAGTGCTCAGGAGTTCTGGGTACTGCTCAGAGAAACTGAATAAGGGCTATATGTTGACGTGCCCATCAAGGCTATTGCCACAGCCATGGCATCTAGCTATTCTGTCCAAATGGAGAGATGCAGCTCTGAGGACCAAGCACAGGTCTGGCTGGCTAAAACCTTCTTGGAGAACAATCTGAGAAAGCCTAGCCAGGAGGACATACAGATTATATATTTCAGTATCACACAAGGGTTGAAGGATTCTGAAAGTTAGCAAACGGCTTTGTAGCAGCCAGTACCCCCTACTCCTAAACCTGAAAGGATTGCAGGAGTTTTAACTTTCAACCAAGTTTTTGTGTTGCACCTTGGTGACTTGAGCTGCTTGCTCGGAGGCTGGAACCCTTTCAAATACTGTACCACAAAATATGGTTCAAGAGATTACTTTGTGAACACAAAGGACCCACAGCAAGTGTCTGTGCCACTGGCATAATCAGGGGATATCGGCTGTTAAGGAAGTGTGACTTTGGCTGTGAATAAAGAGGTAACCCCACAACCCCCCCCCCCCCCCCCCCCCAAGTAGTGGTGGGCACCTTGAACATGAGCTGGGCCAGTTCTGGTTTTCCACTGGTCCTTCTAATATGTTGGGCAGCGCCAACATTTACAGCACCAAAGCCTGAATGACCTGGTATGTCTGATACTCCATTTACCTATTTTGAATGTTCTTGCTTTGAGTAAGAGTATTGGTTTTTCAAACTCTTGTCTTTTCAGTGAACGTGGAATGTTCTGAACCAATATGTGTGCTGTCTCCCATCGCTTGACGGGCTATTTCTAAGCAAAACCTATTATATTGGCATGCAAGAATCAGACAATGCGATGAATGCAACTCGATTTACTCCAGTATACCAAGGTTCTTTCAATTTACTAACACCTACGCTTCAGCTAGTCATCAATCTCCACACACCCTTCCCTTACACCAAGTCATTCTTACTAACTGGATTTTGAAACTGGGGTGAGCTGCTCAGTGGGGATCCATATCATTGAATGTTATCAAGGTGCAAAAGCCTTTGGTTTTTCTCAGCTTTAGAAGCAGATTTTGGGTTTTCCAATAGGTAGCAGAAATCCCTCACATTAGTAATGTAAGAAAACTTAGTCGTGGGAAGAATCGTGACAACATAAGGGTAGTTATATCAAAATGAACAATGTGTGGCACCATCATTTGACGGGTGGCTTTGAAACCAGGTGCATGCCCAAAAAAATGAAAACATTACGAACTCTGCCATTTTACTACCCTCATGCCGATGTCAACTCCGGTGTTTATTATGGTAGTAGTATTGGTTGCAAATTAATGTTCTTCTGGGTCAAGTAGTCACGAGGCAGGTTCTCGAGTCACTGTTTTTGCGATGAAATCCTTCCCTGTCAAAGCAGGAAATTTCACACACCCACAGCAGCAAGATCATCAGTCTTGGAAACAGACGGGACAGTCAAAATCTACAGAATGTTCAATTACAGCGGCAATTTCATTCTACACCGCTAGTGAGCAATTGAGGCAGAGAGACATGCAATTTAACAGCAGCCTTGACATGAAACACCGAGAATGAACAGTGCACCAGAACACCAACAGACGCACAAAGACGAACGCCACCGAGCCCATGTGCTGAAAACCAAAAAGCAAATTAAAAGGGAAAGCAGTGGCTTCATAAGCATTTAACGCTTCGACACAGCTTACAAGAAACGTAGGCAAGAGTTCGTCACCTGATTGATCAAGGGGGTGGTTGACCAAATCTCGAATGGGAGGCATGCCTAGGGGAAAGTGAAATTACAACAAGGTTACTTTTCTTTCCTTGGCAAGGTCATAAGTAACTTCTCCCCTCTTGAGATCCAGCCTCTTACATAGATTGAGCTGTTACTACTGAATGAAATAAAAACCATCTCCAGCACACATTTTCTGAGCACAGTACAAGTGGCCTAACATACATATGCGCCATTTGACAGTTTATCATTTAAGCTGAAAATTGTGCCCATCATGAAATTAAAAGACATCCTTCTGAGAAGTGCAACTCGAGAATGCCAAACACCTCTTGAAATGATTAAATAAAGAGTGTCAGACTTCTGGTCGTCTTCTCTTCCAAAAAGGATGAAAGACTCCATTAACTCTTGCCCCGACATAAGGGGGGTTCATGCGACTGAGCAGATGACACCCAGGAGCGAGCAAGACCCCATGGGATGAAAACGAAGTTGTGCACAAGTCATATTTTGTTTTTTACTGAGCCCACCATTAAAAGATCTGAGTAGAATGTTACTCTCTGGTCTGACGACCCCTATTTCAACTGGAGGGTGACTGCTTATTGAGGCAGGTAAGACTAAAATATCCAACAGACTTCTTCTAACTAAGTTTTATTAACTGAATGATTGCGAGTGGGCTGGACATTCTCAAGGTTGTGCAAGGTCCTTCCAAGGAATAAAAAGGCCAGTGAGTGAACATCTTAAGCACAGACGACTAACCTGCTATAACTCCCCAGATGTAGTGTTTGCTAATCAGTCATGAATAACTAGGTGGGTAACCTTAAAAGATAGTTCATCTTAACTAAAGATGCTCGGTGGCAAGAAGCAAATGGACAGAGAATGGATGTCTCACATTTCAAGAACATGTACAAGGTACAGCTCTGCTCACACGGATTGCAAACAATCTCATGTAAACAACAAACTAAATTAGGGGTGGTAACGGGGCACTATACTGTCAAGGATTTGATGGCGAAACGTCAACCATGGCCAAGCAGACGTCCTAGGTGGTAAACAATGACAGTCATCTCAAAGACACATACTGAAAAGAAGTTGTCAAGACAGTGCATTAGGCTATTAGGAAGCATACTGCGTACATCTTAGTCGCCCTGCATGTTCTCCAGCATGGAAGTTTCAGAAATGTGACAGATTAACTTAGCTTTTGGGAATGCACCATAAACCATGGGCTGTAAATGTAAAAACGAAGTTGTCTCTTGCTTTTCAAGTTTCCAAGGCTAAAGTTTCAAGATCTGCTGACACTCCACAAGGAGGAAATCAGAGCTCACAAAACTGTAGCTCAGAAAGGAGCCTTGCATATCCTTCCAGAATACAGGCTCCAACAGAGGTATATGTCCTGTGAGTCTATGAAGGCCACTCTTACTTTAACACTGATCACCCACCCTTGATGCCAAGGGATCCAATACCAACTGCATGCTCATTAACTGCAGATCGGCCACCAAACATGCTACAGAACTGGCAGAGACCATCCTTACCCACGACATGGACATCACATTCATCACCGAAACCTGGCTAAACGAGTTCTCTTCCCCAATCATGGATATGCTTGTGCCCCCGGGCTTCGCAATCATCCATAGACAGAAAAAACCAACGTGGAGGAGGTATAGCAATCATACACAAAGACAACATCTCCGTGACAGAAACGGACGCCTCAAATATAACTCTTTCGAATGTCTCACTGCCACCATTAAGAAGAATGACAACAAAACACTACTCTGTCATCTCCTCTACCATCCGCCAGGTAACACCTCCTCATTCGGAGAACACCTCTCCGACATGATAACTCAGCGCTCACTCCGTGACTCCAACAACATAATTCTAGGCGACCTCAATCTACACTGGAATGAGGAAAACTCGCTAATCAAAACCTTAAACGATCTCCTAATCAACAACGACCTCACCCAACACTGCACAGAGATACCCCACAACAGAGGCTCAATCCTGGATGCCATTATCGCACAAGCAGATATAGTCTCTATTGACCTCACCTGCCTGTTGCACAAGTTACTAACTTGTGTAACGATATATCTGTAAGAGACAGTAGTTAGTGACAGATTCCTTACCTTAGAATATCCCCAGGCGTCAGGCTGGATCCGGAAAGTTTTTGCGTAGCAGTACCCTTGCGCGTCGGTAGGCGGCGTCGTGCGGCTCCGCGTCCGTCGTCGGCGTCGTGATCGCCGGGATGACGTCGCGGGCAGTACTTAGACGCCGCCCCTGCGCGCTGACGTCAGTTCTGTACACGACTTTCCGCGCCAGGAACGCAGAGCCATGCAAGAAGCTGACATAGGTGTCTGAAAAATACTAGGGCCCTGAAAGGGATGTCCTTAACCCTAGAAATCAGTTCGCAGAACGGGGAGGATGGGTGGGGCGGTAAGGAATCTGTCACTAACTACTGTCTCTTACAGATATATCGTTACACAAGTTAGTAACTTGTGCATCTGAAAGAGACACGTTAGTGACAGATTCCTTACCTTAGAATAGATACCCCAGCAATACCAACCCCGGTGGTGGGTCTGCGAACAAAGATCAGACAAGGAAGTCCTGGAGGACAGAACGGCCAAAGAAGCCGTCCCTCCGGACCTGACTGTCAAGGCAGTAATGCTTTGTAAACATGTGCAGCGAGGCCCACGTAGCTGCCTGACAAATAACCGGCAGCGGAACACCGCGGCCCAAGGCCGTGGTAGCAGCCGTTGCCCTTGTGGAATGGGCACGCAGCCCAACAGGAGGCTCCTTCTTCGCCAAAGAATAGCAGGTCTTGATGCACAAGGTAACCCAGCGGGAGATGGTCCTCTTGTGCACCGCCCGACCTTTTTGGCGCCCACGTAGCCAACAAAGAGCTGGTCATCCACCCGGAAGTGTTTTGTGCGGTCAATATAGAAGGAGAGCGCACGTTTTGGGTCCAGACGGTGGAGCCTCTCTTCCTCTCTGGAAGGATGCGGAGGCGGAAAGAAGGTGGGCAAAGTGATGGTCTGCCCAATATGGAAGGCAGTAACCACCTTTGGCAAGAAGGACGGACGCGTCCGAAGAACAACCTTGTCTGGATGAACAGACAGAAAGGGAGGTTTGCAAGATAGAGCCTGGAGCTCACTCACCCGCCGAGCGGAGGTGATGGCCACCAGAAAGGCTGTCTTCAGAGTCAGAAGACGAAGAGGACAGTTATGTAGAGGCTCAAAGGGAGCGCACATTAAAAAGGTAAGAACCAAGTTCAAGTCCCACGGAGGCATCACAAACGGAACAGGAGGAAAGAGGTGAGTAATGCCTTTTAAGAACCTGTTAACAACAGGGGACTTGAAAAGGGAGGGCTGATCAGGGAGCCTGAGGAAGGCCGAGATAGCACAAAGATAACCCTTGATGGTACCCAGGGCAGAACCCTGTTGGGCCAGAGAGAGAAGGAACAGAAGGACCTCAGAAAGAGGGGCAGAAAGGGGATTCACAGCCTTTGCTGTGCACCATGCCACAAATTTGTTCCACCTGCAGGCGTATACCACCTTAGTGGAGGGACGCCTGGCTGCCAGAATCACATCACAAACTTCGGGAGGCAAGTCGAAAGGAATCAACTGCCGCCGCTCAATCTCCACGCAAGCAGGTGTAGACTGGACAGGTTCGGGTGGAGGACCGTCCCCTGCTGCTGCGACAGAAGATCCTCCCGAAGAGGCAGACGGATCGGGGGATCTATGCTCATATTGAGTAGCTCGGGATACCAAACTCTTCGAGCCCAGTCCGGAGCCACAATAATGACTTGGGCCCGGTCGTGCCGAATCTTCTTCAACACTCTGGGTAGAAGTGGTATAGGCGGAAAGGCGTACAACAGACCGCAACTCCACTCGCGACGAAAAGCGTCGCCGAGCGAGTGCCGCCTTGGAAATTCCAACGCGCAGAACTGATGACATTGCGCGTTCTCTTCGGTGGCGAATAGATCTAACCAAGGCTCTCCCCACTGTAGAAAGAGTCCTTGCGCCACTTCCGAGTGAAGACGCCATTCGTGATCCATCATGCACCTGCGGCTGAGTTCGTCCGCCCTGGCGTTCAGAGAACCTGCCAGGTGTTGAACCATCAGGAACATGCCCTGATGTTCCAGCCATGTCCAGAGGCGCAGAGCCTCCTGACAAAGGGTCCAAGACCCCACCCCGCCCTGTTTGTTGCAGTACCACATGGCGGTGGTGTTGTCTGTGAACACCTGCACTACCTTCCCTTTGACAGAGGGAAGGAATGCCTTGAGTGCAAGCCGGATCGCCCGGAGCTCCAGAAGGTTGATATGGAGCCGGGACTCCGCCCGGAGACCAGAGGCCTCTGATCTCCGCCTCTCCCATGTGACCGCCCCATCCCAGAAGGGACGCGTCCGTCACAACTGTATGCTCTGGCTGGGGAAGGGAGAGGGATCTGCCCATGACCCATTGCCGGTTCGAGAGCCACCACTGCAACTGTTTTGCAGTCCCCTCCGAGATCTGGACGTGATCGGACAGGTTGCCCTGGTGCTGCGCCCACTGGAACTTCAGGTCCCACTGCAGAGCCCGCATATGCCATCTGGCATGATTGACCAGCAGGATGCAGGAGGCCATGAGGCCCAGCAGCCTCAGGGTCATCCTTACCGAAACCCAGGATAAAGGCCGAAAGATCGGAATCATAGCCTGAATATCCCGGACTCGCCGCTCGGGAGGATAGGCCCGAAACTGCGTCGTGTCCAGAACTGCTCCGATGAAAAGGAGCTGTGGAGAAGGAAGCAGATGCGACTTCGGCACATTGATGGAGAACCCCAGCGAGTGCAGGAGTTCGGCCGTAGTCTGGAGGTGGGAGACGACTGCCTGGGGCGAGCCCGCCTTCAGCAGCCAGTCGTCGAGGTAGGGGAAGACTGAAACCCCTGCCCGGCGCAGATGAGCTGCGACCACCGCCATCACTTTCGTGAACACCCGAGGGGCACTGGTAAGGCCAAAGGGGAGCACGGTGAACTGAAAATGCTCGGGGCCTACCGTGAACCGAAGGTAACGCCGGTGGGCCGGCAGGACGGGGATGTGGAAATACGCGTCCTGCAAGTCCAACGCTACCAACCAGTCTCCAGGGTCGAGGGCAGTCAAGACCTGAGCTAGGGTGAGCATCTTGAACTTCTCCTTCCGGAGGAAGCGATTGACGTTCCGGAGGTCCAAGATAGGACGCATGTCCTCCTTGTCCTTTTTGGGCACCAGAAAGTAGTGGGAGTAGCAACCACGCCCTACTTCTGGGGTCGGAACATGCTCGATGGCCCTCTTGGTCAAGAGGGCCGTGACTTCCTTCTGTAGAAGCACCAAGTGATCCCCTGACATGCGGTGGAATTGAGGTGGCATGGCTGGGGGGTGGTCTCGAAGGGGAGGGAGTAGCCCCTTCGGACAATGTCCAAGACCCACCTGTCCGAGGTGATGGTGCGCCAGTGGGGAAGGTGATGGCGGACCCTGCCCCCTACTGGCGTGCCGTGCACCTGAAAGGAGGGACTAGGAGGGCTTGGAGGCCGCGGACGGGTTGGAGGTGGTGGCCTGACCCGCACGCTGGTTGCCCGATCCGCCACGGCGGAATCCACGTCCTCGGCCACGCGAAGACGCCTGCTGCGCGGGCCGGTGGCTGGGCTGCTGACGTGAAGGGGCGCCCCTACCGTGGCCACGATAGGGGCGAAAAGCAGAAGGCAGCGGAGGGCGTGTAGCAGAAAGGCCCAGGGACTTGGCAGTAGCCCGTGAGTCCTTAAAGCGCTCCAACGCATGGTCTGCTTTGGACCCAAAAAGACCGACTCCATCAAAGGGCATGTCCATGAGAGTATTCTGGACATCCCCTGAAAAACCAGTGGTTCTCAGCCAGGCGTGGCGTCGGAGCGCCACCGTCGTTGCAATCGACCTGCCCAGCGAGTCGGCGGTGTCAAGGCCACAACGGATAGTGTATTTGGCCGCATCCCTTCCTTCCGCAATGGCGCGGGAAAGCAGTGCCTGGACCTCCTCAGGGCACTGGGGCAAAACATCCGCCACCGAATCCCACAGAGAGTGGGTATATCGGCCCAAAAGACAAGCGGTGTTAACGGACCGCAAGCCAGCACTGGAGGAAGAAAAACCTTTCTTCCCAAACTGATCCAGGCGTTTGGATTCCCTATCCGGAGGAGCGGTAGGGAAGGCGGTTTGGGAAGCGGAGGCTTGGACAACCAAGCTCTCAGGAGTGGGGTGGACAGAAAGAAACAGGGGTCGCCCGGAGCGGGGCGATGGCGTCGTGACACGTTCCGATCCACAGGAGCCCCTGTGTTGGGCTTGGACCAGGCGCCCAAAAGAACGTCCGTGAGGGCGTCGTTAAACGGCAGCACAGTCTCCGCAGAGGAGGCTGCCGGCTGAAGCACCTCTGTCAAGATGTTAGGCTTGACCGTCAAAGTAGGGAGCTGGAGACGTAAGGCCCCAGCAGCCCTACGCAACACCGTACCAAAATTGGCCCCCTCCTCCGTAGCCACGGGAGGAGACAGCATGCCAGTGTCAGGAGAAGTATCCAGACCACTGGCCTCCCTAGACTCTGTCCAGTCCTCATCATACTGACAGTTGCGTGTCAGAGGGTCATCAGACCCCTCCCAGTCCTCCTGGTCCTCCTCTGGTTCAAAATAAGGAGGAGGAGGGACATTTGGGACCCAAGGTCCCATCGGCGCCGGAGCCGGCGTCGAGCGACGTCGCTCCGGGTCCATGTCCGGAGCCGGAAGGAACTGGGGGACGACGCCGCCCGGAGCCCAGGGCGGCGTCGAGAACGGCACCAGAGACATCGGCGCCGGCGGAGGTGTCGTGAGGTCGACCGGCGTCGATGGGGGTTGTGGAGCCGGGATCGAGGCCGGGGCCGAAGCCGGAGCCGGGATCGAGGCTGGAGGCCCGGGCGACGCCGGGGCCGGAGCCGCCGGCGACGCCGGAGCAACCCCATCAGGGCCCGCGGGGCCCGAAGGCGCACCGGAGGGGCCTGAAGGCCCGAAGAGGCGGGCCATGGCCGACAGGAACTCCTGTACCTTGGCCGGATCCGCCCCCGAACCCGGGAAGGGCGGGTATGACGGGGGCGACTCCACAGGCAAGTCCGGGGCCGCGGGGACGGTGCCGGGAGGGGCCTCAGCCGAGTCGCGAGACCGGCGAGGCGAAGTCCGAGAGCGACGATGCTTCTTGGACTTGTGCTTAGACTTACCGGACGAAGAAGACTTCGACGCCGACGACCGGTGTGCACTCCGCGAGCGACCCCTGGACCTCTCACGCGACCGGGGCCTCCGTGGAGCCGAATGCCGGGCCTCGAGGAGCTTTCGAGACCGCTCTCGCAAAGCTTTCGGGTTGAGGGCCTGGCATTCGGGACAAGACTTGGTGTCGTGGCCTCGGCCGAGGCAGAAGAGACACTCCCAATGCGGGTCGGTGACGGACATCATCCGCGCACAGGCGCCGCATCGCTTGAAGCCGGGCATCCCTACGACACCTTAAAGATGGAAAAAACAGTGAAAAATCACCAAAAAGTATGGTCAAAAATTGACCAGGGCACTGCTCTTCCCGGATCTGCGCTTGCTGGCGCGGAAAAAGAAGAACTGACGTCAGCGCGCAGGGGCGGCGTCTAAGTACTGCCCGCGACGTCATCCCGGCGATCACGACGCCGACGACGGACGCGGAGCCGCACGACGCCGCCTACCGACGCGCAAGGGTACTGCTACGCAAAAACTTTCCGGATCCAGCCTGACGCCTGGGGATATTCTAAGGTAAGGAATCTGTCACTAACGTGTCTCTTTCAGATGAATGGTCTGATCACCACATCATTCTATTCCACATCAACCAAACAATCCAATGCCAGCCCGGTACGCAAGACCCCCCCCCATCCCCCTGCCCCCCCCCCGCTGGGCGAGAAATCCAAGTCAGATTCCCCTTGCAGACCTGGAGGAAAGGGTAAGCTCTCTCCTCCCTATCCACAGTGGTGAGCTCTCAACAACTGAACTCACCGCTCACTACAGCACCACTAGGACTTCCATTATGGACCAAGTAGCCCCCCTGAAACTAAAAAGAGGCAGGAACATACCATCTAGATCATGGGTCAACACAGACAAACTCCGAAAGAAGAGAACTACGAGCGGCAAAAAGACTCTGGCGGAACAACCCCTCCACTATCCTTGGAGCCAGACTCAAATCAGTACGCGGGAAATATTAAAAAACGAAAAAACTTCCTTCTTTTCTAATGCCCTTGGCAATGCTAAAAACAGGCCCAAAGAACTCTTTAATCTCATCAGGCAACAAACTTCCAAGCCCCCCTCGACCCCTGCTACGGCCTCCAAAGACCTCTGTGATAACTTTGCCAATTTCTTCAATGACAGTCACCAAGATAGAACTCTCCTTGAACGCACACCACAGTCCCCCCGGCAGTAAATCACCCCCGGGGACAGAAGATATCACACCCAAGCTCCCTACTAACCTATGGAATTCTTTCAACCCCATCTCCGAAGCAGAGGTCATCAAAATGATCTCCAGCGCCAAACCCTCAACACACGTCCAGGATCCCATCCCTGCCCAACTGGCCAAAAAACTCAATCTCTCTTTAGCCCCACACTGGACCAGGATCATAAACAGCTCCCTGACTACTGGAGTCGTGCCTGATTGTCTCAAAACCGGCCAAGTCACACTTCTACTGAAAAAACCGGGCTCAGACACAAACGATCTGAACAACTACAGACCCGTCTCCAACCTCCCTCTCCTAGCGAAAATCCTGGAACGATGCGTTTTCCTCCAACTTACTTAACACCTGGACAACACCAACCTTCTAGACCCCTACCAATCGGGTTTCAGAAAAAGCTGCAGCACAGAGACCGCGATCCTAAATGTAATTGATGATGTGCACAAATCTCTTGATACTGGCCAATGTTGCCTACTTATACTTCTGGACCTATCGGCAGCCTTCGACACGGTCGACCACAAACTACTCATTAAGGCACTGCAAGAAAGGGTTGGAGCGGAAGAGGTGGTCTTACAGTGGTTCACCTCTTTTCTACAGAACGGCACCCAAAGAATAAAAATCAAAAACTTCACGTCGGACCTACTCCCCGTTAGCAGGGGTGTCCCCCAAGGATCCGTACTCTCGCCGCAACTCTTCAACATCTATATGGAACCTCTCACTACCATACTAAAAAAAAAAACATTCCCTTCCACCTATATGCAGACGATACCCAGATCTATCTGTAAACCTCATCCATGGAAGACATTCAGAGACTGAACGAAACTCTAAAAGAAGTCCAACACTGGTTATCACGCAACCACATAAAACTAAACCAAGACAAGACTGAATTCCTCCTCATCTCCAACAAGGAGAAGAACCCCCAAATCATAGAATGGCTTAAAGCTATTGATGCTCTCAACTACAACCCCCACCCTAGCCGATGCTGTAAAATCGCTGGGAATCACTCTGGACCCTAAATTAGACATGAGCAAACACATCAAGTATAACGCAAAGAGCGCCTTCCTCAACCTGAAACTACTCAATAAAATAAAACCCTTCATCCCCCCGAACGACTTCAAACAAGCCACTCAATCCCTGGTGCTGTCCAGACTGGACTATGGGAATGCAACCCTCACAGGATCAGCAAAATCTCATCTAGCTCCGCTCAGAACAACTTTGAACGCAGCAGCCAGAATGGTCACCGGAGTTAAAAAATATGAACATCTCACCGGCACTCAGAGAGCTCAAATGGCTCCCAATCGAAATGCGTGCCAACTTCAGAACTGCCTTCCTCACCCACAAAGCGCTGCACACAGGGAAACCCGCATACCTGGCCTCCAAACTCCAGAAGGCCGGTCAGACAAGAAGCCTAAGGAGTACCAACACCTTATCCCTCTGAAAACTCGCAAACAAAAAAACCACATCTCGTTCCTTTGCAGGAAATGCGCCCAAAATCTGGAACTCCATATCAGGACTAACCCCTCCTACTTAAATTTCAAAAGGCAGCTCAAAGACCTCCTCCTCAAGCGATCTCTCCCGAATGGATAGTTACAGCCTAATCGCAGGAGCCTTGCCACAACAGCACACAGGCACTTTGACATTAAGACCTCTACCTCACTCTCCTCAGGTCTACCTCCTCTAACCCCCCCCTACCGGATCCAATCCCGTCATAAGTCACTGTGCTTTTGCGGCGACACTATGTGAAGCGACATGAGACAATGTACAGACTACTGTGATAATAGATCCTAAGAATGTCACTGTGATCTCTATGACGAGAATATGCAATGAGTCTTGAGGCACTGTACGTATTACTGTGTTAATGTATCATACGAATGTTAAGGCTGTAAAGCGCTCCGATACCTCCGGGTCTGGCTAGCGCTATATAAAACTCTTAAATAAAAATAAATAAAATATAAAAGTGCACCTTGATCAAAATCCAGGAGTAAGCTGGCACTCCAAGGATACACGGCAAAAAGGCACACCCCTCAACAGCCATAAGTGCAGAGACCTTTCTAGGGCACTGAATACGTTTACATAAGTGTGCAAGAATCTGAGGAGCATGGATAGTAGATGTTTGGCAACAAGGTTAAATCCAAGACGAACTAACTTTGAAGTAGGATTGGTTTCATTGCCAGTCTGGTGAAGATTTCCATAAATTACAAACAATGGTGATCTAGAAAACTACAATAAGAAAAGAGTCCATGACACCAAGAGATTTTTAAAGTACTGGATATCATGGTTAAATGCAACTGTCATCATGGCTGAGTCCACTTGGCTGAATGGAAGCAACCATGATTTGAAACTCTCAGAAGACATTAGGCTCTCAAATCAAAGTCTAGGACTGAAACCAATGCCCTGGTGACTTCGAGCGAGGTGGAATCTGACCAGTACCACAACAAAAACCTTTGAAAAGTCTATTCTAAATTTTCACATGTGGTTCAACTAAGTCTTCTTAAACAGCATGTGCACTTATAAAGATCAAACTACAAAAACAGATACTTACAATAGTGACCAGTCAAGCACGTTATTCCACTGCAAGCTCTAGTCTTAGAATCTTCAAAAAAAAAGTTGGTTGTCAAAGATGCTGAAGCCCATCAGCTACCAAAGGATTGTTTTAGTGAAAAGGTAGGCACCACAACAACATAGTACTATTTCTTATGACTGCACCAAAAAATAAGGTATTTTCAGGGTTGGAAGGTATAGTCTGTATCTATGTGCACAGAGTTACTCTTTTCAACATTTTAAAAACATTCAATTAAAAAAGGTCAAATTCAGGCCAGGGACACGGGCTGCTTGCCAGTTGACCAACGCACAGCCACCATCGTGGTTATACCCAAGGCAGGTAAACCGCCTAACCGCTGTAGCTCCTACAGGCCCATAACCTTATTGAACATGGAAGTCAAGGTCCTTGCCAAGGCCTTGGTGAGTCGTCTTACAGGAGTGATTACCTCATTAATACACTCGGACCAGTCCGGCTTTATGCCACATCGGAGCACCAGATTAAATCTCCGCCGGCTGTACGATGTGATGCACCTGACTGGGTCTCGACCGACCGAGGACGCAGCGCTCCTGTCTGTAGACGCACATATGGCGTTTGACAGCATCGAGTGGCATTAACTGTTCGCGGTATTAGATAGATTTAGCCCCCAATTTCAATCCTGGATCAGGCTACTGTACAGCCGCCCTTCTGCCAGAGTGCTTGTGAATGGCTCTGTCTCCCGCTCCTTCACCTTACACAGGGGGACGAGACAGGGATGTCCATTGTCCACCGTACTATTTGCGCTGGCTTTGGAGCCCCTTGCGGCGTGAGTGCGGGCGGACCCGGTGACCTCGGGCATTGATGGAGGTGGGCAATGAGAGGAGAAAATCTCCCTCTATGCCGACTATGTTCTTTTATATGCGACTAGGCCCCGCTTTACAATAAGCAGACTCCTACAAATTTTTCACCTGTTCAGGGGGTACTCCGGTTATCGAATTAATTGGGATAAGTCCCTTTTATTTATGCTCTCAGGTGGCCCGCCGCCCGCTCTCCCCGAGGGGATCCAGCTCCAAGTACATGACTATTTTAAATATCTAGGTGTGGTGGCGACTTAAACAGAAGCAGAATTCATGGACCGAAATCAGCTACCCCAACTTGAACGTCTGCGGAGGGACGTGGCGCACTGGAGGACGTTGCCAATCTCCCTGATGGGGAGAGCTGTCCTGTTCAAAATGATGTTGTTACCGCGAATGGTCTACATCCTCCAAAACACTCCCTATAAGATAACTGAAGGGTTCTTTAAAGAGGTCAATAGTGAATTGCGGAAGTTATTGTGAGATGGGGGCGGCGCAATTATAGCATTAGCGAAACTACAGCGGGGAGTATATGAGGGGGGCCTGGCATATTATAAAATATTATAAATATTATTGGGCATCGCAACTGCTGGTGATAAACGACTGGGTTTTCGGAGACAGGAACTACCCGGCATATCGAGTTGATCACTTGGTGATGGGCTCTGACGGCTATCCAGCCGCTTTATACCGTAAACGCGCTGGGAAGTCCATGCCCCCACACATGAAAGCGGTGTTGGATGCGTGGGACGGCGCTAACAGATTCCTGGGGTGGGACAATAGATTAACGGAACGTACCCAACTATGGGACAGTGATCTGCTGGAGGAGGTCGGGAATTTACAGGGCTTTGGCAGGTGGAAACTACTGGACATTGCCCATTTAGGGGATGTGTGGCGGGGCCCGGCGATCATTTTGTTTGATGATTTACAATCTGAATTTCAACTAGCAGAAACAGAACGATACAAATATATGCAATGGGGCACGCACTCCCTACATACATCCGTGAGGGGGAATGTATCCCGGAGTACAGCCCCTTGGAGGACCGGCTTCTGTTGGATCCTATGCCTGAAAAAGCGCTATGCCTCACCTACAAAAAGATCGTTAATAATTAATCGACCCCTTGGGGGTGCTAAGGGTGACCTGGGAGGCTGACATTGGGTTGTTGGAGGACGAGGACTGGGTGGAAGCCATGCAGAGCCCGAGGGAGGTGGCAATCAGGGCAAGATTCAGGCTGATATAGTTGCGGATCCTCCATAGGTCCTACTCCACGAGCTCGCTTATGTACAAACTTGGACGTATACAAACAGACGCCTGTCTCCAGGGCTGTGACAGTAAAGGTACCTTTTTCCAAATCCTATGGGAGTGCCCACGTATACACCAATATTGGGAGATGGTAACCAGAGTGATGTCAGAGGTCCTGGGACAAGATATTCCCATGGATGCCAGATGGCATATACTATGTGTAACAGGGAGCAGACTTGGCCAAAATACCAGAAGCTGTGGCTGATGGTGGCGGCTATGGTGGCTAAGAGGAATATTGCCCGGGCATGGGGGGGGGGGCTGCCCTACCACCAAAAGTGAGCCAATGGACGACTGATTTAGGCTGGTGTTTGCGCAGCCGAAAAAGTAGTGTATGAAGGCAGAGGCTGCCCTAAGAAATGGGAGAATGTGTGGCATCTGTGGGTCACTTATAGGGGCCTGCGAAGTAGTAAGGGGGGGGACGGGTGGGCAGGCCATCGGAATGTGTAGGACCTACTGAACGGGAGCTATTGGGGATGCATGCCTTACAATCTATAGAGCTGACTAACTCGGAACTGTATACTATTGTTTTCACTATCCGCTTCGGTTGAATACTGTACTGCATTATTTTCTGTGCAATAAAAAAAAGATGTTAAAAAAAAATAAAAGTCAAATTACTTTAATAAAATTATCTCTGGGTTATGAAGTATTGCATATGAAACTGCAACAAATATCAACTTGACTTCCTTTCTCAAGCGCCGTTGCATACATGGTCAACGCCAAGAAACAAATCAATTTTTGTCCTACAATGATGGGCAAGTTACCATAAGGTATCACAGAAAATTATAATAACTCCACTGGCCGAAATGGAGGCCAAAAATTGTGTCGGATTCCAAAGTTTCCCCAGCAGAGAATTATGCAAGAACCCATTCATGGAGTGAAACTAAAATGTCACTCAAAGATGTGGGGGAAAAAACAGATTAAAGTTAAGAGACCTGCAATTCCGGATCCCTCTTGAAAAACCAGAAAAATAACCGACTAGCTAGCTGTCCTTCAGGGAGTATGGAGTTAAGTGGCTGCTTAATGTAACAACGTATTTTTCTTCTGTGTGAGGCAACACAATTACACAAACAATTTGCTTTCATTTTCACTTTTAATAGGAGAACTTTTAAGTTCGAGGTAACACTGATCTTTGAGCTTTAAAACTGTTTACTTTTTCTAAAAAGTGGCTTGAGTTATAAAAAAAAAATGTTTAAATAAAAATGGAAAGAGCCTTGCCTAGACACAAGATTTTTTGAATTTTGTTTGGGAAGATTTTCTTCACTATTTTAAGTGTTTTGTGCATTAGGACGGGAATGAGTGTTTTATTTAATAATGATTCGATGGCAGAGGAGAAAGACTTGCATAAATAATTAAGTGTATATCTTGAAAGAAGGATGTAGGACGGTGGGGCTGCTGAACAGGGCTACCGTCATCTTACCAGCCCATTGCAGAAAGTCTAGAGTGGACCCAGCCCTGCTCGTCAAAAAGCAATGTGATCCCGATATGGCACTGCAGGTGTTTACGCCACAATACACACTTCTTGCAACAAAACCAGTAGACACCTTTTCTGGGGCAGTCACATTCAACAAGGCTTCGTTAACACTGCAACTATTAACCATGGTAATCGTCTCCACCTGCTAGTGCTACCCCCAAGTGGCTTCTCCCTTCACACAGTCACACTGATCGGAGTAAATGCAACAGCTGAGCACACAAAAGGCAGCTGCCTCAAGGGTGGCCAACTGCACAGTACTGGTAAAAATAACCCGACTCAACCCAAGGGACAGTCAACACTTCTATCAGGTCAGACATTGGGGGCCACCACGGCCGACAGAAACCAAGCTACATATTGCCTTGCAACTAGTCTGCACTGCAGACCACACCATAATTCTATTATAATCCACTGTAGCAATGCACTATGTGAAATAAGCCGACAAGTATCAACAGTATGCAATATATACTCCACAAACAAAGATGGATACAAAGTCTGCATATTTAAAAGTGCTTTGGCTAAAATTAGCCACACACACCGGGTCGCTTTAATAACAAAAACACAAACAAGGGCTAATGAATGAGCCTATGGAGTCGGCTGTGGGTTAGCCAGAGAACAGCCCCTCCCGTCCTCCATTTTACCTGATTGCTTGTTATCGCTGGTCTGTACCTCTCCGTTGGCGACCGGCTCTTGGCTTTTAACAGTGCCGCTCCCTGATTGGCCGTTCAACAACTTAGCAGCAGGTCCCAGGTTGGCAGCGATAGTAGGCAACTGCTGGCCCCGCTTCAGAAGCGGTTTCTGTTCCTGGTGCCGGAACCGAGGTGGTACTTCACGGGGAGGGTAACGAGGCAGTGGCTGCGGCGGAGGCGGCCAGTTGGTTGTGGCCCTCTTGGCATTATTAACAGTGCTGGTTGCAGTGGAAGTGCCGTTATTACAGTTGGCAGGAGGAGGCTGGCTTAGTATGGTCTTGGTTTGTTCTGGTGCTACTCCCCCAGGAGAAAGAAAGAGAGAAGATCAGGAACAAAGTATGCAAAACTTAAGGTACATGTGTAAAAAAAATGGTATGGGTGCTATAAAACTAGGGGAGATTGCATACCTTTCAGGACAATGCACTTGTGTGCAGTGCACTCTTTTCACTTTTCCAAAGAGATAGTGGGCACACAGTAACAGAAGGAGTGAAATTAAGAAATTACTCGCATACTAAAAGTAAGCACTGTACTTGGTCCCAAAACACCTCCACTGACAAGATTTGGGAGTATTACCAACCTTTCCCTAGTCTGATGCTGTCGAGCATAGAAGTTACAAATGCATTTGTAGGCTTACCCATTGACCTACACTGCCACCTGCTTGAGTCGTCTCTCCAGTTAATAGCAACCAGCAGCACAAAACCATAAGCGGGCTAAGCAGCTCTTCCAAAGGAATGGCAAATTATTAAAAGCAGAAGTATGACCCAACAATTAAGTGTACACAGGTGAATACAGTATACATACTAGAATCTCATTCACACAATAGTCCAATGTTATGCAGCCCAAAGTATGGGAAGGCTCAAAAGCACAGAACAGCAGGATTTCAGAAGCACCAGTATCTAGAAGGCAAGAACGAACTAGTGCATAATTTCAAACTTTGCTTCAGCCCCAGAGCTAGTGTTGGAGCAGCACCAGCAGTGAGCAGGTACAGTAGCCCAGGTAACATACCAATAAGAACATGCATTTGTAAAGCAAATAATATCCTGGCTATGATGTCACGGACATCTAGGTCTTTACAGAAGGAAGCCAGTCAGTCACTTTATCTAGGGCTGCTGCTCCCTCTCCCCGAGAACATCATCATTCGATGAGGGCCGGATGCCTAGAAAACAGGCCTGTCAAGGGCAGTCCTGCATGTGACAGGGCATAGAGGATGGTGCTTTTGGAAGTTACATTTAAGGAAAGAACCGTAGATCAGAGGGTAAGAAAATGCGGTCTAGTGGTAAACTCTCGACTTAGACACCTGTTTTTGAATCATGACCCCAGCACTTGACTGGAAATCGTGTAATGCTGGTCTAAAATCTAATCCTCACAGGACCAAAATTGCAACTGCGTGAAACATACTATTATTTTACCTGAAATGCATTAAATTTGTGAAAATCAAACATGTAAAACATCAACTGACGGACAAAATATCTCGGAACACCCCATTAATGTACAAGGCTTCGTTGCTACCCAGCCAAGCTTGCACTACAAAAATACAGATACACAAATACAGTGACCATCTAGTAAAGGAATTATCCATGACCACAGCACCAGGTAATTCTGAAATTATAACCACGAATTTAAGTACATTTCAGATTGAAATAACTGGAGATATCTGGCAGTGAAAAAAGCAAACGTGGGCGATTTATGCAGAAACTACCAGTTTCTCACATGCCAGCAGGTTGGTTTGCTTTTGGCGGCGCAAGTGGAGGTGGTTTTACAGTGTCTGTGAGAAGCACCAACAGAAGGCAAAAAAAAAAGCCCAAAACATGGCCAATCCTCTCAGAGGTGTGTGGTGTGTTAGAATACGTGTTTTATAAGGTTTTACACCCAAGGACACGTCTACATAAACGCAAGCACCTTACCTATCATATCCATTTTTTTTGACCCACGCTGTTTCTGAAGTGATAAACTACACTGAACTAATTTCCTCATGACTTACTTTGGAAACGGGTAATAAATGAAAATGACAATTAAATAAAGCTACTGTTCCATTTTGCACATCACAACCAATTCTCTTATCAAATTTTATAAAAATGCAAAAAGCAGCTCTGCAACAGAACCTTTGGGAGTCTCATGGCTACTATCTGCAGGGAGGGCATTAGGAAGGATGCTGTGCTAACGCCCTGAGTCTCCCCTCAGATTCGGGCCAGTGGTGGTGCGGGGGGGGGGGGGGACACTACTCTTCCCCTCTAAGGAAGGGGCCCAGCTCATCGCTTCAATGACGACGGGCTCAGGCATCCGAGTTGAAAACAGACCCTTTAGCCGTCATTTCTTCAGGTTAGAAAAGAGACATTGGGTGCGGTTTTCAACATGTAAGCATTTAAAAAAGGTAATGAACAATTTACTAGTCGCTGCTATTCTTCTAAGTGGCCTGCAGTCAACATGAGACAAGTACCAGGAAACAATATCGATCCATGTATAGATATTCTGCAGATGTGTACTCTTTAGCAGTAAAATGGCAGAGAAGACTCCATAACAAAATGCAAATGGAAGTTTCTTATTCACAGTTTGAGCACGACAGCCTATATGACAAGGGCCATGGAAAGGTGGCACAATGTAAAATTAACAGGAAATATTCCCTAAACCCAGACTGATACCGGTCCAAGAACATCATAAATGGTGTGTAAAACCACAGTGAGTAACCATCAGACCTTCATGACTGCATGCATTAGAAGCAAACTACAAGGAAGCTTGATTTGTCGCTTGTCACCTATGAGGGAACCTTAACTTCTTAGTGGAGAGCATCAGGCGGAGGTGCTAGTCTTGGTCAGAACACATGATACCATCTGTCGCAGCACCTCAAACGCTGGACAAATCGTTCTGTACAAAAAAGACGAAAAGATGGTGTTTGCACCCCTACATTCTCAAATTATGGGTCTCAGAACACTGCTAATGTCAAGGAGGAACAAGCAAAAGACTTCATTTACTGTCATAGAGACGAGTTCATGTACTAAAACTACACTTTTGCCAGGACGCAGCCATATTTAACTTAGGCCTGGACGAAATTTGTTACACCGGCGTAATTCTCGAAATGATGCCAATACACCACATGGTGCTACCAGGCCAAAATTAAGCGTGGGAGCACAAGAACAATGCGAACAACCAGAAAGCAAGCGCCTGTTAGCAACACGTGCTTTTACACAATTCTTTTAAGGGCAAAAAACTTCTTCACGTCCAAAATGGACGCAAGGACACGTTTCTTCCTAAAATATAGCAGTAATGCCGGTTTCACATTTAATTTAATTTTTGCAGAACTTTGCGTAATTACACAAAAGCAAATTACACGAATTTTGCACATTACTAACTCAAGACAGCTGCTCTACTGCATGTCAATGTGGATCATGACTCTCTTGCCATGCAGAAACTCTTACCAAAGCGAAGAGCAGGCTCTTAATCCGACCAGCTTGGTAGCACCCACGAGCCAAAGCTTGAGTGGAAGGGTGAAAAGTTTATTTCAAAGGCGTCACAAACACAAAGCACCTTACATGTTTAAAAGAAAGAAGCCCTCTAGAATTTCAATGTGGAGGGTCTTGCCAAACTCTAGCAGAAGCCATAACACACTCAATCTGACTAAACCTTACAGCTGCTGTGTGCCGCAGAAGTGGAAAGGACTGGAGCAGGTGACAGGAGGCATGTCATGAGGCTGTCAGAGACCGTCCAACGAGACAGTGCGGCCTTGCAAGCAAGGCAGGCGGTGCCCGATTTTAATGAAGACGGATAGCAGCCCTTGAGAGGGGCAGTGTGCAGCAAGCAACAAAGCACGAGTCTTCGATGACAAAGATAGCCAGCCAGGGGCTAACTGCCGCACCATGCATGGATGCATGCCCCTGCCCTGCCGCCTCCCCTCCGCCTGTCACAGCACAAGCCACTTCCATTTTATTTCACAGCTGAATGGAGAGGGACAAAACAGGACGGCAGATATGAGCCATTTCAATGTTCAGGACTTCAGAGTGAAGAGCAGGCCCTCAATCATTAATTCAATTAGCAGCTAGATTGGATAAATTGACTAACACGGCCTCTTAATTACATTACGCAGAGAAGCTATGGCAGATCTAAGCAGTCTCTTCCACATCACCCACAGCTTCCCGAGTGCTGCGGATGCGTGTATTCATCTTTCGTTAGCAAATGACGCGAAGGCTGCAATATCTTAATCTGGCAACTGAAGGCAAACATTATGCAAAGAGTGCCACTCAAAGCAATTTGCAAAGCAAACAGAAAGGCCTGCTAAATGCAAACTTTCTTTGCAGCAACATTTACAGAAAGAACAGAGAATTGGACAGATTAGATTGTGCATTCTTATTGCGCTGCTGGTTGTCATCAGTTTAATAGCATATGGACCTAAAAGAGCTTGCACTCTGTTGCACATCATTCATTGGGAAGAATAAAAAGGGAGCAACTTTAAGCTAGGTATTGTTTTCTCGGGAATGGGAAGTTCTGCAAGTCCAAAGTCACCCAAGAAAGCACATATCGCAAGAGCGTTCCCAAATATTGGAACAGTGCAGATCTCACTAAAGCACGTAAGTTGGTGGGGTGGGGTGGGGTTGAGCAACTGAAATGGCTCATATTTGCTGTCCTGTTTGCCCCAGGCCCAGGTGAAGATAACACCCATGGGGCAGCAAACGACAAGACTGATGACTATGTGAACTCCATTAGAGATCCCAGAGCAGGGTATGAACAGACCCCCAGGATATTGCGGCATGGATTAGCAAATTTAGCGGCACAAATATGGAAATTTAGCGGCATTTTTGCGACACTTTATTTTCCTCATAATCATTCATTTTCAGCCTTAAATCAATAGAAACTGTTTTAGCAGAGTATTCCACTTTGAAATAGGCATGTGTAAAGTGTCTGCAGTTCTACGGAAGCACAGCTCAAATCCTAACCTCATGAGAGGGGGGCCCCATTTCTCCCTGGGTTGTTCTAGCACCCATGTACGCACCCCTGCGGGGCACTGCTGCCTCCTCGACCCATGAGGCATGACACCTCTTCCTCAGGCGCCCTAGGGCACAGGATCGTAGTGAGTGGAAGTGTATTGCCATGGCTATTGTAAACATGTTAAATATTGCTCTACGCAGATCAGTGGCATGGGGGGTGGGTGTAAGCCCTTTCACAATACAACCCCCACATCAATGTGACTTACAGATGCTGTGTGCACAGTCTACATCCCAAATATGAGACTATCCCCACCAGAACTCCCCTGTGAGCAAACCCTCTCCCCAGGCTTTTGGCACAGAGATCAATCAATCAATCACAGAATTTGTAAAGCGCACTACTTACCCGCGAGGGTCTCAGGGCGCTAGGGGAAAAAAAGGGGGGGGGGGTGCTGCTACTGGTCGAACAGCCAGGTCTTGAGTAGCCTCCTGAAGGTCAGCAGGTCTTGGGTCTGTCGTAGGCTTAGTGGAAGGGTGTTCCAGGTCTTGGCGGCGAGGTGGGAGAAGGATCTGCCGCCGGTGGTCGTTCTTCGAATGCGAGGGACGGTGGCGAGGGAGAGGTCGGCGGAGCGGAGTTGGCGGTTGGGGACGTAGAAGAGGAGTCGTCTGTTGAGGTAGGCTGGGCCAGTCTTGTGGAGTGCCTTGTGTGCGTGGATGAGGAGTTTGAAGGAGATTCTCCTGTCGACGGGGAGCCAGTGCAGGTTCCTCAGGTGGGGGGTGATGTGGCGTGGTACATCGAGGATCAGGCGTGCGGAGGCGTTTTGTATGCGTTGCAGTTGCTTGATGAGCTTGGCCGGGGCTCCCGCGTAGAGGGCGTTCCCATAGTCAAGTCTGCTACTGACGAGGGCCTGGGTGACTGTTCTTCTTGTGTCTGTCGGGATCCACCTGTAGATCTTGCGAAGCATGCGGAGGGTGTTGAAGCAGGAGGATGAGACTGTGTTGACTTGCTTGGCCATGGAGAGCGTTGAGTCGAGGATGACTCCCAGGTTGCGTGCGTGGTTGGTGGGTGTCGGAGCTGCTCCCAGCGTCGTTGGCCACCAGGAGTCATCCCAGGCTGAGGGGTTGGAGCCGAGGATGAGGACCTCTGTCTTCTCCGTGTTCAGTTTTAGTCGGCTGATCTTCATCCAATCGGCGACGGCCTTCATTCCTTCATGGAGGTTGGATTTGGCGGCGAGGGGGTCCTTGGTGAGGGAGAGGATCAGTTGAGTGTCGTCGGCGTAGGAGATTATGTTGAGGTCGTGCTGTCTGGCAATGCGTGCGAGCGGGGCCATGTAGATGTTGAACAGTGTTGGGCTGAGGGACGATCCCTGGGGTACGCCGCAGATGATCTCGGAGGCTTCGGATCGGAATGGTGGGAGGCGGACTCTCTGGGTTCTGCCGGCGAGGAAGGAGGTGGCCCATTCCAGGGCCTTGTCTCAGATCCCTGCGTCGTGGAGGGGTGCGCGTAGAGTGCGGTGGCAGACAGTGTCGAAGGCGGCGGAAAGGTCCAGCAGGATGAGGGCTGCGGTCTCACCGTTGTCCAGCAGGATCCTGATGTCGTCGGTGGCGGCGATGAGGGCAGTCTCAGTGCTGTGGTTGCTGCGGAACCCCGATTGGGATGGGTCCAGGATGCTGTTTTCTTCGAGGTATCGGGTTAGCTGTTTGTTGACGATCTTCTCGATGACCTTGGCTGGGAACGGAAGCAGGGAGATGGGCCGGAAGTTCTTGAGGTCTCTCGGGTCCGCCTTGGGTTTTTGAGTAGGGCGTTGATCTCTGCGTGTTTCCAGCTCTCTGGGAAGGTCGCGGTCTCGAAGGAGAGATTGATGACGTTGCACAGGTGGGGTGCGATGGAGCTGCTGGCTTTGTTGAAGATGTGGTGCGGGAAAGGGTCTGACGGGGAGCCGGAGTGTATTGTGCTCATGGTCTTGATGGTGTCCTCGATGTTCACGCTGGCCCAGGCTGGCAGGGGGTCGTGGTAGATGGTGTGCGGCGGGTCTGGTGCATCGATCTTAGTTGG
This sequence comes from Calotriton arnoldi, assembly GCA_963921515.1. NCBI lineage: Eukaryota > Metazoa > Chordata > Amphibia > Caudata > Salamandridae > Calotriton > Calotriton arnoldi. Next base: position 2,630,951 of record CAWUFW010001238.1, read on the forward strand.
GGCTGTCTGGGTGTTGAAGCTGTCGTGGATGTCGGCGATCTTGCGGTGGAAGAAGGTGGCGAGGGAATCGCACAGGGGTGGCGAGGGAATCGCACAGGGGTTGCGAGGGAATCGCACAGGGGTTGCGACGGCGGGATGTCGTTGGTGTTGGAGCTGGGGTTGGAGAGTTCCTTCACGATGTTGAAAAGCTCCTTGCTGTTGTGTGCGTTGTTGTCGAGGCGGTCTTTGAAGGAGATTCTCTTGGCGGACTTGATGAGGTGGTGGTGGTTACGGATGGCGTCTTTGTGGGCTGCGTGGCTGTCCGGTGTCTTATCACTGTGCCATTTCTTCTCTAGTTTTCGGCAGGTACGCTTGGAAGCTAGGAGTTCCGAGGTGAACCAGCTGGCTCTTTTGTTGGTGTCACTGTAGGTGAGTTTTTCAGCGGGGCGAGGGTGTTGGCACAGTCGTCCATCCATCGTCTGAGGTTGCAGGCAGCGTCGTCGGTGTTGGATGGGTCGGAGGGAGGGCTGAGAGCGAGGGTTGCCCAAAGTTGGTCTTCGGTGACTTTGCTCCAGCAGCGGCGTGGGATCTGTTGGGTGCGGTGGTATGTGGTGGGTTTCTGGAAGTTGAAATGGATGCAGCGGTGGTTGGTCCAGAGGAGTTCCGTGGTGTGGCTGAAGGAGACGTGGGAGCTTGAGGAGAAGATGGGGTCAAGCGTGTGGCCGGCGGAATGGGTCGGTGTTGTGACAAGCTGGCTCAGACCGAGGTTGGCGAGGTTGTCGATCAGGGTGGTGGAGTTGCTGTCGTTGTTCTCCAGGTGAAAGTTCAGGTCTCCGAGGAGGATGTAGTCGGTAGAGGTCAGGGCGTGCGTGCTGATGAAGTCGGCGATGGAGTCGCTGAACTGGGGTCGGGGCCCAGGGGGTCTGTAGACAAGGGTGCCTCTAAGGGTGGTGTTGGGGTCCGTGTGGATCTGGAAGTGCATGTGTTCGGCGGTGCTGAGAGTGTCGTCGGTGCTGGTCGAGACCCTGATGGTGTTCTTGTGGACGATGGCGATTCCTCCTCCTACTGCGTTGACGCGGTCTCTGCGGGTGATCTTATAGCCGTCTGGGATGGCTATGGCGATGTCGGGGGCGGAGGAGTCGTTCATCCAGGTCTCTGTCAGGAAGGCGACGTCTGGTGATGTGTCGAGCAGGTCCCAGAGCTCGACGGCGTGTTTGCGTGCGGAGCGGGTGTTCAGTAGGATGCACCGGAGGTGGTTGAGGTCCTTCTTGGCGGGCGCCTCGGTGGCTCTGAGGCTGGTGTAGCTGCAGTTCCGGCAGGTGAAGGGACCATGGGTGCGTTTCGGGGCGGCCTTGAAGCAGTTGTGCGTCCGTCCGGGGTTGAGAGCGTGGAGTGTGGTGGCATCGTATCGGCGTCGGTCCTCGAGGCTGGTGCGGGGGGCGCACGGCCCAGGGGTTCTGGCGCTGGGCGCGGTCCAGGCACGGACGGGCGCAGACGGGCTTGCCTTAGGCGCGCCTTCGGCTCGCCAGCGGCCGCCATATAAGGGGAGGTGGGAGGGAGGAGCAGCAGGGAGGCGGGAAGCAGGGGCAGCGAATGGGCAGTCAGGGGGCGGGGCCGCAGGGGACGCAGCGGCGGGAGTGGAGAGAGGCAGCGAGGGGTACAGAAGGAAAAATGGACACAAGGCAAATGGGGGCAGCGAGGGAAACAGAAGGAAAAATGGACACAAGGCAAATGGGGGCAGCGAGGGAAACAGAAGGAAAAAAGGACAGTTCAATGGGGGCAGCGAGGGAAACAGAAGGAAAAATGGACACAAGGAAAATGGGGGCAGCGAGGGAAACCGAAGGAAAACGGGCACCGAGGCCGCAAGCAGAGGGGCGAGCTTACCAGCAGCAGCAGCGGGCAGGACACCACAGGCGGAGCTGTGAGGCGGGGGAGCGACCTACCTGTTACTGGCAGTTCTTAACTTGCAATCTTTCAAATACAGCCGAATGCCTTCTAGTAAGGATGATAGGGTTCTCTTACACCTTGTAACCCTTTTTTATATGTAACGTCAGACATTTGAGTCACGTGTATGATTTATTGTCTCCGTTTAATATGTGGGTGTGATGCAAAGCACTCCAATATCCTACATTAGAAAGAATAGCGCTATAAAAGAATTGATTTTCAAATTGTGTAATTAGTCATGCAGATCCCCCTCATTTCGTGTACGGAGGTAGCTAGTCCACTACTACATATGACGGTACCCATATGTTTGAATCCGGCGGCCTGACCTACCGGAATATAGTGGGGCACACATACCTATTTGCTTTATTATTATTTGTATACAGACCCTCTAGCATTTCACGATTGACAAAAAAAAAACCACACAAAATGAGCTGACTGGCGCGATTGTCGCGAAAATTGCGAAATGCTGGAGGGTCTGTATAGTGTATTAAACAAAACAGAAGAGGTTTTTGTACAACGCACATATTTGAAGGAGGCCCATTGAAATAAAATACATACCTAGGAGCACACAATTTGTTCAAAGGGGAAAGCCCAGATTTCTGGTTTCACAGTGTGCAATTCAGCCGCTAGATGGGTTTTACATGAAAGGACACTGCTTTCTCTGTAATTTAATTCTTGGCCATAAGGTTACAGCCTGAGTGGCAGGCAGAAGCCACAAGAAAGTTTGGCTTGTTTCGGGCTTGAGGGTCCAGGAGGAACGCGAACTGAGTCAAAGCCAGGTATAAGCTGGCTGTCACACTTCTAATACCCAGAGTATTGTTTACTTTAGGGATGGAGAAAATAGGGCCCAGTATAATTATCAGAGAATTGGTAAATTCAGGTTTGATTCCCCTGATTTTGGCCACACTTTCACCCAAAGATTTCAAGTGTTTTCAGCAGCCAATATAAACTAATCTGCAGAGTTCCATTGGCTCTCCTAATCCTGTTTGGGATGGTAGCTGCTCTTACTGGCTCCCTGGAAAATAAGAAACCTAAACTGTTTTTTTTTTTCCATTGGAGGAGACACGTAGTGACGTGTTTGCATACAGCCAGTAAGAAGCCACCATTTTTTTTAATGCCTGCCGGGAGACCTGTTATTGTGGCCGAAATAGTAAATATTGCGCCCATCGCACTATTTCAAAGGTGGCTCTTGCATGGTGGATTCTTAGCTTCATTCAATTATGTCACATTAAAGCTAACCACACATTACAAGTTACTCTAGAGCGCATTCAGATCATAAGACAGGTTTCACATTGGCTTTCCTGGATAACATTCCAATATCAGACATATGTGGAGCTGCTACTTGGCCTTCAGTTCAATTAGTGAACGCTGTTATGAGGATATTCACGCCTGCCAAGAAGCTCAAGTGGGCCAAATTGTGCTTCAAACTTTGTTCCAGTCATCTCCTTCGTCTGCTCGCAGGCCACTGCTTCAAATGTTTGGGCACTGCTTTTCACTCTGTGCAGAGCAGGTCATTTACAACTGCACATGCTGCAAACCGAAAATGTTATTTATCTGGAACAATCAGTTTGCAGCTCGTAATACTGTAGATTAGCATGTGCCCTGCCTGTATGCGAGTGCGTAGAAATTTGCCTGTGGAACTTTTCCCACCTGCCTTCATCTGTTAATTATCTTGCTGTTACACAGACCTCCAATTCTGTGCATCTCTACAGATTAACAGCACTACAAGCTGCCACCGACTGTTACACGTGACATTTTCCTTTCCTATTATCTTCTAGAAAATAAATTTTTCGTTGTCTCTTAAGTTGCTGGTGACCTTTTGTTTGAAAGTTTTCTCCAGTTTCTATGGCAGTTAAGCAGCAATCATGTATCGAGGATTGATTCACCGTTTTAGCACATGCCTTTGGAAACTCCTTTGGTGTTGTCGCGTTATCGAAAAAGGATAGATAAAAGTTAGGACCCCAGCATGTGTTATGTAATGAGGTTTTCAAGTTCATACTTGAGCTCTTTCGAGCTCTAGAAGTGGAAAGGTATTTATAGAACAGAACTAATAAAAATGTAATAAAGAGTGTCCTGGCAAGGAAGCACTAACTTATGTAAAAAGACCGGTCGGACTCCCCTTTAAGTTGTCAATACACAAACATTATAATGGCTTGTGACGACGGGCTTTAGAAGACAACTGTGTAAATGATGTTGTCTGGACTTAAATATGTTATATACTTATATCGCGCCCAGCAGTAGTAAGACACTGCAGGGGCGGCCGTGCTTTCATGCCCCTCAGAAAGGGAGCAGAGGATGAGGGGGCCTGGGATTTCAAAGGCCACTTAAGCGACGTACCTAAAACCATTACTTGCCTGCTAATTGATGAGCAGGCTTCCCACACGCACAGCCAGAGTCTGGTTGCGTTGACTCCGCTTGTCGCAGTGTGGCTGGAGGAAGCAACTATTTTACAGCTAAGCTGTACGGAGACAGTGACGTGTTTGCATACAGCCAATAAGAAGCCACCATTTTTTATGCCTACTAGGAGACCCCTTTTCTGTGGCCGAATTAGTAAATATTGCGGCCATTGCGCTAGCCAGCTGATTTTGCGATTTTTTTGTGAATGCGAAATCGCGAAATGCTGGAGGGTCTATATGAACATAACCTGCGTCCAACCCAAAACAAGCACAGGTTGTGAGGTCTAATTCTGAAATACAATGGTCGGCTTTACATAACCTGAAGACAGAAAAATAACTCCCTAGAAGATGTACCTCTGTGATATTATTTGAGAGGAGAACCCAGGATTACAGTCTCAAAACGTGACAGTAAAATAAAGTTAAATTTGGCATTTATAGCAAAAGATGTGGTAAAATGTTGCATTCTGCAAACCAGACTCCTAGACCATAAAATATTAACCTTTCAGAGCTATCAGTCATAAGTTATTTGAGCAAAAACATTACGTCATCTCTGGTGTCAACAGAACCATCTGGTTCCTCTCGACCCAGTTCTTCCATCATCACCAAATTCTTAAAAATCTGGTGGAAGTGAGTATTACTACAAAGGAGACACTTCTTAATATTTAAAAATGAAACCACTTATAATACTTAAAAAAAGAAAATTTCATTTTAGTGTAAACATTGCAGCTGAGAACTTTAAAGGCACCTGCAAAACGCTGGCTGCATTAGGGACAATCGCTGTGGAACGCACAATTCTCCAAATATCTGTGAACGCAAATTTAGAACCAACAATGCTACGTGAAAATATCCTGATGAATGGTTCAGCAATGTAACAGGATCACACTAAATGTGTGGATACAAACACTGAGTAACTTACTACAGCGAATTCAATATTATGATATATGCATGAAAGGCTAAAACTATAATTATTTCAGAATCCCTAATGTCACCTTGAAGTAGAATACCATTCTTTGCAGACCTACCCCCTTAACTCCTAAGACGAAAGATGGCGTTTCTGAATTGCGTTGGATTGAAGGAGCTATTTGAACATGTAAACGTTCACAGGTCAGGATCAACCAAGCTGGAGAGAATTAAATCTGTGAATGGAGCAGGAACATTGATGTCATTTGGTACATTGATATTTACTGTAACAAGTTTTGGACACAGTTTGTCTGTAATACCAAATTAACATACTGGATAGAAAAGAATACTGTGAATGTCTCCAGCTTGGCAGTTCTCAATTGATTTGGTTTTTCTCTCTCTCAGATATAGTGATTGTTCTCTGTAAAGGCTCCAATACCACTGTAGTCTAGTAAGAAATAAATATCAAATGAACTTTGCAGATCCAGCAATCATGGCATGGCGCAAAACAATCGCTGTATGGGGCCTTGTTCGGTCCCACCACCATAAAATGATAATTATACTTTTGGTCAGTGCCTTGCAGGTCCTTGTACATCTCGACTCCACCCAAGGAGCAAGATTCATAATTTGAAGGCCAGTTGCATGTGCTCCAGTCTTCAGATAATTTGCTCCCAGAAAAGCAAGATGGACTCAGCCCACAGACTATTGGGCTTAAGAACTGGCGACTGCCGAGCGGATTCTAAGCTGGTTAGGTCATCATATTAGAGTTGTTGCCTGGTGGATAAAGCATCTATGACTGGCTTTGCACTACAGAGCAATCTCTTCGAGGTTGTATGCACCTTGATACCAGTCTCCAATCTGAACGCACAGAAGTAAACACCATGCAAGTATAAGAAACGCGTCAGATCTTCCCAAGGTCTAGTCCAATGGGCTGTGGCTCCGTTGCCTGTGTACCAATCAAGGTCGTGTGGAAAATATTTCCTCTGATGAGTCAGTAGCAATAACTAAGGAGTCAGGAGAGTTCAACTCTGACCCTTTAGCCAATTTAGCTGCCATCAACAATCGTTTAGGTCACCAAATGAGATTACATGAACTGGATCTCCCTTTTGGTACCGGAGATTTCAGCAGCCTGGGAAACTGAACTATACTGAACTGAACCACGGCAGGTTACACCTCCCTGCCCCTCCCAACCTAGCCTAGCATGTTACACATGCCCCACTCCAACATCTGCAGAATACATTCAATACACTTTGCTTCTACAACTGTAGATTCTGGCCTCACATCTATCGCCAGTCACGGGTATGCTCCACAGCCTGAGGTCCAATGGAACCACCATTATACTCACTCCAACCTCAGTAGTAAGACTCTGCCCATATCCAGTTAATGTTTTCCGTACTGCACCCTAGCAGCCGCTGCTCATCGTCCATAGCAATAGGTGCTGCGCCCCCATCCCAGCAATCACAACTCTATGGCCCAGGCCTCAGCAGTCATTGCGCTATCAATCTAAAACCAGCAATCTCAGTCCGTTAGCCAGATACGTCACTACTCCCAACAGTCAATACCCCCTCCCTCCCCCCCCACCCCCTTGTCCCTCACAACAGCATTAAGTGCTCAGCCTCCATGCCCGGTCTCCAGGCCCCACGGTTCTCACAGTGGTCAGCCACCGCAACGGACTCTTCCTGAACAGCCATTGTTTTATCCGAAGTCTAGCAGTGACTGTCACTCGCCTCAGCAGTCAGCATTACCCCTTGGAGTGGCCAAGCTTCCCTCACTATTCACCGTCACCAGCATAACACCAATCACTGCTATGTGCAGCGAGGCCGGACAGCCACCGTTCTCCTCTGCCCCACCACGCAAACCTCAGCATTCCTCCTCCTCCCCCGAGCAGAAGCACCCTCTTACCGCACAGCCCCCTCCCCCCCCCCCCCCCCCCAAGGGTCGCGTTCCTTCCTTCAACTGTTACCGATCTGCCCTCCCTCGACCCTGTCACTGCTCTGTCCTCAGCAATCAAGTCTTTTATTGTGCAATCACAAACAAACAAAAAAGCAAAGGTCTATTTACAGAGCAGACTGGGACGTCTGATCTGGCAAATTCGGCACGGCGACAGGAATAACACAAAAACATTAAAAAGAAAAAATAAATAGAATTGGACCCATTTAGCTGCTGAAACAGAGGAACGAGGTGGAGAACAAACTAATACTTTCACCCATCTTCGCCCGCAGTCGGGACTAATTTTTCCTCCAAACACCACAGAAGTGTTTACTCACAAACTTTCTCTGCTGCGCCATGCCTGGCACATCTCCGCCCATCCGGAACAGTTTCTTCTGCAACTGAGCGGTCTTTGAGCGTTCTTGGCGAATCTCTCGCAGGCACTTCAACAAGACAGCAAACATTAAAACATGCACACACAAAAATAAAACAAAAAGTTACAGGAGCCCGAACTTACGGCGAAAGTCTCCAAGGAAAGGCGCTTCCAACTCCTGTTGCTCTCCCACTCGGCGGATTTCATTAGAAAATGGAGGAGAAGCATGGTGTCATTTTACTGCTACAAGTGCGCTGCCTGCCAACTCCTCCTGGTGCAGGGGCCCCGGCGAGCAGAGCCCCCGGCCCCCTCCCTCGCGAGGGACGGAGACTTTCATGCACAGTCGCCGGGCGGGCTGGGGGTTCCGCGCGGCCCGGACTGCGGAGGCAAGGCAAGAGGGCGGGCGGGCTGAGGGGCGAGCAGCAGCCGCAGGACTGGGCACCGCGCGGGGGGAAGATGGCGGCGGCAGGCTCGGCTCGGCTCACCGACCGCAAACACTTCACGGGGGCTGCCAGCGCGTTAACCCCTGCGGGCCCGGAGAGCAGAGGAATGCGAGCACGGGCGCCAGGCGCACCGCGTCCTCGGCACGTACACGGAGCCACCGAAGAGGGTTTTCATTCGAATGGAGTTCACTGGTGCATCACCGCACCAGCAGACCGTTACATCAACGTCTCAAAGCCCTGCCACAGAAAGGACACTCTGGACGTTTTATTGACTTTCACTTGACGTCAATATAACGGCGTCTAAGAAAAGAGCACCGAATGGTGTTTTCTATACATCTAAAAACTTTCAAATGGTCAACTCAACACCAATGCAAGCTCTCTTGCTGTGCACACAAAGTAAAGCACAGTAAACCACCACGTAAGCAGGGGGGGGGGGTAACACAGGACCCTGGGGTGCAGGGAGCCCGCACCCTTCGGCCCACCCTGCCTCAGTCCTATGGATATCTCTGGTGCATCAGGGTGCCCTCGCCATATTCTGCGAGGTCCCATCGATGCCTGCAGCCAGCACGGTGTTTCGCGGGAATCCCCGCTTCTTGGCGGTACAATTTAATTTATAGTACGCTGAGAGTGGAGACGAGCTGTGGAGAACTGGGCGATGGGAACAGAACAGAGCACATAGTGCACACAACAAGCGGTCGGTCCAGCTGGGATTTCCTTACCACGTGACGGGAAGAAACTTTCCTTTTAAAGTGGCTGATTGAACGAACGGTTCGGTCTTTCATTTGAGGAGTGAGTTTTTGGGCGAACTATATATATATGTGAAGAATGAACGATCGAGAGCGGGATATCGTAGCTTTCATCGGTATTCAATAATATGTGGAAATACAGTGGGAGGTCAAGTTAGGTCCTCAGCCCTAAGAAGCCGGGGTTCCCGCGTAACGCATGCTGGCTGCAAACATCCATTTCTCAAGACTGGAACGTGTGAATTTCAACTTATGAACCTTATATCGTATTCCAAAAGAAAATATATTGCTTTAATGAGGGATCTGAAAAATGAAATAGTATTTTTAATAGAAGGTTTTTAAAGTTTAATGAAAAGAATACACATGCTTTTTTGTATTGTATAATATTTTGGGTTTGATTATACTTGGAGAAAGCATTGCCCTACAAATTACTGTACAGTAACCGGTGATTTCTGGCCATTTCTTAAACAAAACCACCAACACCAGTATGTACTATGGTAGGGAAGCCATCACTGATGGCCTTAAGACATTCAACGCAGAGCAAACCACAAGCTCCAGGCGAAAAATTCACCCCAATTGGAGGCTGTAACAGGCCCCTCACCATTAATTACCACACTGGAAAAGGCATGGATCAGGATTAGTTATACTGTTCCTCTTTCGGCTTATCCCAGCACCTTGTCAAGTGCAACTGCAGGACACATATGCAGATCTAGCATAAGGTGCACCCCCCCCCCCTCCATGTAAGAGGCTTGTAGTACTTCCAAGGCTCTAGATAGAACAAGCATTTGCAATGCAATAGGTCTCGCATTTACGAGTTTGAGCGATTGGCATTGTAAATGACAATGCCAATAGCTTAAACTCGCAAATGCGAGACCTATTGCATTTCAAATACTATTTTTGGAAAAGTGCCCCATACCGCGCTTTCAAGTTAATGGCAGCCGTGCGCTCCTTTCTTTAGACCCAGCTCGTCTAAAGAAAGGGGCGCGGCCGTCAAAGTGAAAGCGCGGTATGGGGCGCTTTTACAAAAAAAGCATCTATTTGTCAAGTTGACAAACAAATGCTTCTTTTATTAAAAGTGCCTCATGCCTCGGCTTAACTTTAATAGAGGCCCGCATCTTTCTTTAGACGAGCTGCGTTTAAAGAAAGGGGTGTGGCCGACTTTTAAGTGAAAGCACTATATGGGGCGCTTGTAAACAAAAAAGTGAATAAATATTAAGAAAAAAATGCGTCCGTGTTCGGGCCGCAAACAACTAAAGGCACGGCCACCACTGTATCAGTGGCGTGCCATGCTATGAAAAAAAATAAAGCATTATGGGAGTGTGTGTCCTGCCTGCAACAGCAGGCAGGAAAAAAACATTTAACCAAACAGTGATTGGAGGCTGTAATTAAAGCCTGAGTAACACATGTAACATGGGGTGTCCTGATAGGAGGTTACAAAATGAGACCAGGTGGTACAAAGGAGGGACTACAAAACCTATTGACCAATGAAAAGCCACAGTTTACAAAGGACAATGACAAGCCAATGAAAAATATGGGCGCAGAGTGGGCGGAGCTCTAAGTCCATACCTGAATACAGCATGCCTCGCAGAGCAGCGCATGCGCTGCCCCACCTCAACCTTAAAAACTAAGCTGCAGTGGTGCTGGTGAAAAAACGGTCAACTGCTCGACTGATGACCATCACCCTTTTGAGAGAAGACAAATCTGTGCCAGGATGATCCTTCTGGAGGTGGCCAGAGGATTTGGAATTATTCTAAGAACCCAAGTTTGCAAAGTGTCTCAAGAATGAGGGCTACAGCACACTCTGAAACCTCCCAGGATGCATTGTACCTAAAAGACAGAGAGAACACAGAGCAGGATGCAGCTGCACCAAACAAGAGCTTTATGGAAAAATGAGCCGACTCATGAAGTCTAGAGGAAATCTGTCAGACACAGGGCTTATACTACTGTGTAAGGGACTAGAACCGAGTCGCAATTTAACTACAATCTTATCACTAGATTAGAAAACTGATCGCAACACTGGCAAGCTTGGCACACTGGCAGACCTACAGGAACAGACAAAGCCTCAAAATCAGCCCCAAGAATAACACTCCAGATGCTGCCCCCAAACAAGAAACATCTCAAGAAATGACCTCAAAGTAAGTGATAAACCAGGTGAGAGAAACTGAACAAATCTTCTGCACAAGCCGAGGCTCAGGCACTTGAAAGCACTAGAGATGACCGACATCTCAATTTGATCCAGCACATTCACAGTAAAATAAAAAAAATAAAAATGCCATCAGTTTTGTGTAAGAGCCATGTGGAGAACTGAGGCTAAAGAGCAATGGGCATGCACCAGGCAGAGAGGAAGGTCACCTCACCAACTCGGTTAAAAAGGCACCTTAAGCAGTCAGTTTTTTTCCCTGCATGGTATTGACCTTTCCTCTCTGCTGTAGGGTTCAAATTACCATTTGTATGAATCTGAAAAACTGTTTGTACATTAAGGGTCAGTAATCCAACTGTCTGCTTGAGCGCTACATCTTGAACACTTCACTGTTCTAGTCAAACATTTGGTCAAAGTGATGGGGAACAAACAAAAATCATTTGCATCACAGACACTAAATAACCGAACTCAATGCCCTACGTGCGGCCAAACATTCCTCTTGGTCCTTTACAGTGATCCAGAGCTTCTGACTGGACTTTCAAGAAACTTTAGAATACATAGGGTAGACAGTACAAATGCAGGCTGTCGCTTATGGAAAGATATTCTAATGTACCAATGGAGTACGACCTCTTACAAGAGGACCACTAGTTATCAATCATCCCAAAAACGGAACCATTTCACACAGGAATTGCAAAGTCAACCAGAGCCACTTTTCAGCAACAGAACATCACACGACTAGGATGCTAAAGTGATGGAGAAACATCGACTTAAAAAAAAAAAAAAAAAGAAGAATTAGTTCACAAAATGCACTGAAACGAGCACTGCACAATGAGAACATCTGAAACCGAGGCTTACCTTTGTTTTTTTGTTCAACGACCTGAAATGTAAACAAACAGACGTGTTACTGTATGGGATAAATAGGTCTATGAGCAACAAGTGGAGAATCTTACCAAAAATAACAAAAGGCGGATGCATATCGGCTATGGCACGTCCCCACCCACCCAGACAAAGCCTTTGCCTGATCACTGGAAGGTCCTTTATGGACTAGGCAGGGAGCTGAGACAATACACAGCGATTTCTTGGTCACTATGCACAGTTAATACAGACACTGTGCTGCAAGTGCTCTCATGTCAGTTTATGGTGCAGAAATATGGCTAACAAGCCATTATAATTAAGTTTCCACAAGAAACAAAATTTTTAGGCATATTCCGCACTCCCTCAAAAAAAATATATATATAAAAAAAATGCACTGGCAAAGCCAATACGTTAGGCTTTGGCTGCCAGCTTTTGGCTTTGTCAATGTTTGTTTTGACAGTTTTTGGAAACCTTTTTTTACGTTTGGAGGTGGAGGGGCACCATTATAAACAAAAAACATTGCAAAAAAATAAATTAAAAAAGCACACATTGCAACTGTAGTGACAGGCACTTAAGGGAAGTACTTTGTGGTTGTATGCGCTACTTATGAAAGAGCAGAATGTCAACTCATGTTTCACACAAAAGGTGATGGGATGAAACTAACCACTGGCAATCGATCAGGGTAGCATTCCGACCCATCGTTCTTTTGCTCACCATGTCACCTTAGTTTGGACCCAGCCATGTGCAAATAAGCCTTGACCCTGCTCCTCCTGGGAACAGTCCAACCCGAACTGCCAGGCTAGGTCCTCCCTGAACTGGAATACAAGCAACCCAGGACCGGTTTTGCCCTAGTTATGGGCTCAATCAATCAGCCAGGCACAGCTTGGTTCCAGTGACACAGAGCACAGGCCACCCTTCTGGGGCTTGAGAGGCAAAAGTGGTGACGACTGGACTGTTCCCGTGAAGAACAGGATCAAGGCTGATTTGCATATGGCTGCGTCCAAACTGAGGTAGCATGGTGAGCAAAGAACGATGGGTTGGGATGCGGCCAGAGCGATTGCCAGTGGTTAGACAAATTGCAAACATTCCTCCCATCACCTTTTGTGCGTTTCAAGTCACTCATGTTTGCATGGTTCAAGTGTGGCGACCTATTGCCCCATGCTGCAATGCTGCAGTGGGTGGAATTAATCTTTATTGACCAGAAGTCGTCAAGGGGCAAAGAGAGCTGGCTGACAAGCCTCTATGCATAAGAATATTTTACAAGTAATTTTAATAAAATCAAAAGGTCTAGGCTAACTTCAGATCTACAACGTTTATGCAGAACTAAGAGATGGAATGGAAAGGGGTGGTGAGGCAATTTGAGTGTAGGGGTAGGAAACAGAAGGGTGAAGAAAGGAGGAGACAACAGAAGCGGGACGGAGGAGAAACGTGGGTGGAAAAGGTGGAGGGACAGAAGTGTACAGGAGAGGGCAGAGTGCAGAAAAAGGGGACAATGAAGGGAAGGAAAAAAGGTAAAGGGGAAATGGAAAGAAAGGTTATGGGTGGGAGAGGATGGGGTGTTGAAGACATGGCAAGTAGTAAGAGGGAGATAGAGGAGCAGAAAATGAGTGGGAAAGGATACAAAAAAATCGGAAGTAAATTGACACACACTTTGCCATTCAAGATGTTACAGAACTGGGTTAGGATCCCCTACGGCTTAGTAAACAAATGATTCCATTACTGCATTCATCTGCAGAGCGAATCCACCAGCACTCCTCTACAACCGGGCTGGATGATGGGTAAAATGCTCACACTGGACAGGAACTGGGATACACCAAGCAGCTTTCATTAGGGTTTCCCTACCTTATATGTAGTTGTGTGTGACTTCTGCATGAGCCCTGCTACCCTATACTTCAGGAATGATAGTCCAGGTCAGCCCCACAAGAACAAGCATGAAGACTCCTGGACTGCTGGCGATGTGGTCCAGAAAAACTACAATGATTCAACATTCAAAATGACTCCAGACAACCTGGTGTTGAAGCATTTAAGTGAACACTTATTGCTGCAATTAACGTCATTCTGACAAGCTAGCACCGAGTTAACCTCTCCTCTGAAGTGGCGAGTGGGGTTTGGCATCCCATACTAGACGTACGGTGGAGAAGGAAAGGAGTCTGGCATAAGCCATCCATGGCATCACAAGGCATTTAGTCTTCCAGTGGGATACCAGAAGGAGTCTGCGAGAACGAAGGGCTAACCCCAAATTACTCCAACACGGAGATGTGCGTGAAAACCTTGCACAGTACCTACTTGCCATAGCAAAAAGGTATAGAAGGCAACTGCTTGGCAAGGAGGGACGGTGGGCTGAGGGAGTTGGATGCCAGCCAGATAAGGGGGTTGCAGAGCACGGCAGCATGAAAGCTTGGAGTGTAACAAGAGCAGATGTAAGCATAATCACTGACTGTTAAACGGCCATTACACAGTATATACTCGTATGTGCTTTCGCATCATTTCATATTGCTATTTACCTTTAACTGTGTGAATGCACGTATGATGTGTCGAGTCTTAAACAACCGTGCCATCCCATCAGAAGTTGTTCAAGCTTCAACGATGCATGCTCAAAACAGCAGTTCTGTGCAACATCTTGCTGTCTGTCAGTTGACATTTTAGGAGCAGTAGTGGGATAAACCATCCACAGGATCCGAGAAGTGCCAGCCAAAACGTCTACTCCTCACTCAAAGCAGAGGCTCCAATGTAGCCCAATACATTATGGTGCTAATAATCATACATGCACTGGAATTTCAGAGCACACTTGGTGGAAGGCTGCTGCGAACACATGGCATTCCTTGGCGACTAGTCACACCAGCCTGCAAGGTGGTCTTCAGCAAGATTCCACTTAAACAGATCACTTTCACTGTGCCTACTACGCCTTTGCTAGGGATTGAAGTAAGTCTGCCTCACAAATGCAAGCACTTCCACACATGACCACTTGTGTGGTACCACACACGTGGTATCTGCAAAGTAGCCAAAAGACTATAGCTTGCATACAAACGATCAGATGACGTTGTCTTAGAAGAGAACATACACATTCACAAAAATAAACATTTTTAATTTTGCTTTGCTCCAACTGTTAAGAACAAAACGACAATCATGAACAGTCTGCGCCATCTTGTCTGATGAAAGTTCCTACGTGCACATAAACTAGTCATTCTGATTGACCACAGCCATTTTGTACTCTGTTGGTCACCTTCATTTCACCCTGTCCTCTAGCAGCCTTCTGACTCTCTGACCAAACCTGATATGTGTGCTGGGGGCTATAAACTATTTCCACGACAAACATCAACATCACCTGCTGCCTCAAACTCGTCTTTCCTCTCATCCCGGCACAAACAGGTTACAAATACCAAACAGACTCTTGCAAGCATGGTTTATTGCACTGCACACAGCAAGACTTGTTTTTGCCAACAATGGGACCTGTTTTTATCAACAGAACGGACTCTTAGATCTGGCCGGTCTCACTTGTGTTTAGACCCTGAAGCAAGGTCCAGCTGCAATTAAATTGTCTGTTTTTGACCTGGGCGGGAGGAGAGTTAATGTTGGGCTTGTGTAACCATGTTGATGAAACAATGTTGGGCTTGTGTAACCATGCTGATGAAACAATGTCGGGCTTGTGTGACAACCTGCCCGGGGCGGAGACTCCAAGCTTGTAACCATGATAAATGAAACAAATACATTGTGTAAAACCTGTATAAAAGGAAGAGCCAAAAGCATTGCCAGTAGAACACCTCCCTGAAGACATCCTGGTGTCAGCAGTTGACGTGGTCTCCTCTAAGAGTAATAAACCTTTTTCTTGCCTTCCAGCTTCCAGCGCCTGCCTCGTTATTTTAGATAGCGAATCCAAAGTGGATTAAAGGTGACCTTGCGCCGGGCAGCATTGGGGATCTCAGGAGACTCGCTGCTTTTCACACAACCACCTACCAAGTGTAAAGATCAACCTTTGAAAAGCTACTACACAAACTTCTAAAGCCTAAACATATGAAGCTTATGCTCTTAAACCGAAGCCCATGAACCCCAAGGTCCAATCCTTCACCCTCTAGCCTAAACACATACAAGTCTAAGATTAGGTCTCGACCGAAGCTTATAGGTAGAGACCCACAGACTATGCCCAAAACCACAAGTCCCTGGGGGAGGTGGGAGCGAGGCCTAAACCACAGGCCCTAGGGGGCTAAGACTAACTATCCTACAGACACCAAGACTAACGCCATTAAATCGGATCATGAAAAAGTCTACCTCTAAGAATCAACTCAACCCTAATAGACCACAAACCTCAATTAAGTTGAAATGTTTAGCATCAACGAAGTACAAATATATCAAGCCTAAGGGTCACATTTACTGTTGAAGTTCAAACAAAACATCACTGGGTAAGCACTATTGGAGCAAAGGATCTCAGGAACGGTCACTACTGTAGCTATCGTAGGTTTATTCACTTAAGTCACACAGGAGTAGTGAAAACACATTTTTTCATAGCTGGAAGAATGAAACTGATATTTAGGTACTGAGGATTTCGGAGGTTGAGGCATGATCAACATTCGCTTTGGCGATGGAGCCGCAAGCGTGGTGGGCGATAGAGGAACCCCGCACCTTGTTGCGAAGTGGAAATAAAGAACCTCGCTCTATGCAGCAGTCCTTCCGTACAGCTCTACTCCAGAGTTGCCAATCAACAGATTGATGCAAATGGTACAGATCTTTCGGAGAGACAGTTGCTTCAAAATAAACTGGTCTAAATCGATGATTTAGCCTCTAAGAAAATGGATACCCAGGGCACCATTAAGGGGGCAACTTCAGATCTACAGGGAAGGATTTAGTTACTTAGGCATCTAGGTCACGAGACACCCAGATTTATTTCCAAAACATAATTTACATACGATCCTAGGGAAGTTTGAAAAGGACGCGAACTGCTGGTGGTCCCTTTAGCTTTCTATGCTAGGAAGGGTGGCCATGTTCAAACTCCTCAATTTTATATACACCCTCTAAAATAATCCATAGAGTGTCCCAGAGGGGCGTTTCTTGTTGGTTGAGGGTGGGATCAGTCGGTTGCTATGGAATTATGGTGTGCCATGAATTGCTCTCTCCAAGTTGGTATATGGCGGGGGGGGGGGGTTACCGATGGGGGGCACAGCCCTCCTGAATGTGAGGAAGTGTTACTGGGCTGCTCAGCCAGTGGTGGTCAATGATTGACTGACTGCTTCCTCAATGACGCATATGCCCAGACACAATAGATGCTGAATGGGGACGCTTGGGTATATTGGCTACATATATATTACAAGCCACAGACAAAAGTGGCCGGCATATATGACAGTTGTCCTGCGGATATGGGACAGAACGCTAAAACTACTTGGATGACAGGCAACCTTTAAAGAGGAGGACTCAGCAATAGGACTCCCAGAAACTTGGTGAGACAAAAAAATAAAAGGGTTTTGCTGACTGGCATTTAATTGGGATCAGTATGCTAGGGGATGTCTGGGGTAGTAGGGTCCTTGAGGGTTTCCGGAAGCTCAAGGAAAAATATGCCAGAGTGGGAGGTGTTTCGTTATCAAGGTCTCCGACATGCCTTGCGGGTAGATATACTTGAAAGATATAAAAATTAAAAAGTCCAACTTTTTAGAGGATAGGATATAAGCGGAAGATCTGCCAAGGCAGGTGTAAGGAGTGAGTGAGTATATATATATATATATATATATATATATATATATATATATATATATATATATATATATATACACACACACACACATACATACATACATACACATACACACATACACACATATACATACACACACACATACATACACACATACATATACATACATACACATATATACATACATACATATACATGATTCTATCGTCGTTTCAAGGTCCGGCTGATAGTGGACTCGTGAGGTGGAGGCGTCTGGGGACCCAGGAGGGTTACTTGCTTCACCAGCGCAGTTCTCAGCAAGAGCACAGACCACGTTCTTCATTATACTCAGGGCCCTAGTAAGGACACTTGGACCGGAGAAGAGAAACTTACCTGCAGGCCGCGAGAGAGGCATGCTGGTACTTGCAGTTCACCAATGTGTCTGCAGTACCGTTTGGAACTCTAAACTCCGCCCACCTGGACAGCTATTAATGGCGGAACGACCGGCAGCACACCTGTGGGTTTCCTGGCGTGAGGACTTCGTTGGAGCAGGCATCTGATGAAGGCACAGACCGAAACGCGTAATGCCATTGCTCCTGTGAATAAATGATCCTTCCTGCATTCCCCGTTGTGGCTCTCCGATTCTTTGTATTCTAGAATCTTTTGTGACATATACATACATATATACATATACACATACATATACATACATACATACATACATATATATACATACATATACAAAAAATAATTCATCTCCCAGATCCACTGCGGGGGCCTGATGGAGAGTTTGGGCCGCGACCTAGAGGGCCCTTCTGATGAGGCACTACAGGGGCCAAGGGAAGGTGCAACTAGAGCTGGATTCAGGCTGATACAACTTAAGGAGCTCTACAGAGTCTACTATACTAGGACACAAGTGGTTAAATTTGGATGAGAAGCAACTAGTGAATGCTACATACTACGCGAGACTGTCCAGGAATTAACAAGCATTGGGAAAAGGTAATCCACTGCCTGTCTGGAGTTTCATCCTTCCAGTTCACCCCTAGAAAGAAGTTATGCATATGGAGCACCTGCGGATAGGAGACTAACAAGAGATCAGCGGCTGTTATGTAATGTGGGAATGGTGGTGGCTAGGCGCAACGTTGAAAAACTCGGGAGGGGGGGTCAATAGTTTGAGCACTGGTACAATGGTGTTGATTGAACTATGGGTGCTGAACATTCAGTCTGAGGGAAGGGGGTGCTTCAGTAGGTTTGACAAAATATGGAAACCATGGTTGACCTAACAAGGGTTATCCAGAGTTCCCAAACTTGTGAGGGGGATCATACACACCCTGTGAGATAATTGTCAAGTATTGGATAGTAGCAATCCGTACAAGGTGGGGATTGACTGGCTCGATGGTTGACTGCTGTATTCTGCTGAGTGAGGTGGTATCACAGATGCACAACAGTATTCGTCACTTGATTAATGCCATGTACTGCGTGAGCTGTTGATAAGGAAAACAAAACGTTTTATAAAAAACATTGTCTCTATATGTACATTTGCGCTACCCTGATTGCCTGTCAGACTATAAACCTCAAATAATCCTAATGATGGAGAGAAAGAACATGCAGTTTGGACTCCCACTCGCTCTGTACTTTATGTACCTCGGATTGGTATTGACGATCTTACAAATAACCACAAACACCTAGTACTCGTGGTTAATCAGTCAACTCCGCAGAATATAACTGACGGATAGTGAGAAAGAACAGCATTCCGCCATTAGATAGTAATTCCGTCAATACCATGCTTTATTACTAGTGTTACATGAAAATAACTGGTTTAATGACATTGAAGCATGGGATGTTTTTCATGTCAGTCTACTTAGAACCTCTCAACATCAATCATGTGGGAGATTTCAGAACACTAAACTAACTTTGGCAGTAATGCATGCTCACAAGGAGGGGACATTTTTAGAACCTGTGCCACAGAACATCAAAAAGATCTGCTATTTCCCTGTGTGTCCTTGTTACTAGAAGAAAAATTAAGCCACAAATGAATATGTTTAAAAACGGGCTATAGTGGGAAAGAGAAGGGTAGCAAACGACTGAACAAAATAGCCATGTTGAAACAGTATTAAAAGGAATAATCTCTTACAATTAATTAGTTAGAAGCAGAGTAAACACCCAATGGAAAATGTGTGCAAGGTGATGCCCTCAACAGCAGGGATTTGAGGGTAGGAAGAATTCTTTGAAAAACTGCTCTAAGCATAGTATCCTGCCCAAAGGAGTTGCATGATGAGCAAATTTCTATTGGATGCTTTAGGGATGTTTAAGAGAAGAATGCTGCAAGAGTGTTGATGAAGAAACATTTCTACCATGGAACATGTTGGCTGAGTGAGCAAGGAAGGTTGGTAGTTTGTCAAAAGAGAATCTAACAGGATGCAACTTCAGAGACTGCTTTTCCAATTGCACTACTCCCCAAAGCACCAGATTAATTGTAAATGTTTAGGTGCAGCTAGATACTCTTTGAGCAGGCTTCTTGCATGGGAAGCCTCTTGTGAAAGTTTACAAACACATCAACCCTGCGTGGATCAGAGGAGAAAGAGTCCAACTAACATGTTTGCTTGCAATTATCCCAGGACAAAAATTTGCCTCTTCTTTATACATATAAAAAAGAAATTACACAGAGGCACACTTAAAGAAAAAAATTAATTTACCCCGTCCAAGATGGAATCTTGGAAGAACAAATTAAAAGAAAATGGCTGCTGTGTCATGACGTGTACACATGCTGGGCCACAGTAGCATCATAATGCATAAGTGTGAGCATGCATGTGTAGAACACCACGCCGTATTTGTTTTTGTCTTGTAAATGCCATTTGGCAAGATAATTGTCAAAGTCAATAGGTGGTACCCATTAGATTTGCCAATGCCCGTTTGATACATTTCACTCCAAAATATTTGCAAATACATCTCCTATTGATATGTTTTGAAGGTCTGCAAAATGTTCTCATTGAACAGAAACACGCAGCTCAAATAACTATCAGTGAGAGTATGAAGACTGCTTTACCCAATTTAGAAGTGGAAGGGTCGTTCACTTTGTCAAGCTTCAGTCGTGGAAACTTGGCTGCACAGAAGAAGCCCATAAAGGAGGATGAACGAATAGTACTGTTTTGTCTTCAAGTTGTTCCAGAACCTTTACAGTTTTCTTCTTCCAAATATCAATGAGATGGTGTTACTCTTAAAGAGGAAGATGAATTTTTCAAAGGTATGTCCAAGTTTCTAGAGGGATTCAAAGTGCAGTTGGAGCATCTGAATTGTATAGTTCTGGCAAATGGTCAAAGATGAAATGTGAGGAGGGCGGCTGTGCATCACAGGGGTGCTGAACCTGATTCAAGCAGAGTTCACAGGTGGACAATAGGATGCTTTGAGGGATGTTGCAGATAGTGATGCTGGGGACAATGGCAATGAACCAATTGGAGATGGAGTTAGTATTGTTAGGATAATTGAGAAGTTAGATTATGTATGGCATCAGTGAGGTTAGAATATCATCTAGCCTTTTCATCTGTCTTATCTTTGTGCAGTATCCCCTACTTCTTTGATGTTATGCCATGGTTTCACTTCGACTTCATTTTGAGGTCTGTTCTTGGATTGCATCAATGGAAGGAGATACATTATGGTTAATGGTCTCAGAACCTTCAACTAGTTTGAATTTTACAGGCTATAAGTGTGTGAGCATTGTAGGAGAGTGGGGGCGAGCAGACTGGTGCCGGGGCCAACATCCATGATTTATAGTCCTAATAAGCGTCTTACGTCATCACTGATCCATGACAGACGGACTTCGACAACATTCGCCTGAACAGTCCCTTCTGGAAAAAAGTCAAAAGGCACTTCTGTTCCCACTCAACTTTTGCCACCCAATTGTTTTGTATCCGCCACACCATGTTTGGGTGCAAACAGCAAGAAACAGTTGTTTAGAGGGCCCTAGGACCAAAAGTCAGAGAATAAATGCATTTGCTATGGCCATATGATCAACATCTTGCTTGAGCAGATGAAACAAAAATTACATTTTCATGAAAGACTATTCCAAAAAGGAGTTAAAATGGGGGAAAAAAGCCACTAAGTCAAAAATCAAACAGATATAATAAAAAGTGAAAAGGTTAAAAAGCAGGTACTGAAAAAAAGTGTATGAGAATGCTTACAGTATTCAGAGACAAATGGACACTTCAAAGTTCAAAAGGGAATACAAATATTCCACGGTGCTTAAAGAGCCTCCTTTATTACAATGGTAGAACAAGCGTTCGCAATGCAATTGTCTTGCATTTTTAGATTTAGAGCTATTGGCGTTGTAAATGACAATGTCTTACCTATGTGTTTTGGTTTGGAGTGTAGTGTAGTGTAGTGGATGTATGAACAGAGGTAGCTGCAGCACTGCCTAGAGGACTGAGAATGGGAAATTACCACTGTGACCAGAGACACAGCTGCAGCACTGCCTGGAGGACTTGGAATGAGGAATTACCGACGGGATCAAAGCAGCTAGCAGCTCTGTCTAGCGGACTAAGAATGAGGAATTACCACTGTGATCAGACACAGCTGCAGCACTGCCTAGAGAACTTAGAATAGAGGAGTTAGTGACGGAACCAGAGAAGCAGCTAGCAGCACTTCACAAAAAGGTACCATAACGAAGGGAGCAGCCGTTGGAGCCAGGACTGGGAACAGCCAGCTATGGCAGACTATGCGATCCAGGTCCAGCAAGAAGAGTAGACAAACTGGAAAAGCTAGGACCCGGAACGGCCAGCAACAGAGGCCAACACTATACACGCCCAGGACCCAAACCAAGAAGAAACTTGTAGGAGACAAAAGGAGGGACCAGCTGGCTGCTGACGTCATCAGTCCTGTGGGTAGAGACGATAGAGGTTTCCCCTGTCCCAGCAGCTGCGATGTACCTGGCGCCCTGGACAACATTAAGGATAGGGGAGCTTTGCAAACAGATAGGAACATCAGCTGCAAACTGCGATATAAAACTCCCCTCTACTTTCAACGCATTAGCAGAGCTTTTTAGTAATAGACAGCTTGTCTGAAGCACGAACGTGCTTCACGGCAAGGCTGCAGGGAGTGCACCGCCGAGCAGGAAATTAACAAAACAAGTAGTGCGTGGCACTAACCTTTATTGCCCTTTGTGAAATAATGCATGTAACAGGGGCAGTCTCCAGGGCATGACCAAACCAGCAAAAGGAGGGACAAGTGTAAGCTATAAACAAGTCATGGCCATACACTAGATACAGCATGCCTAGGCTCGACCTAAAAATAAATCCAGGGATCTATACAAACTAAGTAAACTTAGACATTAGTGGGTCCCAGGTTATTAGCAACGTCTGCTTCATCTGAAGAGAACAAAAATGCGATATGAATGAAGAGCCACCTAAGTGATCCACCAAGCAACTCTAAAGAACACCATATGCCTACCATGCTGGCAATTTCATCCATGATCGCAATTTTACTGTACCTTCTTTTGAGCAGCTTCCTTTTTCTTTTTGTCTTTTCTCTTTCGCCTTTCTTCCATCAACCGTTCTTCCGCGCCTTGCACTAAATTCCTGTGGGAGGAAAAAAAACAATTACTTACTAGAGTTAACACAGGAGTAAAGCTACAACCATGAATTTATAAAAATGATGGATAAAATGGGACCACCAAGTTGGGTCAAATGGCTGGCTGGATAACAGTCTATTGGTTAACTATGCAACTGTATAATCTGCCTGCGAGATCCCTTCCTTACCTCCCCATTCCCACAGTACATGACGCCCACCAGAGAAAGGAACACTAACCACTCTGTACTGGTTAACCAAATCTCAGTAAATGCACTACTACTCCTTCATTACATCACAAAGGATTACAGAGCCCACAGTGACAACAAAAGCTTCCAGTAAGAATATAAATCACAGTAAGTCTATCGAATCATAGCAATCGGAAACAAAACATTGTTCTACCGAGTCACTGTTGAGACAATTCCAACTTAAAGATTCTACCTTTGATAAACTTGGTCATGTTTTTACTAAACTTACATTAATAAATTCCGTGTTAATTAGCCCAAAACACAAAAAATGCTCAAGACAAAACAAGGTTCTCTCCATCTCACTTCAGTTGACTCTATTCAGACGATACAACGGTTGTGCACAAAAACAGCAGATGTTCGAAAAAGGTTACAACATTCAATAAAACATTGAAAAACTGAATGCACCAACCGTGGTTCTAAATACTCTTCCTTCTCTCTGTAGAGACACTAAGTACCCAATCTCTTGTCAGCTATCCGCACTATCGTCGATAACACCACAAACACCCTCCAATAACACCTTCAAACCATTGAAGGACAGAAATGATGCCATCCCACTGTTTCTAATTAATGGCTGAATTGGCCCAATCCGATGAGGGCAGCAACCAACTCCTTGCTCATATATCTGGCTGTCACAAGTCAATTTGATTACAAACAAGAAGAAATCTCCCAGACACCTAGGCACTAGCAGATTCACACCCAATTGCTGCCAATCATGCCATTCTGGGAAATTGTTGTGGTTTCTCAGCCCTGTCAACGGGCCACTCCCAGAGAGGTTGTACATGACATCAGTGGTCTTTAAACTTCGACTTTAAGTTTAGTTTCAAACGAAAGTCCATAAACATCAATTTGAAAAAAAGAAAACTAAAATAAGATTTAGTAAACATAGCTGCACATATTTTGCATTACATTTATCAAAAGGTTAGAAATATTAACATTATTTATAATTTTAACACGTTATCCTTGGACCTCAGTCTTGATCAACACAACCCTGGTTTGAACTCAAATCATAGCCGTCATTAGCCTTATCGCAAACACTTATCCTAATACTTAACAAAACCATAATCCAACCCTAGTCTCGCAATAATCTGAAATGTTACTTTTTTCAAGCTTTTGCCTTACAAGATTCTACTTTTTCGAATGTATTTTCAAACTGTTGACCAAATACCTAAACTTTGTATGCTAGTTTCCTCTTAGAAGCTAGTTTGGTGGGAAAAGAACAATTGTTATTTAAAAATTATGCATTTCTTTTCGCCTCTGCTGCCTTCTCTTGTTTTAAGAGGTAAATAACAGGGAGCACCAATGAGATTAAAGGAGACGACGATATAAGAGATTGCATTAAACACATGAAATTAAAACAACAAGCATCTGAAATGCAATAGATCTCGCATTTACACGAGTTTCAGCTATTGGCATTGTAAATGACAATGCCTTAAAAGGCATTGTCATTTACAATGCCAGTAGCTGAAACTCTCGCAAATGAAGACAAGCCGGTACTAAAGAGGGACTAACAAGCCTAATAAATCAGATGCCAGCATTTAAGGACAATGACACAAGCCAATGACAAATATTGGCGGAGAGTGGGCGGGGCTTCAAGTACATACTCCAATACAGCATGGGTCGCAGAGCAGCGCATGCGCTGCCCAGGCACGACCTAAAAAAGTGGCGCTCATCCATTTAGATCCCATTACCAGTCTTCAACTGTACTTTGCAAAAATACTTCCAGGCCCCATATCAACATGCATAAACTTGGGTAATTCACTTGGTTTTAAGTACTTTGTGGCCTACAAGAAGACTGGTTGGAAAGGATCCCCTAATCTACAAACCAACCAACCATTCATTACGAGATGTTAAGTCCAAGGGATCCCTTCTCCTACTGTGTGAACATCTATTTGCATCAACTTGTCAAGTTCATATAAAATACTCATCTTCATCTCTTAAGTGTAAACTTGCACGACTTATTGACCTAGAAATATCGCCCTCACACTCACTTAAATATCATTCAGTCACTTCCTGAAACCCAACCAGTAACTTCCGTGGCTAGCAATCACTTAAACACCAAGCACTAAATGTGTGCATTTATGGAGAGACTATTAGAGGTTCAAATAAAGAAACTTTAGAACTAGCTCAATTTTTTATAAAGACTGCTCCGAGTCAAATTGTGCACAGAAAACTCTAGCCAACTGTTAAATAAAAAGGTCCACCATAGCCTTTCACATACTAGCTTTGCTTCAATGATAGAATCTGGGATTTAGTATTCAGTTAATAATGAATAAAATGCACAGGTTGGATAAAGTGATGCCATTGAA
Source organism: Calotriton arnoldi (assembly GCA_963921515.1). Lineage (NCBI taxonomy): Eukaryota > Metazoa > Chordata > Amphibia > Caudata > Salamandridae > Calotriton > Calotriton arnoldi. The sequence continues at coordinate 2,656,425 of CAWUFW010001238.1, forward strand.
CAAAGGTTTGCTTCTTGATAATGACGGGCCATTACCAAAGTCCTCATCCTTCACTGAGGACTTTCAGAAGGACACAGAATGATAAAGATCTAAGAGGGCTTGGATGATCTGAATTAGTCACTGTAAAACACCCAGACGTAAGTCTTCAATAGCCTTCTAACCACAAACATTAGGTTATCAGTCTCATAGGAGTACGAGTTTGCAGTTTGGCATATTCAGTTTGGCCGCTTAGTGCTGAAAAGAGAGGGTAGAAGGCACTGAAGCAGTTGTACAGATACGGTGATGGGAGGCGAGTCTTCAAAAGCATTTCTAAAGGCTAGGTAACGTTCCACTGATATCTATAGCCTTCAAATGAAGTGATAAATAAGGTCTTGCAACTAGGTAGATTGTACTTTAGAGGCCCTTGTGCCGGAGTGGTTTAAGAATGTTGCACAAATTCCTATAGGTAAACATAACCTAGAGGGTCATGAATGCAGTCCATGACATGTCTCCGCTTGAGACAAAATGTGCATCTTGAGCAAGCTCTTCAATATACACCAGGAACAGGCAAGCCAATTTCAGTTTAAATCCTGTGCCACACTAGCCTCACTTTCTTTCTACATCATTAAATGAAGTAAGCTTTCGGTCTTGGGCAACAAAATCATTATTACAACAGCGATCTTAAGCTTAAAAGAGTCAGTGGGAATTAAAGTATGTTTTCTACAGCAACTGTCTATTTTCTAAGACAATGCTTTTATGTAGGTCAGGGTAAAAAAGCCATGTAAGAGACACTAAGACTGAAGATAAGAATTGCACCCAGATGTGATAATTTGTGAAGACTTCCAATGAGCTGGTTAACCTAAAATGAACAATGAAACTGAGCAACACAAGAAAAATTATGCCCTGGATCAGTCCTTCCAAGGCAAAGCACAGACCTGGTCATTCAGAACCACCACCCTCATCTCTACTGATAACTAAAATACTTAATCTGTGTTTTGCCCAGGGATTGGCAGCATTCAGGCTTGAGCCAATTCACATCAGCAGCAGTGGTCAAAACACTACTAGCTTGAATTGTGTCCATTATTAAAGCAATATGCCTTGTAAACATTGCATTGCAGTTGGAAAAGTCATCCATCTGCTGCATTACTGCTCTTAGTTGTGAATTACTTCCAACATACACCACCCAAAGGCCCATGCTCAAAAGCACTAAAAGAGCTGAAGCACAGCCATCTGTGTAGTCCTACGTCATAAGGTGAGGTGAGCTGAAAGGACTTTAGACTGTTAGTAGTTAAGACTTTATGGTGTATTGACTGTAGGCAAAGTATTAAGGCCCAGAAGATGAGTGATGGGATTTCCTACCGATCTCTTGATTGTGATCCTAGCTTGTACCACAGTTTTTCTTATCCAAGGTTGGCATGTCTTTCTAAAAGGACGCTGTGCAGTGTCCCTGTGATCCCTGCCTCAACCTCAACTTACAAGATCAATCAGTTCCTCTACTCTAAGCCACGAAGGATTGGATAGCAAAGGATGCAAACGTGTGGTGCTAGAAAGGTTTGCTCCTATGAGTGAAGACCACAAAACCATTTCCAATGAAATGTTACAGCTGATTGTAGGGGGAAAAAAGGATTGCCTTCAGACAAATGTTTGCTGTTACACAAATACCATATAAACTAATACACAGCAGAAAAGCACAGTTTGAAGTTAAAAAAAAATGCACAAAAGTTAGACCTATATCCTAAATTTTTGTTTAAAAAAAGAGCTCTGATCATCAAATGGCCGAATACCAGCCTCAGAGATCCGTAAACTATCACGCTTATTTTGCAATAGCCACAAATGAAGCATACATTTCAAACCACAGGTTTCAAAGCCCAAAAATGGGGGGGGGGGCAATAAAAACGGTTTGCAAAACCGGGGGGAAAAGCCCTTTTATTTAAACATCTTTTGAAACAGTCGTGTCTCTCTCACACACAAGGCGGTAGCTTATACATCAAAGAAGTGTTAAACTGAACAAAAGAATGAGGTCTCTAGGCCAGACCTAAAAACACTGCCCTAAAAGGCGGCAGGCGCTTTGAAGTTTTAATACGGCTTCATCACCAGGAGTGTACTTCTGTCTCTCTAGACCCAGTATCCTGCCCTATGTGTTGCCAGCAATCCCCATTCAGCTCGTACATATCGCCCGAATGCCACGCCGGTCAAGGGTGGGAAAAAAACATATGCACTGAAGAGATAGCTCCGTGGTACAGTGAAAAGTTTTAAGCAAGGCCTAGAAATACTGACACCCCAATGAAGTTACATTTTCTTTACTCTGCCCCTTAAGGCTTTCCTTCTTAATATTGGGAACATCATGTCATAGCTCAAAACACTAAGGAGAAGAACAGTACCTGACCAGTCTTGAAGAAAATAGACTTCATGCATAGAGGTTCTGGTCAATTCCTGCATCCTTCAGCAAAGATGAATCTAAAGAGTAATGTATACAAAAAGCATGAGGAGTGGGACAAGTTTCTATCTACTGACAGCAACAGCGCAAGGTTCTAAAAGAGCACCATACCGCTTTTGCTCTTGTTGGAGGAGCCTGAAGTGTGAGGAGTCCAACACAGCAATTTTGGAAGAATTTGAAATGCAAGAAACTAAGCACCCGGCAAAGATTTGTTTTGTTGCCTGGAATTGAGTGGTTTTTTTTAAATTTAGATTTTCTTCATATTTATGGATTTAAGATGTCATTTAACATTTGAGGCATAGTTGGCTGATTTAAAAACATTGTCCTTAACTCAAACAGGTCAAAGTTACTAAGAAGCATCATGCAGAAAGATTTTTCCCAATTTGGACACTATGCTAGTTAACATCTGCTTTTACTTTCATGAAATATGCCCATGAGGAAAATAGTTAAAATGGATTATTTCTTTAAGTTTTTTATTATGATGAAACAAAGGATAATCCTGAACACCTAGTTAGCCATTACACAATGGTAACTATAAAGAAATGGTATTGCCACAATCGTCTCAACCCATAAGAGGGTACAACCGTATCCACCCTAAACTTTCTATGGATGGCAGTCCATTACAGTAATGTCTGGGTCAGAAGAGCTTCTCTCAACCCCAACCTATAATCTCTTGCAAGCTCTCTGCAAACTGACAGATGTGACACAAGACCAAGAAAGCAGTAATTCCGGTTTAAGGAGCCGGTAGAGGCTGAAGAATGACCAGCAGACGCGCGGGGATGAAATGTGGGATGCCAATAGAAAAGCTGGGCAAGTAGGTGGCCAAGTTCTAGATGTGCAGTGAGCAATAACTCTTTTCACTGTCCCCGATTAGCCCAAGAAATGTGATGTGGGTGGAGGCCACTGATAAGCATTAGCTGCACTTGTACACTTTAAGAACACCCAATAGAATAATGGGACCATTAACAATGGAGAAGCGCAGGAATATAACTGCTGATCTTCGAGTTATTTTTAGGCCCGCCATTGCAGCGCAGCTGTTGCTAGACCTTAATTGACCAAACAAAAAAAAAAATGAGTATGCCAGAAAAGGGATTTGGCTCCGCCCACATGTTGGACAGAACTACAGGTTTTGATTGGGCAGAGGTATGCTTTCACACATAAAAAAAGGGCTTCTTTACACAGCTGTGATTTTGTTTATCCAACTGCCTGCACCAGCAGCAGTATAGCTTCCTTGACCTTTCTCGGGCACAAAAAGGGCAGTTATGTTAAAGTGGCTTTAATAAATAATTTAGAAATGTTTTTTTCTGCAGCAGCCCATCTAGGAGGAAGGTAGTGATAAGGAATGTATTGCTGTTTTACAGTCCATGCACAATAACTTTAGACTTCAGACAGACTCCAGTTGTGTTTAAGATCAATATGAGGGGGGGGAGGGGGGCTGCCGGGGCTACACTTCTCAAAATGGATCTTTGGGTCTGGCTTGGTAGCACAGCTGTCGACTGACCTTGTAGCAAAAAAACAAAAAAAAGAGCTTTCAAAGTACTACTGAGAGCTTAGGCTCAAACCACATGTTTGGCTTGTGGCAAAGCTCATACTCAGTGCATCAGGTCTGAATTGGTTATGGTGGCAAGCCAATGATTATAGCTATAGGCCTGATCTGTTTGTTATAAAATGTTAGAATAAAGGCAGAAGGCCTGAAGTATTGACAGTGAAAAGCACAAGTTAAAGTCAATAGGCATTTAAGGGTGGAGTGGTATTATATACTAAATGCATTTTGTTACAAGAATCTTACAGATTACTGTAGTAGGCATGCGTTTTGGTGTTCGCTACCTCTGACAAATTGAGGATATAGAAGATTTGCTCTGTGAGCATCCTTGTTAAGCACTCAGACACAGTTTTTGCTAAGACAACTGTACTTTTGAATTCTACGTAATTTTATAGCTGTGTGCAATGTGGTTGTCTTGAGGATTACGCTCAAAACAGTGGGTCCGACTTTGTTATGGTGACAAAGGTTAGGCCTGGTTGATGTACTTTGAAACATTTATGTCCAATGCCACGAATTTGGTTCGCCAATTATGAAAATTATGACAACAGCAATAAGTCATATTTATTTATAGTGAAAAAAAGTGTCAAACGTAATAGATATTTAAGGGTAGGTTGTTGCTACGCTGTGGTAAAGCCTGTTGGGTATTTTGTTACATGGAATCTCAAAGACTGCCAATAGGCCTCTAACTGTGGGTTATTACAAAATGTTACAGGCTGTAGACCGGTATAAGTTACATGTCATCTGACACATTATCACAGTAGCAAGGGTTTTAGTGTTGGTCACCCAATCTGACAAACCCAGAGTGTAACATTTTGCTATGATGTTTCTTGCTACGCCATACTCGCAGGAGTTATATATATTGTTTTTCTAACTGTAATTTTGAACATTTGTAATTGTATAACTATGCCTGATGGTTGCCAGTTCACACACACCTCAGGAAGCCTGTGTTGGATTTAGTGTACAGCCATTGGTAAAGTCTAGCAGCCTGATCGATTCACTGGGAAAAGTTGTGTCAGATTCCTTAGGTGTCATTGGTTTATAATGAAAGGATATGACTACGCAACTAGGCCTTATTTATTGTAAAAAAAATACTTGATCAAAGGCAATGTGTGTTTAAGTGTGGATTGCTATAAACACGGTGCTACTGCCTGTAGGCAGGAATATCGTTACACGGATTCTCATAGATTGCCGTTGTAGGCAAGGGGTTTGGTGTTGGTGACCCACCTGAACAAGCAAGGAGAATAGAAGTTTTGCACTATAGTACTCCTTATTAGGCTATTTTATTAGGAAGCTTATATTGTTTTGACAACTGTACTATTTTACACATTTGTACTTTTACTATGGTATACCGGACTGTTGCCTTGTGAGAAGGCTTATGACCAATACAGTAGGTCTGAGTTGGTTATGGTGACAAGCCACTATTAAAGGTTCTAGGCCTGGTTGTTTATAATCAGTTTTGATAAAGGCAGTAGGCTTGACAATGATCGTAAAAACACAAACTCAGTAAAATGTGGGCATCTGGTTTGACGATATACTCTCTTAATCCCCAGATTAATGCTCTCTGGAAAATGTTTGGGGATATTAAGATCCCTTTAGAAAATTATTAATTTCTTGCCTGAATCTGCCGAGAAAACTGTAGTCCAGGCACTTGTCATGTCCAGGCACTTGTCATATCCAGGCTGGACTACTGCAATGTCCTCTATCTGAGCATATCTCAGTCCCGTCTGAATAGGCTTCAACAAGTTCAGAACGTGGACACTGCTCGAACGCTCCAAGAGCACCTCAATCAGCACTGCTCTGAGGAAACTACACTGGCTACCAGTAAAGCAGAGAGCAACTTTCAAGACTGTCTCTGCTATAGGGCCCTCGCCTCTCAAGGCCCCCCAAGTACCTACAGTCAATGATTACCCCCTATGTTAGGACTAGGCAAAACAAGCATTCGTCCTTAAAATTCAAAGGACCCAGAACGGGAGGCAGTGCCTTTAGTTATCTTGCACCAAAATTTAGAATTCTCTTCAAGCTGGAACCTCTCCAAAATTCTTTTCAGGAAGACATTGAAGACCTGGCTATTTGGATCTGGTTAAAATCTCCTTTAGTTCTATGAACAACCGGTTTCTCTCTGAAGTCAGTATCCCAGCGCTGGGACACTTCGTTTTGAAGTAGCCATGCACTCTATAAATCAATTATTATTGTAAGCATTTAAGGGTAAATTGTTATTTACCTGTATTAAAGTCTGCAGATAGGTATTTTGTTACAAGATATGTCACAGATTACCTTTGTAGGGAAGGATTTTGATGTTGGACACTGCCTCTGACAAACCCTAGGATTAGTAGATTTGAGCTGTAATCATTTTTGCTAGAAAATCTTTGGCTGGCCTGACAGACTTGTAATAAAATAATCATTAAATAATACATGCATCCACATATATAAAGGTCCATGTAGATACATAGAGGGTCTTTGTGTGAGCTTCTCTCCATTGATCGGAGTGTCATTTACACTCTGCATCAATCCATCACTGTGTACTGCATGGGGTAATGGTTCACTCCACATCAATCATTGTCTCTCTTGCCCTGTGAATGACAGCATTTTCTGATCACACGTGCACATCCACCTAAAACTGAGCGTGTTTCAGTGTCGGGGCAGGCTGGCCAGTTGTTTAGTGTTCCATGTTCTACTTTTATAGTTCCCTATGCACTTCTTTGCTACTCTTTTTATTTTAATTTTTGGGAAGAAGATACTGCAGCTCTCCAAGCAGTGCTAATGGGCCACTTGCTTGCTGCTCATTTCATCTGCATTGCACCACATCCCACATGGCCACTTTCTCTAAAACAGGAGACCCTTTTGGAATGCTGTTGTCTATACTGTATCGTTGTTTTACCATTCGAAGATGGCCAACATGTTGGTTCTACATGTGTCAGCCCTGCTGGAACAGGAAAACATCAATAGGCTATTTACAATACCTCTACAAGACAGACAACCACCAATTTTTAGTTTCACTACTGCAAACATATGTCAGCCATGTTTAGACAGCATGTTTTCTTTTCTTCTACTTCTATTCTTTTAATTTATCTTGAATAGATTGTTCAGTTTGTGTGTGGTTTACTGAGGCTGTGTCAAAGAGTGAAAGCCGGAATGAGTCAGTGGATGGATTAGTGGATGTACGAGTGTAAAGATAAGTGAATGTATTTGTGATTGCTTATTGAGCACCTAAAATCACTAATTCAGACCCAATGGCATTACCAATGCTTGTTATAACATTTCTCCTCTACTCCATTTTATATATGATGTTCTTCCATTAATAGTTGCACTGGTCCAATGCCCTTCCACCAGTTTTACCGACAGGCGAGTTCTGGTAAGTCGGAGCAGGTTTAACAGTACAACTGCCTCAGTCAGACCTCAATCAGTGGCTTGTAGAGCAGAAGGGTCTCAAGCACAAAGGGGGGCAGGGGTTGGTGGGGGGGGGGGGTCCGTTAAAGGCGCTGGGGTTCAGTCAAAGAGCCAGGTCTTGAGGTCCTTCCTGAATAGAGGCAGTGATGGCGATTGCCTGAGGTGGAGAGGCAGGGTGTTCCAGGTCTTTGCTGCGAGGTAGGAGAAGGATCTTCCTACCGGCTGTGGTCTTGCGGATACGTGGGACGGTGGCCAGGGCCAGTCGGGCGGAGCAGAGGTCTCTGGTGTGTAGGTGGAATGCGACGCATGGTTGAGGTACTCTGGTCCCGCGTCATGTAGGGCTTTGTAAGCGTGTGTGAGGAGCTTGAAGGTAATTCTTTTGTTGACTGGGAGCCAGTGGAGATCTATCAGGTGGCCAGTGATGTGGCTGTGGATGTTGAAGAGGAGTCTGGCAACAGCGTTCTGAATGTTCTGCAGTTTGAGGCATTTCTGGGTGATGCCGGCGTACAGAGCGTTGCCGTAGGCGATTCTGCTACTGACGAGTGTGTGGGTGACAGTCTTTCTGGACTCGGTGGGGATCCACGTGAAGATCTTTCGGAGCAGGTGTAGCGCATGGAAGCAGGATGATCTGGTAGATCATGGTGAGCAAGGAGTCCAGGATGTTGCAGAGTTTCTGCACGTGGTCTGTGGGTGGATTTCCAAGTGCTGCGGGCGACCAGGAGTCATCATAGGGGGAGGGGGTGGAGCACATGATGAGGACTTCGGTATTCTGAGTTCATTAGTGAGAATCAGCTGGGTGTCATAGACATAGGAGACTATGTTGAGTCTGTGGATCCAGACGATGGATGCAAGCGGGCCATGTAGATGTTGAACAGAGTGGGGCTCAGGGAGGAGCCCTGAGGCACTCCACAGCCTATCTCTGTAGGTTCTGAGAGGAACGGAAGTAGTCTGACTGTGTTCGGCCAGTGAGGAAGGAGCAGATCCATTCCAGGGCCTTGTCACGGATGCCGGCGTCCTCGAGTCTCGTGCATAGGGTGCGGTGGGAGACGGTATCAAAAGGAGGCCAACAGGATGAGGGCTGCAATTTTGCCTCAGTCGAGGAGGGCACGGACATAGTCTGTGGCGGCGATGAGGGTGGTCTCGGTGCTGTGGTTGCTTCGGGAGCCGGATTGGGAGAGGTCCAGGATGTGGTTCGCTCCAATGAACGCGCCACGCCCTCCAGCACCATTAGGACACTGGGTTTTGAGAGCTTTACTGAAAACAGCACAGCAGCAGCAGACTGAGTTTGTAACCTGTCCCAATATTCAATCGGTACATCCGAGTCCCTCAAGCTTCCCTGAGCTAGCATATCCACTTCTGCGACACACTGTGTGGAAATTTTAGAGGGAGGGTTGGAGAAAGACCAACACACCGAGGTGAGTCAAGACCTCCTTCCTCTCTGCTGTGCAGCTCCGTCTGAGTCCTATCAGGCTCGAGACAGGGGTCTATGCTCTACACATGAACTCCACAGGCCGCTGTTAACTCAACGTACAGCTACAACAGTCAACAGGGGTAAACAAAATGATTTAGCGAACCGTCAAAGTCACAAGAAGCAGGTAGAAGAAACATTTGTGTTAAGGTTTTATTTAGCCCCTCATGAATTGCCCTCCTAAAAGTCTGTCCTGCAAATACAGATGCATGAGCAGTGGAGCAAGGGGCTTCACACCGCCTGCAGAAAAAGTTAATCCCTGGTAACTAGTCGCCCCACAATGATGGGCCCGAGCCGAGGAGCAGAATGAGGTGAAGGACAATTAAAAATGATTAATACCCAACTGCATTATGCAACAACACAACAAACACCCGCTACCCACTCAACAACCACAGGCACGCATGCAAGCGAACTGTGGCTATCTGCACCATAGTCTGGCTTCGCACTCACTGAGTCTAGTTTGCAAGCAAATAGGAGTTAAATTCAGCAATCCCAGCATTTTGAGTGGCAGGGACAAGCTCAGCATTCCAGACAGGATGCCATTAAGCAATACAGAGCGCAAGAGCAGTCTTAAGCTGCTCAGAAATGCACGAATCAAGTTGGAGAATGTTTTAAGGCGGCTGCCTAATTGCCACCTTTTCAAACATTTTATATTTGGTGTTTACGCAGGTTGGAGAATTTTTTTTGTATACGATTCACTGTTCGCCAGTTTTACTTTGTGAAGCATCCCCGACAGACAACGTACCCCCCGCCCCCATACACACACACACATCCTCGTCGTTGTCGCAGGAATGCTGAAACTCAAAAGAAAACCTTGACGCTGTCGCAAAAAAAACACCGACCCATCTCGAGAGGAGGCTGGCAAGCAGCATTACATGGCCTGAACTGACTGCGAGAGGCCCGTCGAGCACGGCCTGGAGAAAAAATATACCAAACTAGCGTCAACTTAAAATCGGCCGATAAGGTGAAAGACGATGGGTAACAAGTCACATACACAGTTTCAGCACAGAACAAGCATTTGCAATGCAATAGGTCTCGCATTTACGCAAGTTTAAGCTATTGGCATTATAAATGACAATGCCTTTTATTTATGCTTTAAAAACTAAATCAAAAATAAAAGGCATTGTTATTTGCAATGTCAATAGCTCAAACTCGCGTAAATGAGACCTATTGCATTGCAAATGCTTGTTTGAACTGTAGGCAGCATTAGAGCTTTATTTTTGGGTACTTTGCGGTGTTTTAAACCAACACTACACGGAATGCTGTTATTGCAAGCGCCACGGTAACTGTTAAACTCTACACAAACTTTTTTTCACAATTTCGAGAGGACAGATTTTCTTCAAATTAAGCTTCCAATACCAGTTTTTGCACGTGCAGGTCCGTCCTGTTAAAAACTTGAAGAATTTGAACTGACCAGACAGTGTGGAAATAGAAATATCGGCCCTGATGTATCAAAGGATTGTATCCATTCTGTGTCTATAGGGAAATGTGTTAGCACATATGAGTCACTGCTTGGTAATACCAGTCACAGAGGCCATTTCTCTATGTTATTCCCCATTTCCATTGGGAAAACATAGAAATGGGTGCAAGAATTGCCTGGAGAAATAAAGTCATCATGCAGTAAGGGTATTTCTTCTAGGTGGGGATTTTAACAGATTCTAGCAGCACACTTGTAATATGGGGGCTCCCAAGTCTAAAGCCCTCTATAGCAGGCCCTAGAGGAGCAGGGTCACCATCCATGTCATCACAGACACCGTTACCAGCCCTGGACTCTCAACCATAGACATCAGTGCTATCAGGTTAGTCTAACCTGCTCAATTGAAGCAAACCAAGACTACAACACCCAGAATGCTTTAGGTTAACCATGAAAGCTGTGGACAGGAAACAGTCGTTGGTGAAATATATGGAGTTGCACGCCGGACTGACGGGTGCTGCTGCTGAAATATCGGGTTTAAAAGAAGTGGGATTTTTTTTGCTGCTATTATGAGCCTTTCTGGCGCAGGCACTTACTGCCTATTCTTAAAGCTTATTGGTTTTGCCAATACAAACCGGCATTTTATTTTCTCCGAATTAGTTATGAGCAGGCTGTTTGTTTGCCATTCCGTTGGAGGATATTTAAAAAGTGCTCTGCGCTGGTGCAACTTGATGAATTTTTAGACTCCTTTTTAGCGTAACCTGTTTACTGATGGTTAGGATATGTTATGCTTGTGTATAGCTGTATATGGATTTTTAATGATTTTATGACGCGTCTTTTTACTGCTGTTATTTTATGATTATTGTTGAATAATCGAAAAGAGATATGATGAAGGTATTCGTCAGATTCACTACTGCAACAATATCTATTTTCTTTATTTATTTGAAGTTGTACATAGTCAGTACTTTAAGCAGGCAGGTAGTCTCCAGTCCTGAGTACCTGCACTTCTTCAATTTGAAATGGAGTTCCTGCACTTGTCAGCACTGCAGGAATACAGCTAATGGGAGATACTCTTCAGGAGTACACAGGTATTCTAGATAGTGAATACCTGCACTTCTATATTTCCATTTGACCCACTGTATATAGTACACACCACATTCGGGTGACACCAGAGCCTTTTTTCAGGTTGCCAGAATGAAAAACACACTATAGACACAGCACACCTTGTTATGAATCGATATTAGGAGATTACATTGTGCGAGTGTACATAAAGACAGCATATACACTAGCGCGAGGACACAGGTATGCAAGAGACTGGTGTAACTCGTCATAAAAGTCAGGACTGTAGTCATTAGACGCAGCATAGTAAAACTTGCAGCCAGAGAGCCTGTAAAGATTTCACCACGGGGGGGGGGCAGGGGGGGGGGAATGAAGGAGGACCATGAGGAAGCTGCCAAGCCAGGTTTTCAGGATAACCGCTGCATGTGAATTTGTGTCGTGTGATACGCTAAACATCTGGCACGGACCCAGCCCTCCTGGACCAACGCTGGACTCCATGACAGTTATAAGAGAGATGAAGTAATGGCGGTGGGCGCGCGCACATGGCTTTGCGGCTGCGCCCCTTGACCCCAGCTTCACTTCTGGAGAAACAAAAAGACCCACTGACATCCCAAGCGCCTAGAGACTCTAGGGTAGCGAGCGCTAATCAATCAGTCAATAAAACCTCCCCATCATTACTGCAGAGGCCCAGGTGTTAATTTTAAACATCCTGGAACAATCATGAACACATCATCTCCTGTAATGAGGTGTGGTAAGGTAAGGAGTACTTTATTTAGACAATCAAGTCCACTAAAGTGCCAAGTGCAAGTGAAAGGTACACCAAGAGAAAGTCAGCAAGACAATACACAAATGTAGCCAAGTTTGTTAAAAAGTAAAAAGCATATAATGTTAGAAAGGTGTCTTTAAAAATTTACCCTTTAATGGTTAATTGCAGCACCTTTAAAAGCGAGGGTATTAATAGCATAACATGATGGTCACGCAATAGCGTGATCTCCTTTAATGAGTTACAGCCCACTGACTCTGGAATACGTTTGGTTAGGAAAAGCATGTAATATTCTGCAAACCTCCACAGTGGATGCCTGTCACGCACGACACCTTTAGCCCGACCTGTGTTTTTTTTTTTGTTTTGTACTTACAGCACTTTGCATTCTGGAACTTTTAGTTTTGCTTTTCCCATTAAAAAATGGAGGCGCCGCATGGAAAGTGCTGTTCGGTAAAAAGCCAGGACTGGAGCAAGGTGTCACAAGTAACATGGAAGCACTTGGCAGCCAGGCCCGTATTATATCTGTATCATCAATGAAGTGGGTGTAACTCAGACCTTCACAGCTAAAACAAAGCAAGTAGTGTCTTTAGAGCGCTATCGAGCGCACACCCACTGCTTTCTCAAGGTCTCTCTGCCTGGACACTTGCAGCCCACCTCTGGTACAACCTAGAGGCAGCGCACAGAGTAAGGAAGCGCACTGACACTCGGCCTTCATTGCCATCCCCATCCTCGAGCAGCAGGCTCTGCTGGCCAACACAATAAACCCTGCGGTGTGGGGGAAGGGTGCACCTCCTCTCGCACAGACGGAGCGCCGTGAACCGTCTTTGTATCTACACAAGCCCACCGACAGCCAATCACCTGTGCTGCACTGGTACGGAATGTGTGCACTGGCTGCAGGTCGCCATCAAAGCAGGTGACGAGGTCAGAGTAAAATAGGCCCGCCCATGCTACGTCATAGCACAAAATGATAGACGTGAATATGATGGCCCAGATACTCAGGCCACTGAACACACTTGCTTAGTGCCTGGAAGCTATCTTACGTGTAAACTGCCGGCCCCGTCGTTCTAAGGCAGATAGACCTATACTGCACTGAGAGATCTCTGCCTCGGTGGCCGTGAACAGCGCGATCGCCTTCCCTGTCTAATTGTGCACTCTTCACCCACCTTCCCTGTCTGAGGCACCACTCTACTGTGCACTTACCAATGTGCATTTTGGTCAATGGCAGAACACAGGACTAGGCATTGCATCACCCATCCTGTAAGATGGGCCACCCTACCGTGAACTCGCCGTCCCTATAACAAGGCAACATAATTACACTTCGGTACACAGCGAGACACTGTACTATGCACTCGCAGCATGTGGCGAACATCCCTAAGAGATGGAACAGCAGAACACTGTAGTATACACTCCCCCTTTCTATAGGACGGGCCACTGTGATTTCGACTCACCCTCTCAATGACAGAGCTGTGTAACTCACTATTGGTACACAGCAGGGCACTGTACTCTGCACTCACGTAACACGTAGCAGAGCGCACTGTACTGTGAACGCGCGTCCGTAAGACAGGGAGCTGCAGACACCGTAGCATACACTCACTCTGGACAGGACGCTGTACCCTGAACTTACCCTCACATTACCAGAGCAGGGTAACTCATCGGTACACAGCAGGGCCCTGTGCAGCTCACCCTCAGATATATTGGGGCACTGTGCTACATAAGTGGGCAGCGTATGGGGCTCCACTGCTAGGCACCATACCCTCACATATGGGCACCATACCCTCACAGACATACCCTCACAGATGGGCACCATACCCTCACAGATGGGCACCATACCCTCACAGATGGGCACCATACCCTTTGCAGACATCTGCGCTCACAGGTTCCCGATGTCTGCCCTTGAACAGGCGCTGTAAACACATCGAAGCACCCATCCTGGCAGGGGGTCGGTGGATCCCCAGCCCGAAAGCAGAGATCCCTACATCGAGAGTAGATCCCACCTTGGAAGCGCACTGCTCGGTGGACAGGATCCCTATTCTGCGCAACAGACCCCCCCCCCCACCCCCCGGAAAGCGATGCAGATCCTTCAAACCTGCCAAAGGAAGAGATCCCGTACCGCAGGAGCCGATCTCTGCTGCGCGAAGCAGACCCTCCGTGACCTCACCGACACGCGGGACAGAGATCCCTGTTCGGGCTGCCGTCCTCTCGGCCCCAGGGTCGGAGAGAGAGGGTCCGAGGAGCAGATCCTCACTGCTAGAGGGGCTCCGGGGAGCAGACCCCTCACTGCTCGAAGAGACCCAGGGTCCGAGGGGCAGACCCCCCCCCACTGCTCGAGGGCATCTGGGGTCCGAGGCGCAGACCCCTCACTGCTAGAGGAGCTCCGGGCTCCAGACCCCTCAATGCTCGAGGGGATCCGGGGTCCGAGGGGCAGACCCCTCACTGCTCGAGGGGATCCGGGGTCCAAGGGGCAGCCTTTACTCTCTCCGAAGATAGGGGTGCTCGGTGGGGCAGAGGGCTACGACAAGAAGCTGAACTCCACAGATTCCCTCTGTATAGAGATTCCCGATACGAGAGCAGATCCTTAGAGAAGAGATTCCTCCTCTGAGATCTTCCGCTCCTTGAAGTGCGAGCCGCTGGTTGGAGAGTACCCATACTACGGGAAGATGACCAGGGTGTCTAACTGCTGGAGTAGATTCCGGCTTCAGGGAGTAAGTAGAGGCCCCTGCTCAGTGGAGTAGATTCCTCCACACGAGTAGATCCCTGGGCCTCATCATAGGAAAAAACCTCACCCAAGTAGCAGATAGATCCTTAATCCACGAAGCAGACTCCCTGCCCTGAAAGACATCCCTTAACCGAGGGGTCGACCCTTCCAGCCCACTATAAGAAGCGGAACCCGCTCCCTGGCGCAACTATCTAGGAAAGTGAAAGCGCGCCATGCGCGCGTTCTGCTGAAACGCCGGCGAGCCGTACACGTGCACATCGCTTCGCCTGTCCGGGCGCATGCACATCTCCTGTCCCCCTTCGCTAACAAAACCGACGACAATAGATCTCGCCAAGGCGAGCAGCGCATGCGCTGCATCACTAGGCGAGACCTAAAAAGGATGTGCATGGGGCTTTCCACAAGGCTTACAACTGGCATCCTCTCCAGGGAAAGATGACCAATGCAATGCCTGCCCTGCTGCACATGAAGAGATGGGAGTCCGATGCAGCCGGCACCCCCGACCCTTCAGCAGCAGGAAGAACATGTTCAGAACATGTGTCGGCAGCTTGTACACATGTCTGACGGCCAAACGGAGGGGGGGGGGTGCAAATCTCCTATTTGTGTGTTTTATTGCCAAGAAGGGTCGCTACTGGCGTGGCATCGCTGCAATAGGTGAGGTGGGTGTGCAAACAATTTCACTTTCAAAAAGGTAACACCAGAGCAGGATCCACCTACCGAAAGACTTTGGGAGGTGTCACTGCTGTACTCTGAAAGTGCAGATAGGTAATGTAGCAGCCACAAGTCAGGGAGGCCGATGACCAATAGGTACAAGTAGAAAAGTCTTAATTCAACTAGCAGGCATGTGGGGTAAGCAGGACAGGCGCAGAGGACATGAAGCTTCCGACAGATCCCAAATGAAGCCCATAAGCAAACAAGCACCGACAACGCCAATAAGTCTGACTTCTAAGTGGCCTCTCCTCTTCAGTCGCTAGTGGGTTTAGCTACTCAACACCTTTTTACAAATGCACTCGGTCACTCATTTTTGAACTCATGCATCCATTTATCGATTCTGGCATTCACCCATTCCTCAATCTACAATTAAAAAAACGCACAAACAAAAAACATTTGCAAAATAATATAAAGAATAAAAGTCGACTGCAGTGTCAAAGCCAATAGGCAGCACCTTTTTGAACTATTCTTTTTGACTTTGCTTTAAGTCAATCCAGTGCAGCATCGGCAAAATGTAAAATTGCCAATGCTGTGTGTTTATGACAAAAGGTGCAAAGGCAGGGGCTACATAATTTCGTAGGCATAAGGATGCGGGATGATGTGGGTGCAGGTTTTTTTTTTTTGTAATTTAGCAATCACAACTGATGGACATCTGCTGGCTGAGCAAATAAAAAAAAATAAGAAATTGACTTGAAAGAAAGCACATTTGGCATGCGGAGTAGCACCACAGCAAGTGGCAGCTGCCAGGCTCTTCAAAAAACTTAAAATAAAAACTTAAAGGACCGTAAGGGAGAGGAACAGCTGGCAGTGGGTGGGGGAGGGGGGCAAGGAAGCAACAAAGGGGGCTGGGGAGGAAAAATGTTTTAAAAAAGAACAGTCAGGGAGAAGGGGACAGCAATGGGAGAGTTTGGGGAAATGAACCAGCAACAGAACCTGCAAGAGGAGGTGGTGTTTGTAAGGGGCAAGAACTACACAAGTAAGAGCTGCACTCGTGGAATACTGAAAGAAAAAATGAGCATTGTCAAAGGCAATAGGACTCACCTATACGAGTTCTATTAACTTTGTCATTTTTTTGGCGCCATGGTGTATAGCACAATCAATGCTGGTCGCATCATAGTTTTTTTTGTTTTTTTAAATCTTTCAACCATGCTGCAACACAATCTCGTTTACACACGAGTTTCCATCATTCAAACTCAAGACGCTTCACACTTTCTAAGGCGTCTTCTGAGAGAACTGCATCCCTGAGGTCAGCCGAGACACCTGTCCAAGACTTAGGATCAGGCTCTTTCTGCAAGGAACGGCAAGAAGAGAGACTGGGCAATAGTGGTTGTACTGGGAGAGGGTCGGGGGCTTCCCACCTGGACGCTGATCCACAAAGACCGACTTTGAGGAGGATGGGTTAAGAAGGTTTACAGAGGCGAGTGGATGGAACGCGCAAGTGTGGGATGGTGCTGGCAGGGGGACGTTTGTACTGTGTCTGCTCCTCCTGTACCCCGTATTGCTCTTTACAGGACTTTGGGCTACTTCTACCTTAAATTAAACCGCTAGGTGAACAGCCGTTCTTTACACCCATCTGTCCCCCAAATCAAGTTCTATTTTTCGTAGAGAACGAACGTCACTGTGCTGCTGAAGGTCACAGGGTTGCGCCAAAGGGACAATGAACTTTTGAAAATTGCTGAGGTGGCTGGGAGCAATCTTGTTGAGAAGCAGGAGGATAAGGTCTCCCATTGCAGCCTAACGCATTTTCCATTGTTGGGTGAGGAAACAGTGGCTGATCTCTTGCTGAAATCAAAGTCAGGGTCCCCCTTAGATCCTTGTCCGCCGCATATCTTACATTTAGTCCCTAAGGAGATTAGCGCTTTATTGACTCCAATATTAAACCAAATTGTAATCTCTGGGATTTTTCCGCTGACTTGGAAAATGGCTTGTATTCGTCCTCTTTTAAAAAAACCCAAGTTGGACCCCCTGGAGGAGAAAAACTATCGTCCCATCTCCTGTCTGCCTCTACCTGCCAAAATTCTGGAGAAGGCTATGAATTCAGAATTGACAACATATTTGGAGTTAAATAATATCCTTGATTCTACCCAACATGGTTTTAGATCACTGCACTCCACTGAATCAGCCCTGATCATGGCAACGGAGGAAATTCGGAAGGTGTTGGATGATGGTGGAAGGGCTGCCTTAATCTTGCTTGATCTGACAGCAGCCTTCGACACCGTAAATCATGCAGTACTAGTTCGAAGGCTGCAGGATGTTGGCATCAGTGGTAAAGCTTTAGCTCTTCTTACTTCTTTTCTATCATCCAGGGAACAATTGATCCTCTGGGATGGCCTTCAGTCCGAAGATTTCACTCTACCTGGTGGAGTTCCACAGGGCTCGGCTTTATCCCTGACGTTTAATATTTATGTTGCCCCTCTGGCTCGACTCATAAAAAGTTATGGCTTTAAGCTGGTGTCATATGCTGATGACACTCAGCTTGTAGTTTCCGTAGCACAAACCTTGGACGTAACAGCTGCCCAGTTTCGTAAATGTCTTTCTGCACTGATGTCCTGGATGAACTCTAACTTTTTAAAGCTTAATGCCGAAAAAACTGAGGTTGTGGAATTCGGACATAATTCATCGGTCTGGAGCCAATTATGGTGGCCTACTGCTGCCGGTACCTGCCCGGTTCCGGTAAATAAGGCAAGGAACCTTGGCTTTCTGATCGATAAAGACCTCACTCTGGCACCACAGATTAATCAGGTTTCGTCAGCCTGCTTTTTACTTTAAAATGTTTAAGGAAGATACTCCCGCTCATCCCTTTCTCCTTGAGGAAAACTGTGGCAGGAGCCATGGTTTTATCGAGACTAGATTATTGCAATGCTCTTTACTTGGGAGCAGGTGCTGCCCAACTTTCTAAACTCCAATCAATTCAAAACGCGGCAGCGCGAGTATTGCTTAAACTTCCTAAACATCATCCTACATCCACTAGCATAAAGCAACTTCATTGGCTCCCAGTGAAACGACGGATTGATTTTAAGGCACTCTGCCTAGTACACAAAGCCTTGTTTGGAGGAGAGGCTAAGGATGTGCAATCTTTGTTTGGTCGATATGTACTGTCGCGTCTTTTAAGATCTTCTTCTTCTGGATTGGTAGTCCTTCCAAAGATTAAAAAAGTAAGGTGTGGAGGTAAACGTTTCTCTTTCTTAGCGGCTAAACTGTGGAACTCCCTTCCCCCACATCTTAGACTTCAGCCCAGCAGGCTGGCATTTAGGAAGGAACTAAAAACCTGGTTTTTCACCTATCCATGATCCCTGTTGGTTGCTGTCCCTGCACACCACTTAGCGCCAAGACGCCTCGGCATTAGTGCGCTCTACAAATATGTCAGTCAGTCAAATGGCCATTTCAAGAGCATGGAAGAGGCCCCCACTCACGTGCTGCCCGACCACACCAACTGTACACAGGATTAGCTCAGCCTTTGACTGGTTGCTCGCTTCCTTTCTTGGTGTGCAGCGACTTTTCGCCGCCACAAAGGATGAATTGTTCCATTCCAGACAGCTCTGTGCAAACACTGGGGCTGAACCGTGTGCTGCAGATTGCTGTCATGGAAAGATAGCACAGAACGGCTTTAGATCAGCAAAGCCACGTGCACGGCTGTGTTTGGCAGGGAGACTGTTCTCAAAGCAAAAAGAAAAACAAACTGACTGACTGACCATCCCGGGGCTACCACGGTCATTTCTAGCACAAGGGAAGTCAAAATTGGCCACCACTGGCTACATTTGCTAAACAACCCAGCCAAGCTGCAAACAGCATCGTATAAACACGATGGCATTAATGAATGAATTGATGCCCAACCTACAACAAGCTTATCACGCAGCACTGGGCTCTCCAGCAGATGGTGGCATCACTGTGTATGGCATTAAAGGTGATATGCGCTGATGTATTCACATGCACTGATTTTTCCCACAAACTCTGGGTGCACCGTAGTATGTTAATATTTCAAATAACTCCTAAATAAATGTATCTGACAGATGCAGGGTGGGGGCTACCCCTCACTTTCCCGACTCCTGACGTGGATGTAACTGTGTCCACACCCAGGGCTCCATTCCAGTGAGAGGGCCTGCCCATGACGTGCCCTTCGTGTCTCTTGACCTAGTGTCCGTCTCCCATCAACCCCCACTGTGTGGATTCTAGCACCAACCGACAGAGGAGTCCACTCTGCGCTACTGGTTTTACTTAGAGAACTATAGCTGCTAAAACCACGCGATCAATAGGCTGCACCAACGTAGGGGTTAAAAAAAACACGCTGCTACATCCACTGAAGGTCAAAGGGTTGAAAACGTACAGCACAATCCAGGGGTCATTTTATGTGGAAGGTCCAAGATAAAATTGGGCGTGCCTGAGGCAAGCAACAGTGACACTTTGGCACAAAACAGGGGGCGTTTATGCACTGAAGCCCACCAGAAAGGGACACTGGGCTTAGTGTGACAACACTTCTAGGGCTGGGGGGAAGACTAGAAATCACGGATTAGTGGGCCAGTTTTATAACCTCTTCCAGGCACATTCAGGTAAATCCATCAGTTGTGGTCTTCAATGACAGCAGACGAAGCATAGACTCGTCACGTGCACCTGTGCAGTATCCGCTTGAAGCAATTTCCAAGAAGCAATTAAGTGGGTCAGATAATGTGCCTCAAAGTAGGAGCTCATTTTCATTGCGTCATTGGCACAAAAATACCAAGCTTGGTGCCTTGACATCGTTTAAGTGAGTGTCGTCAATGACATAATTCGATGCCCCATAGCTGCTGCAAAGTTGTAGCTTACTGCTTGCAGAGGTAGGCCTGGTTTTAAGTATTCAAAAAGTCTTAAGGACAGTAGTGTCATACTATGCCAATGACATTTTTAGATCAGGCTCACAAATCGACAAAGTAATTTAATATTCTATTCATGCTCTGAATTGTATTGATATCAGTTTGTATGCAAGGTAACAGTTTTTTATTATGCCTTGAATTTTACATTATTAATTTAGAAATCTTTTACCCATCTTCCGATACTTGTACTGATCGTGATATTTGTATACCTTTTATTGTTATCTTTTGATTAATACAATAAACGTATTACTTACTACTACTGGTGACCCTATGCAGCAAGCTGCAAAAAAAAAAAAAAAAAGCCAGAGTGCAGCGTGGACATGTGACCAGGCCAGTCCAGGACTACTCAACACACCATCAACTAGCACTGCTTTACTGCCCATTCTCGCATCACTGTGCCCCAGCACAAGAGAAACTGCGTCATGAATTTCCTTACAGCAGACCAGAAAGAAAAGCCAGCCACCCCTAGCAGGTGCACCTTTTAAGTGTGATTTCACGGGCATCAGATGCTACACTCGGCCAGATATAATGCTCTGCAGTCTTCCTTCAGTTTTGAGTCCAATATGATTCACCCAAAGCGAGAACCCGTAGTGAGCCCAACATTACAATGCAGGCATACTACCAAAAAGGATAAACTGAGCCAGATCGTATTGCCAAGGTGCAACAGAGGGGGGCACCGTGTATTGGCATCGATGGCAAACATTCATCCAAGTCACAGTGAAACAAATATTTTGCTGTAAGAATCATTCAAAAGTGAAGTTATAAACAAAGGACAAAGCGATTCAGGGCAACATGATCCTTAGTTTCCGAAAATGGATGAGGTGGTGTTTGGGAAGACAGCATAAATTCTTACTTTGTGAAAATGGACCATCATTACGAGGATCGCCTCAGACTGAAACAGGAAAAGTGGTAGCCCCAACTGCTAATGCAGGCGCCATTAGTAGTATCTGCAAATTGAACAGGTTTATAAATTAGACTTCCAGTCTTTATTGATTTTTACAAATTTATACAGACAGAAAACCAACTATGTCTGTATTTATTTTAAATACGGATAAAGTGGGAAAATGGGCCTTTTGGGGTGATGCTCAATGCAGTCAATCATGACTCCTTGGCCGATAGCTGTGCTGGCTGTCAGACTGCAGAGGTAGCAAAACAGAGGTTTTAATCTCTGCATGTGGTGACAGGTATTTGTACTAGAAAGCTCGTGTATTCCCGTGAGCACTGATGTATCATACATCGGTGCTTAAAGACCGAAAACCAATAAGGCATTAAGTTATGCGAGTACAATCGTAGGTTAGATACATGAGGAAATACGCTAGTTACAGCTTTTTTCACAAAAGCGAAAATAAAATTGACAAGCAGGAAAAATGTGCTAGAAAATAAACAAGGATAAATTCAGACTGACATGACAAAAATACACCAATATCCTGGAAGCCCTGCTTATATTTTAGACATAATGGGTTATTGTTTAGCAGAGATTTTGGGGAGACTGGAATTAAACCATGCACTGCCATGTTAAACTGAATCACCTGAATGTTATACTCTAATTCTCGAGGTCTACACAGAATGAGATTTCGTGACCTGGTAAATGCAACACCGGAAAGATGCTGGAACAAATGGAAGATGGGGACTGTGTGTAAAAAGTGAACTTTCTCTCACGAAAATTGTGAAATTGTAAAACTCTTATCCGGACACGGGACAACAAACAATGCCACTGAATCAAGGACCGACAGCTTCCAAGCACCTTCCATCGCATCAAAGACGGATCAGAGAGTGGCAGACATCCCCTGGGGGCTCTGTCAAAGTAATGGATGTACTGAGGGCGTGGCAAGGCTCTGCTGCAGAGATTACAGCTGGCATATGGGAATCGACTTCTCATAGGTGGCTGCAAAGTAAGAACAAGCATTAGAAATGCAATAGGTCTCGCATTGTTTTGAGTTAGAGCTATTGGCATAGCTCAACAGCTACTGGACGCCTTGCAAGATACTCATACAGCTGACTTTACAAGCTCAAAACTGGCTTGATTTGAAAATGTGGGCTACTTTTTTCAGCTATCTGGTTCGCTAACTGGTGCTCAGGCCTATTTTTTGTCCCTGTGTGACCCTCTAGTACACCATTCCTCAATGGTACTCATTTTATCAACCTCAGATAGGTGAAGGGCAGAGTCCATTCCACTGGAACCGTAACCAGTGGCAAACAGGCTACAAGCAGGGCTTTGTACAGATGCATTAACCAGCTAAGCTGCCTTGTCATCCATTGAAGTACGATGGTGTTTTTTTTTTTTTTACACGTTTTTTGTTCAGTAGGCCTGTTTTCAGAATATGCCTGGCTTGCATTCCTCGTGGCGCTTGCTGCCAGGGTTGTATACGTTTGTAACACATTAGTAGAAGGTGCTACCTCAATGGTATTCTGTTAATCGGCCTCGAAAGGATGAAGCACTGATCCGGACATGTGATGTGCAGATATATGAAGCGAACGCAAATGCACTGACCTACCCTACCCCACTACTGGCAGCCACGGCAGACTCGTCAGGCACAACTCGGAGCAGTGTTGTGAATTTGCTTCCAATCACAGAAGAGACACCACCTGGCCAACTGGGCCCTCCACCACTGCAGTGCCAGCCGAGTGAATCCATTAACCGCACCCTGATGCGGAGGCCAGTGAGGAGAGCTGCTCCTGGGTCACAGCCGAGAGCCCACGGCTAGATGCGCATACCCTGACCGGCGGAGACTATGAACAGCTTTCCTCGCACACAGACTGAAGCGCTGAGAGGGCTCACCTGGGGGTCTTGTCTGTAAGATGTCCCAGCAAAGATGGGCCGGCGTGGACGAGGGGAGAGAGCTTACAACAAGTGCGTGCATCTGTAAGGTGTTTTAGGATGGGGTCGAGCCAATCACGTGCCCGACAGACTGGATGTTCAGGAAGCAATTAGAAGAGGTAGTGAGTGGGAAGAGGTAGTGAGTGGATGTTCAGCACAGCAGGCAGTGAGAGAAGGCTCAATATGCAGTGCGCACAAGCTCATCAGATAGTGAGCATGTTTGGGGCACAGCTCTCCCTTCAGCCCGGTGGCGGCGGCAGCGGAGAAGGAAAACATCCCGGGCTGCCTGGCGCGTGAAATCTGCCATCCGTCCACTCCTGCAGCCTCAATGACACACCGGCGCGCGCTCACGCACACACATACGCATGCATCCACGCGCTCACACATACACGGGGATTAGGAGATCAAGGGGGCGAGAAGGCACGACAAAGTAGTGCTAAAAGTCTAAACAAGCTGTCGCCATTAGGCGAACAGCCGCTTGTTTATATTTGCATCGCGATTTCACTTTAAGTGAAAGCGCGATGCAAATATAAAACAAGCCACCGCGCCAAAAGGCGACTAGCTAAAGGACAATGTATAACACCGCAAGTAAAACATCCAGTCCGGATGGGCCGTACCAAAAGGAGACAGGGCGGTAAGAAAAAAGCCTCATTTTCAATCGGAGGCCACCGTTTAGCATAAATGATGACGCCAGCCAATGGGAATGACGGGCGGGGCTTCAAGTCCCCTTCTGAAAGCGTATTGATGACAATAAGCCTCGCAGAGCGAGGAGCGCATGCGCGCCAGGTCTGCGAGACCTAAAGAAAGACTTGATGTGAAGCTGGAAGAAATGCAAAGCGATCTCTATGATACCTTATAGGACCTGGAAGAATCTAAGGAAAAGAACCCAAAGTTAATGAATGATGTGTTGTTATAAAGAAATGAGGTTATGATTTAGAAATCATCCGGGGGGTTGTGAGAGTTGTTCTTTTCTCATTTAAAGGTGCTATAACCTGAGCTTATGCTAACAAACTGCGTTTCCACCGTTCTCGATCTGGACCAATGTCCCCATACACCACCGGACTACTACTACTGTTGTTTTTCGTTCTAAATAGAGGCTTGTGTGCTTTACTCCGATAGACGGAAAGTGTTCCAAGAGACCTTTCCCGCACTGTACTGAACCAAGGATTTCCCAACTGTCTCCGGCTATCATTGTAAGTTGTATCAACTAGTATGCTCAAATACACTGTGAGAACCACTAAAATCCAATGTAATGCTACTATGAGAGATTCCCTGAATGTATTCTGTAAAAAAAATGTTTCCTCTTGCTTGTCTCTCATTGGTGCATATCTTAACGATGTACTTGCATAGAATGCATGAAAGTCTGTCTAAAGTCTTGTAAAAAAGTATTTCTCTGTATCCCTGAACCCCCATTCCCCATCTTTAGATGGCAAATCTATGCCGGATTGCATACAGCACTTTACTAAATTGCCTGCACTTATGAATTAAAGGCTTTGCTGCTAACCCTTGATGGCATATTTCCTGTACCTCGCCTCTTAATTCCTTATATAAAATTACAAATTATAGCTGGTGTCTATTATTCTTGATGAGTGTCACAGTATTGATTCTAGAACTTGATCAAAAATGTATTAGTGACAAGTCCAATCGGGGAGCACCAAAGTCCATCTGGAGTCTACGCCACTCCCGGTCCTAGCCGCTGGTGTGCCTTTGGTATGATCATTTAAGACGAGTTTGCGCGCCAGGAGTAGTGTGTGCTTTATCAGATCAAGCTATTTTAGCTGCATAGGATATTCGTTCCACAGTGCATCTCTCGTTCCCTGTATTTGCATGCAGTTTGGTGGAATATATATTGTTTAGCTATGTGAAGGGACCTTTGTGGCAATTCCAGGCGTTTTAATAAAGATTCGGGTTAATTATTTCGGTTTCATGACGATACTGGTTTTCATATCTGAAGAAGTGAGGGAGTGCGAAGTTTAAATTTCATTTGGTCATCGACAAAACCTTTATCACCATTTAGGTCCAGTCTACAAATTCATATACTCATATTAGAGTAAACGACAACATCATGTGTTGACAGTTAGCGCTTCAGTAGTAAGCGCTATATAAATACTACAATAAAAATGTAAATTGTCGGTGAATACAATAAACAGTACATGGCGAAATACTGAATTTCAGGGAATTGGGCCGAACCCACGAGCATGCACGAAACATGTTAGGGACTTTTCATAACAGAGAGGGGGAGGGAGGAAGTGTGTAGCCCCAGCACAAGAGTGGCCCAAAGAGTGGTGTTGCACAGACAAGATACGCTGGCGTCATTGGCTGAGAGAGGATGTGCCCCCTACCCATCTCCTTTCATGGCTCTGGAATGCGGTGATGATGTAGCAGCAGCCCAAGCCCCTTTCCCTCCTCCTCCCGCTGTTCCTTTCCTTCTTCCACATCCTCCTTGTACAGATCTGTGCTCTGCTGTCTCCTGCTGACGTGTCTGCCCCTCGGCGCGCATGCGCGTCTCCCGGCTCCATCCACACATACACGCTCCAGCCGGCACTGCTGGCAACATGGCTGCAGCCGGGTGCCTCCTCTGCCTCCTGGCCGCCCTGCTCTGCTGCTGTCCCAGCCTGGGCAAGAAGGACGACTGTGGACCGGAGGTTCTCGGACCTGAAGCGCTGCGTGGACGTGGAGTGCAGCAGTAAGTGCCTTTCCCCTGAGAGCTGAGTGAGAGAGAGAGGGTTGGGGCAGCAGGAACCACAGAGCATCACTCCCACTGTTGGGCTTGTTCAGTGGGTTCTGGCCAATGCTCAAACTTCCTACTTAAAACGGATTTGTATGAAAAATAAAAAGGGTTGAGCTGTTTGGATTTCCATCAACTGTTTAATGCGTCGCTAACACACTGGTGCCGCAACTGCCAACTTTGTATTTAAGTGAAAGTGCTGCGGAGCTGGGTGCTGTGAGAAAGGAAGTCTTGTGGCAGAGAACACCAGTCCGTGCACTTTCTCGACCCGTGCCCCTCTTGCCCCAGCCTGGTCGGGTGGCATTCCTTCTCGTTATCAGATCCGGAGTTTGCACGAGAGTGGTGCACGACGGGACGTTACTGCCCTGCACTGCCTTTGTTTACTATAGACCCATCATCGGCGCAGCACGAGAAGGGCAGAAACCTGTTGTGAGCGTGGCATTTATGGAATATTTGGGTGCAGTGCAGCCTTCCCCAAAACAGTCCCCGAGGCTTATTTTTTATTCGAATTCCCGCCCGGGAACATTTTGCTGAAAGTCAATAATCCACCACATAGTTTAACAAGCACGGAATCGAAACATGTGGTGCGCGCGCACCACAGAGGAGCCGAACGCGGGAATCGAAACCAGTGGTGCACGCGCACCACAGAGGAGCCGAACGCGGAATCGAAACCAGTGGTCGCGCGCACCACAGAGGAGCGGGGGGCGAGGGAGCCTGTCGTCTGTGCCGCGCGCTGATGCGCGTCCCTAGACACGGACGGGAATGGGCGGAGCAAAGGCGGGACATGCGCCCGCCTTTGCCCAATCACGTGCCGTTTTTTTTTTTTTTTTTTTTTAAAAGCACGCTACAGCCAATGCCAGCCTGCGAAAGCAAAACCACACGCACGAGCGTGTGGTTAGCTTTCTGAAGCCCATACAAGAGGTCTCACGCTGCGCGAGCAGTGCTGCGCGAGCAATGCTACGCACTGCAACGCTAGGCGCGAGACCTAAAAACTAATTGGCACCAGAGCCAGGGCTTTAAGTGGGATGAAAAAACTGGAGGGTCTCTCAAAGGGGCGTGGCCAATGTAATTAAGGGTGTGGCTTAAAAACACATAAGCTAAAAATCTGTGCTTAGCATAGTGTGTCACCCAACTTGTATTTTGCGGTTTGTCATTGCATCCAGATATATGATGCAACAATTAAGATCATACCTACAAGTCAGGACTATTGGCTTTGTCACTGGTTGTTAGTTGCATAAGATAAATAAACAGCAACTATGGCTTGTATATAATATTGAAAAAGCTTCCACTTGAAGCCCTGGTGACACCATGACAATGTTGCTGCTCCTGAGTTTCAAAAAGAGAATGGAAATCCAGAGAGAAAATGACTCTTTAAAGGATTTCCCTTCCCCCTACAACGCTCACCTGGCATGACGTCATGCCGCAACTTCTCCACTAGTGAGAAGCGCA
This sequence comes from Calotriton arnoldi, assembly GCA_963921515.1. Lineage (NCBI taxonomy): Eukaryota > Metazoa > Chordata > Amphibia > Caudata > Salamandridae > Calotriton > Calotriton arnoldi. The sequence goes on from CAWUFW010001238.1 coordinate 2,683,741, forward strand.
CATCGATGTGCCTGCTGTCACTGCAGTCCGGGAAAAAACGGACCACCTGTGCCACTGCACAAAACAGAGCCCGATAGAGACCCGTTTCGAGGCCCCCTTTAAAAAACTGCCGGAGCTCCGCACCGGTGAGACCCGGTCCACTTAAACCCCTGACCAGAGCTAAACTAGAACACACTGCTGCAAAGAAAAAAAAAACAAGAGTCGGTCACGCCAAAAATGCATTCTTAAGTTTAGGGGCCTTCTGTTTTTGTGCTAACCTTCCAGTTTACATCTGTTCTCGCACCAGTGCCCACGGGCACAGCAGCCCTTTATAAACCGCTTATACGGACGTGGCTACAAGAGTAGCAAAGGCCATATCTACAAACGGCGCAGACGACAACCCTAAAATGAAGGCACACACTCGAATCCGAAAAGCTCCGTTAGGTGTGCGTTGACCAGCTGATCTCAAATGAGGTAAGGCCGTGACAAAACGACATGAGCCCCATTCGGCCGTGCTCCAGGAGTGTGTTTAACTCGGCTGGAACATTTCAGCTCCTCCAGAAAAGATGGCGTCGACGTGGGCGTGGAGCAGTGAAGTACCCTCTCGGGCATGCAGCTCGGTCTTGTTTACACAAGAAACCGATGTTTTACGGTGCTATAAATGTGTTTGACGAGCAGGGTTTTGGGATGCGCTGTCAGGAGTTGCTCGGGAGCCGCCTTCCCTGGGAGGGGAGGGCGCCTCCAGAAGTCTGGGCCAAGGCTTGCGCTGCCAGGCAGGCCCCGCTCCCGTGGAGCCTCGCCAGGATGCTGTTTGTTTTCCAGCGCGGTTGTCATGGCAGCCAAGGGAGGAAGCGCAAAGGTCAGAAGTCGAAAGCTATTCTAAGAGCCCATTCTGTAAACTGGCGGAGACGCCGGCGGCATGAATGTCTCGCAGTGTTACACGGGCTGCCACGTTAAGGGCCAATATTAAGCAGATACAAGGAAAACAGACGGGCTCACAGCGCGGGTATTCATTCAGGCGGATCGGCGCTTTCATAACCCCTGGACCGGAGGGGGCCAGGTTATCAAATATTAAGATGCAACTTTAGCTGGCCAGTGTCAGTTCGGGCCTGTCCTACTAACTGGGGAAGAATGGGCGGCGTTATCTACTGCAGAAAGAGCCGGTCTGGCCAGCGCAGGAGGTCTGGTGCAACAGAGCAGGCCTTCCTGGGCAGCCTGGTGTAAAGATGGTGGCCTGGTGAACCGTATACATACATAGCCTCCCTGGGCAGCCTGGTGTAAAGATGGTGGCCTGGTGACCCGTATACATAGCCTTAATGGGCAGCCTGGTGTAAAGATGGTGGCCTGGTGACCCGTATACATACATACATAGCCTTCCTGGGCAGCCTGGTGTAAAGATGGTGGCCTGGAGACCCGTATACATACATAGCCTTCCTGGGCAGCCTGGTGTAAAGATGGTGGCCTGGTGACCCGTATACATACATAGCCTTCCTGGGCAGCCTGGTGTAAAGATGGTGGCCTGGTGACCCGTATACATACATAGCCTCCCTGGGCAGCCTGGTGTAAAGATGGTGGCCTGGTAACCCGTTTACATACATAGCCTTCCTGGGCAGCCTGGTGTAAAGGTGGTGGCCTGGTGACCCGTATACATACATAGCCTTCCTGCTGTAAAGATGGTGGCCTGGTGACCCGTATACATACAAAGCCTTCCTGGGCAGCCTGGTGGCCTGGTGACCCGTATACATACAAAGCCTTCCTGGGCAGCCTGGTGTAAAGATGGTGGCCTGGTGACCCGTATACATACAAAGCCTTCCTGCTGTAAAGATGGTGGCCTGGTGACCCGAATACATACAAAGCCTTCCTGGGCAGTCTGGTGTAAATATGGTGGCCTGGTGACCCTTATACATACATAGCCTTCCTGCTGTAAAGATGGTGGCCTGGTGACCCGAATACATACAAAGCCTTCCTGGGCAGCCTGGTGTAAAGATCACTGTCCGGTACCTGCGAACTCAAAAATATTGATAATTACGGTGTAAGACCTACAGAGTCCCCACCCTCACCAGCAGGCGCTGGTCTTCATAGTGTAGAACCCCTATTCACAAAGCACCCTGAAGAGGGTAAAAACCTTTACAACACGGCTGCTACCACGCAATACCATTACCACGCACAATTTTACAACGCATATGCCTTTACCACAAAAATGGAAGTCTCTCACAGGTGAGTATAAAGCGTGTATATTATATATATATATTATATATATACACACACATATATACATATACACACACATACATACACAATCACATACGCAATGGCGTTTTTAGGGTTACGGGGTGGGTGAGGGTATTAGGTGGCAAGGGTGTTTATAGGATTTAGAGTAGGTGAGGGCATGGGGTGGCTAGGGTATTTTTAGGCTGGGTGAGGGTATTAGGTGGCAAGGGTGTTTATAGGATTTAGAGTAGGTGAGGGCATGGGGTGGCTAGGGTATTTTTAGGCTAGGTAAAGGTATTTGGTTGGTAAAGGTATTTGGGTGGCATGGGTGTTTTTAGTGTGGGTAGGGGTATTTCGGTGGCTAGGGTATTTTTAGGGTAGGTAGGGTCTATGGGCTGAGGGTCAATAAGGTAATATATATATATATATATTACCTACTGGCAGTCGCCAGTAGGTAGTTATAGTTAGGACCTATTTTCCATAGGAAAAGCATTTTTTGTTTTCCCAATAACTTTAGCGTCGTTTGACGAATATCTGCGAAATTTTCAAAACTAGTGGGGCGCTCGGTCAGCTCCTGTTTTGAAAGTTTCGGGGTGATTTGCAAAGGGGGGGTCCCAAAACGTGTTTTCCCCATGTTATTTTCCATAGAAAACGTTAGACACAGCTACAGCCCGTAATGCTGAACGGAATTATACCAAATTTGGCAAAATGGTAGCCCTTGGTTCAGAAAGAGTCCTTTTTGTTAAATGGTGTAAATCCGTTCAGTAGTTCCTGAGAAATTCAAAAAATAGAGGTCGGAAAATCAATTTCCCATAGGAAACTTTAGACACGGCTACAGCCCGAACTGCTGAAAGGAATTACACCAAATTTGGCAAAAAAGTAGTGCTTGGTTCAGAAAGCGTCCTTTTTTTAAATGGTGTAAATCCGTTCAGTAGTTGCTGAGAAAATCAAAAAATAAAAGTTTTGATATCTAGGGACGCAGTGGATTTGCGAACCCTCCCGAACACGAGCTTCACTGTGATTGGCTGCCAACACTCCAAATCAGGAAGTGTTGGCAGCCATCTTGTGACTCGGTAGAACTGAGTCACAAGAAAACAGTAAAAACAAAGGTGAAAAACAAGAAAAGGGGGCAGGGTAGAAACACCCTGACCCCCAGGCCTGCTCAGGGGGTCCCACAAGGACCCCCAGGGCCACAATAAGCATTTTTTAAAATAATTTCAGCGGAAATCGCGTTGGGGTCGCGAATCCTGCCGAAATTATTTTTTTTAAAACCGAACCGCGGGCTCCCGCGCTTCGCTTTCTATAAGCCCCCGGGTGGGCCAGGGCCCGGGGGCATGGTCTAATTTTTAATTTGTTATTGCGGGGGCACGCAGGGGCCCCCGCAGCCCCGGGGACCGCCACCTCCCGGGGCTTGTTCTTTAATTTGTGGGGGGCCTCCAAGGACCCCGCCCAAGCCCCAGGTACTGCCAACCCCCCCGGGGTTTTTCTAAAATATTCGCGGGGGCACATGGCTCCCCCGCAGCCCGCCACCCCCCAGGGCTTGTTTTATTTAAAAAAAATAAACCTGTGTGGGGGGGGCACGAGCCCCCCCACACGCCCCGGGGACCGCCACCTCCCCGGGGCACTAAAATGCAAATGTGGGGGCCCGTTACGGACCCCCGAGCACCACCACCTCCCCGGGGCTATGTAAATAAAGGGAGGGGGGCAGCGCAGCCCCCCTCCTGGAGCCCTTGATGGGCCTGGAGACTGCCACCCCCCAGGGCCGGCTCCTGCAGTGTCCCGGGGTGCCCACCCCCGGGACACTGGTGTTTGCTATGACAGGACGGGAGCATGGCTCTCGCCCTGTCATATCAAACTCTGCTTTGGATTTTGGAAGCGAGAGCAGGTTTCCTGCTCTCGCTTCCAAAATTCAAAGCAGTTTGGTTTTCCACACGGGGAGCTGCATGTCAGCAGCTCCCTGTGTGGAAAAGCAATGCCGGCTCCCGCAGGAGATGGGGAGCCGGCGGGACCGTGGGGGATTGGGGCTCACCCCACGGTCCCTAAACATTTGGGCATGCCCCGGGGGATGGGGTCCCCGGGGCGAATGCAAATTATTAAAAGTGGATATTTTTTTTGAAAAACAAAATTGTAGTCGCGACCCTAGCACGGCGCTCAGCGCGGCCGCATGGTGTGAACGCGATGGGTGCGCGGCGCTCAGCGCGGCCCCTAGTGTGAACGCGATGGGTGCGCGACTCCACTTTCTCAAAAAAAAAATATATATATTCATATGCAAGAAAACAGAAGACATTATATAATTTTAATAACAAGAAAAAAAGGATATTAAACTTATAAAATATCACAAAAACAAAAACAAAATTACTGAACAAACCATAGGTTTAATGAACATTATAGTTAGAAATTAGCATTTAAAAAACCTTTGAAATTCACTGGAAAAAACCATAGGTTTCAGGCACGTTATAGTTAGTTGGACATTTCACTCGTACAAAACCAGAGAAATTCCGGCATTATAGTTAGTTCACCTAACTATAACTCGCACCCCCGCAATGCACTGCTGATGACGTCACATATTACATCATTCATGACATGGTCAGTGACATCACTGATGACATCATCCACGTGAAAATCTGATGCACCTCATCACACCCCAATATAACCCTTGATACACCCACTCTAAAATACAGACTATCATTTTCGAAACCATAAACACACCAATACCAGTTAGTACATACCCACTAATTCCTAGGTCTACACACACATTCACCCATACAGTCACTCATACATGCAATCAGCCATCAATACGGCATCATATGCACTCACATCTATAGACACTTGTTAAAAGCAAAACGATAATCATGAACATTACCTGCACCATCTTGTCTGGTGGAATTCTATGTGCACATAAGTTGCAGTCATTTTAATCTATCACAGCCATTTTGTACTCTGTTGGTCACCTTTGTTTCACCCTGCCCTTACTAGCATCCCTCTGACTGACCTGGTATGTGTGCTGGGGGCTATAAACTCTATTGCCACAACAAACCTCAGCGCCACTTGCTGCCACAAACTCGTTTTCCTCTCATCTCTGTTTTCAGGCAAACCTTTGGACACTGTACCCCTCACTGCACCTAGTTACACAAACAGGTTCCAAACACCAAAAAGACTCTTGCAACATGATTTATTGCACTGCAAACAGCAAGACTTGTTGTTACCAACAATGGGACCTGTTTTTATCAACAGAACGGACTCTTAGATCTGGCCGGTCTCACATGTTTTAGACCCTGAAGCAAGGTCCAGCTGCAAGATAAGATTGTCTGTTTGACCTGGTTGGGAAGAGAATTACTGTTGGGCTTGTGTGACAACCTGCCCGGGGACCCCAAGCTTGTGTAACCATGTTGATGAAACAAATGCATTGTGTCAAACCTGTATTGAAAGGAAGAGCCAAAGGAGTTATCGGCAGAACACCTCCCTCAGACATCCCGGTGTCTCAGTTGACGTGATCTCCTCATGAGAAATAAACCTTGTTCTTGTCTTCCAGTTTCCAGCGCTTGCCTCATTATTTTGATAGCGAACCCAAAGTGAATTAGAGGTGGAACCCTGCACCGGGCAGCATTGAGGGTCAGAGAGAAAAAAAAAAAACACACACACACTCACACACACTCACACACACTCACACACACTCACACACACTCACACACTCACACACTCACACACTCACACACTCACACACTCACACACTCACACACTCACACACTCACACACTCACACACTCACACACTCACACACTCACACACTCACACACTCACACACTCACACACTCACACACTCACACACTCACACACTCACACACACTCACACTTACTCACACCTAGTCAGTCATGCAAAGAATCAATCACACTCCCACTTACTCACCTGTACAGTTATACACACACCACCTCACTTATTTAACCCCTGCGACGCTTATGACGGAGCGGTTCCGTCATAAGCGTCGGTTGCGCTGTGCGCATGACGGAACCGCTCCGTCATGGCCCCGCCCGCTCAATAGAACCCTCAGCACAGCGCGAAAATCCGCGCCGCGCTGAAGGGGTTAAACATATACTAACACATACTTACACTTCTACAAAAACAAATACAAGCACACACTGATCCATACAGCCACTCTCACAATCACTCACTCTCACATATAGTCAATTATACACTCCAACACTCGCATATACTGCCTTTCACATATGCAGTTACTCACACATGTACCACTGAGGTATCCATTCACTCACCAACACACCCATACACACACTCACCCACCCATACAGCTCTTCACAGATGCACTCTTGAACCCATACACCCAGTGAATCATCCACTTACACATCTATGCACAGTTACACCCAGACACTCAGGCACCCATACAGATACTCAGACAACCAATCAATAACCCATATAGATCCTCATTTAGCTACTCACCAACCCATGCAACAGCTTACACACCAACTGACAAACTAAACTGTGTGAATGTCTGTATCAGTCACTAACACATGCATTCAGTAAGACACAATTAATCACTCACTTATACAGTCAGTCACACACCTACTAAATCATCCAGACACTTATACACCCATTCATTCTTCAATACACCTTGGCATATATATATATATATATAAAACATTTAAATTTTATAGAAACAGTCACTGGATGATGTCATCAGTGATGTCATTTGAGATGTCAGTGATGTCACTGACCATGTCATGAATGATGTAATATGTGACGTCATCAGCAGTGCATTGCAGGGGCGCGAGTAATAGTTAGATGAACTAACTATAACGCCGGAATTTCTATGGTTTTGTACGAGAGAAATGTCCAACTAACTATAACGTTCCTGAAACCTATGGTTTTTTCAGTGAATTTCTAAGGTTTTTTAAGTGCTAATTTCTAACTATAACGTGCCTGAAACCTATGGTTTTTTCAGTGAATGTGTGTATATATATATATATATATATATATATATATATATATATATATATATATATACATACATCAATAAACGGCTTTATACTTAGCTGCAAAATACTTACATTTTTAGGTCTCGCGCCTAGCGTTGCAGTGCGCAGCACGAGACCTTTAGAAAGGGCTTCTGAAAACGACCCACACGCTCGTGCGTGTGGTTTGGTTTTCAGAAGCCCACATTGGCTGGAGCGAGCGTTTTTTTAAAAATAACGGCACGCGATTGGGCAAAGGCGGGCGCATGTCCCGCCTTCGCTCCTCCCATTCCCGACGGTGGCCAGAACGCGCAGCAGCGCGCGTTCGCCTCGCTGTCGCTGCCGCGCTCCCTCCCCCCGCTCCTCTGTGGTGCGCGCGCATTTACCCAGAGTAAGTACAAGAATATCCCGGATGTCCATTATTGTCAAGTGCTTTAATTCGACTGCATCGGTGACCCCACTAGAGATCTTGTGCACACAGTAATGCGATGGGCTAGACACTTCATACACCAGGTGAGCAATACACTAACAGAGGTACAGGCACATCGCGGATGACCAGAAATTGCTACTTTTCATCATTGACCAGAAATTGCTACTTTTCGACGTCTCCGCCCTTCCTGTGACTGCGGTGCAGTCTGGGAGTGTGAGCTTACGTGCGGCCTTTTTGTGTCTACTTGCTGGTGGCTGCGTCTTGCCTGTTCTGTGTTTGCCCCTTCTCTGCAGTACTCGGCCCGTGGACGACATGGGGCGGAAGAAGAAGCAGCTCAAGCCTTGGTGCTGGTATCCTTTGTTCGGTGCATGCGGCAGTAGGGGATCACGCGGGTTGGGAGCGCATATTGGGTAGGGAATTTACTTGTGTGTGAGGGGGAGCGATGCGGAATGGAGACACAGTGTTTGATGAGGGAAGGTCTCTTTGTTTTAATGATAAGAAGGATCGCCGCATTTAGGAGACTGCTCTGTGTAAGCTGGGTGTACTTACTGGTAGCAGAGAGTACGGAACTTGCAGTATGACTGTTTAGGGTCTTCGTGGTTGCAGGAACATTGTGGGTGTTAAGGAGGCGAGCGCTTAAGGTGTGACCTGGTGAAAGGAGCAGAAGCTGTGTAAGAAGGCTGCGGGTGTTGTAAGTTGTGGTCTCGTGGGTGCTTTGTAGATTGGGAACCATGTGTATGTTGGGATTGGTTTGCTGGGTGAAACGTGTTGGTCTCCAGATAGGTCGTTTTACCATATGTTCTCCTAACATCCTCCCTTTTGCGGTTCTCAACCGATTTAAGCTTATCTGTGAAATACGTGAACTCCACCCATGTTAATACTGTTCACTTTCTTGGTACTCAAACACTGCCATGTTCTCTGCAGGGTACTCTTGACTACCCCTTGCTGGTGTCAAGAATTCCCCCTGCCCAATCCTTGGTGGCTATCTCAGACTACTTTAATTTCAACGACTTCTGGGCAGAACCCCTCCTAGTCTCAAATGTATAATCTGTTATTGCACACACAATTTTGTACAGTATGTCCCCGTACCCAGTCCTCCATGCCTGTGCCCAGGCAAATAAAAGGAGAATGTCCGTTAGTTGGATGCAAGGAAAGGACTTGGTATATGTGTAAGAGGCTAAAAGGTTCTGGTGCAGGCTGGGGGCTTTGTGTTTTTATGTGGTTCTTGGATGTAAGGCAGGAGAAGTCTCGCTGGCTGCAAGAAGTGGGATCAGATTCAGGTGTTGGACAGAGAAAAGTGCTTTTCTGTGCGAGTAGTGCATGTGCCGCTGCTGTACATAGGGCACGTAGCTTTCTGATTGTTAAAACGTGGGCCTGCTGTGTTGTGCGCCCCTTAGTTTCTTCATGTCAGAAAGTATTTACTTGAGTATGGCAGTGTACGTCACCTAGTTAACATTACATTTGGGTCTGTTAATGCTCCCATAAATCCCGTAGTGATGATGGTGCAATATGGTACCTGCAAGGCCACTTGAATTATGCAACAGGAAAGGAGCCAATTATGTTGCAGGATTGACTAAATTATGGAACACAGCAAAGCACATTATGTTTGTGATGGTATTGCTACATTAGTTTATCATTTGTACATGTTAATACTGCATGGACAAAGGTTTTACACCATTAGTACCAGTTTAACACGTGACTACAGCCATAAGCAACAGAGACCAGTCAACATTTGAGAAAGGGCCATCCAATGCGCAGCAACAGTTGCCGCAGCTTTTTTAATTAACTTTTGACCTGTTTCAGCTAGAATCTACATTTCTGCTGAAATCTGCAGATTGTGCAGCAGATGATGCGTTATGTGGCAAAGGAGGCAACCCATAATTGTGCAGGAAACTGCACTGCCGCAGAATTGTATCATTAGCGTGGCCCTGGGTACCATCCCTTTCCACCAATATTTGCATTGACATCGTGGTGCAAACACACATGGGATACATCTTTTGATATTTGTCACATGTATGACTTTCAGGTATAATTAGGGTTTCCAGTTTTATGGTATTTTGTGTTTGCCATTTCTACATATTTGTTTTTGCTAATTGTGTATATATACACACATTTATCCATATTTAGTTTGGGTTTTGTGAATAAATGGAAGGTGAAACTAGTATATTTCTACATTTATGTAACCAATAAATGTGCCTACATGCTTGAACGCCTGGTGGGTTTTAATGATATGACCACCCACAGATGATAAATCAATGCACGTATATGAAAACATGAACATTTTAGTATCAAGGTTGTGCAGATCTACTAAAAATACCTTTTTTAACCCCTTACCTGTCAATCTGCACTGCTATTGAACAAGCAGTCATGATGGACAGTATTTAGAATCACTCAAAAGAATCCAATTTCTGTTTTTATCCACATTTAAAAATGGTTGTCTGTCTGTATCTGCAAAAAATAGAAATTAGGGAGCCTTTGGTATAAAGTAACGGGAGACCAGGAACCCCTTTTCCTGGGGTTAGATACACAGTTAATAAAGCAGTGGAGGCAGGGGTTAAAGTAATTTTTGCTCATGAATTTGTTTCTAGTTCAAGTCTGCTGAACTCACTGTTTTTGTACTTATTTTGTAACTTGGAGTCTTTGTAATTTGGGGGTCTTGTCTAGTGTCTCAGAGAATTTAATTTTTGCCGTAAAAAATCACTTTTGCCTAGTCTGCATGTCCTTTAGTATAGAAAATAGTCAGGTGTAATATGTATACTGGTGACGTTTCTGTAGCCTGTCTGGGGATTCTGACTTGCGTAAGGTGTCTGATTAAAAGTCTGTTAGAATGCATGTTGGGCATAGTGTGTGTTCTGTGATGACCTGAGCTTTTGCCTAAAAAGTGATACCTAGTTTAACTTTGTGGCAAAGGAACCTTCGTCAGAGTCCTGCGTTTCTATGCGATAGAAACCCGAACTTCAAAAACAGGAATGTAATGAAGGCAAAGGGAGATTTCAATGTAGTGCTGGTTTTGTTTCTATCAGAAAGCAAGATGAGAGCTACAGTACAGTCCTGCGTTTCTTTCTACGCGCATGCAAAGCAGGACTGTAATAAAGGTAGGTTAGCCCTCTCATCATCCTTTCCATTAGAAACAAAAGCAGGACTATATAGAAGTCTACTTTGGTATAATTACAGTCCTGTTTTTGTCTCTATGAGAACTGAAGTTCGGGATGCAAGGCAGTCTTCAATATAGTTACACGTTTCTTTAGATGTCACAAAAACAAGAGGATAACAAATCCTCTCTTGCCATTTGACTTTCCTTTCACATACAAAGAACAGGACTAAAACACGGGGAAAAGAGTCTTCAATGCAGTTCTGATTTCATGTCTACACTGCACTTTGTCTTGCTTTAATGAGCCACACAAGCGTGCACATATGCACAATTGTGCATGAGGTTTTTGTATGAGTTAGCACATTAGCCCCAGAACTATTGCCGCTCACAATGCTTGTTCCATTTGGAGGTTTTTCTTTTATTAATCATCGGTGTATTAATCCAGTTGGGTGATATAAAGAGATCAAAATACACCTCTCCCAGAATGCACTGATCTGTAAAGGTCCAGGACTGAGGGTATAGTGTACGGCTAACCTGGAAAAATTTGACAACTGCAGGTGTGGTAATGTGTGCTGTATTCGATCTGTGCCCTGTCATAATAAGCAAACCTGGCACCAATTTAATCAGTAACACTGACACCATGAATAGCCCTGGCAAACTGGAGTAGCTCTACTGGTATAAATGGTAGGTTAAGTTCAGGATAATGGAGGGAGCAGGGTGAAATAAGTAGTGATGCTGTCTGTTTGTCTAGGAGAGGGAACAACATACCTTGGTCTTTTCCACTACCATGTGAAAAACCCACTGTTGAGTTAGATGCACCATGATGGAGTAATTGGCAGTGCAAGACTGGTATACGTACTCAGGGCACATGGATACATCATAGAACCATTTCCAAAGACGTGTCCCAGGAGCAGGAGACTAAATTCAAGGGTCTCTCCCCAGCCACTTCTGGTCTCCTCTTTTGAATCATGGACTGGTGGACGTAGCTGTCACTTATCACTTAGGGAGCAGTGTGCTATATAGTTAAACATGCATGTTGGCACAGCTTTCACTGCACTCTGATACATCAGTAGGATCCTTCATCCTGCTTCAAGGCACACTGCTTTTATTTATGTTTTGGTTTTTGAAACATAAATAAAACGCATTGTCATTTACAATGCCAATAGCTTAAACTTGTTACTCTTGCCTTGCTCCCTACTTCCTTCCTCCTCCTCCTCACCATCCTTTGCTATCCCTTCCCAACTTTCTCTATCCTTTTTACTCTTGCCTTGCCCCCTACTTCCTTCCTTCCCCCTCACCATCTTTTGCTATCCCTTCCCAACTTTCTCTATCCTTTTTACTCTTGCCTTGCCCCCTACTTCCTTCCTCGCCCTCACCATCTTTTGCTATCCCTTCCCACCAAACAGATGTGCACTCCCGGCTGCTCGGGCAAATCTGGGCATCTCATCCAGACCACATCTGGAAAAATAGCAAGGAGAAATAGGGGATGGACAGACACTTTTGTTTTTTAGTGGCTAGCATTCATCCCTCATTTTGGATTAATATTCACACAAAAGGATGTTTGCACTCATCTGTGGGCAAACCAAGCGGAATCCCAAGTAGTAATTGTAATAATTCATTATCAATATTTAGTCCGGTCTAAATAATAATAATGAATTACAATTACTACTTGGGATTAGGTTTTGAGCCACAGATCATCCATCACTTGCTGTTGTTAAGAATCTTACAGTTCCTAAAACCTTGGTAGAACAGTGAAACAAAGCAGACAGGCTACCTCACCAGGCTCAGGCCCTCACAAGTTAAAGGTGGGAGTTACCTCTAAACCCCCACCAACAGCCCCCCATCTTTATTGTGCTTTAAAAAAAAACGGAACATTCCAAAACCTCAATATAGGAAACTTATTGTAGGTTTGTATATCTGTGAATGCCTGTAAGACTATCTGGCATGGCATAATTGTTGTTTTCCACAAAGAGTGGTTCTACTACGCAATAAGAAAACGAGCATTTGCTATGCAATAGGTGTCGCATTTGCGAGAGTTTGAGCTATTGGCATTGTAAATACCAATGCCTTTTATTTCTGTATTTTACAAACCTGCAAGCGGTGCGTAAACAGGCACTTTGTACTTGCAGTCGTTGCCTACGAGAAGCAACGCTGGCAGTAACTATGCCTCTTTTACTGCCAGCCTTCTTTTTCGTAAGCAAGGACTATAAGTACAAAGGGCGTGTTTATGCACCGCATACAGCTTTTCGAAACACAAATAAAAGGCATTGTCGTTTACAATGGCAATAGCTCAAACTCTTGCAAATGCAACACCAATAGCTCAAACTTTAATAATGCGAGACCTATTGCATTGCAAATGCTTGTTCTTGTAAAGGCATGCATGGTAAAGGCATGTGTGTGAAGGCATGCGTTCTTCATGAGTAATAATGGCATGCGTGGTTCCGTCATACATCCCCCCCTGGGGGTCCCGACACCCAGCATAGAGGCTGCACTAGTCGCAGCATATCCAGTAAGCCTGCTCTCGTGCTCTGCAGACACCTCCTATGTGGTCCCCAGCTTGTCTTTTCGTTCCTCAGCAGTATCAGTCCTGCAAAGATTGAACCCATTCCCATTTTAGTGTCCACCGCTTTGCTGGGAGGCTGCAGATGCCACTTTGGGAGAGAAGTTTCCAGCAAAACAGTAAGGGCAGACACTCGAAGATCAGCACCAATTATGTGGCTAGCAACTGTGTGGGGTGTGTTTGAGGGGGAATGAGCACAACTCTCAACATCCTCTCCTGGAGGGCTATACAGTTTTAATGCAGATTACACTGCCCCCTTAAGTATCGTCAGACTTCCAAAACAATGTTTACAAACATAATGCTGTATGATAGGAGCGTCACTGCTCCGACAACACGTTTTGGGAAAATTTGATTGATAGACTGTCTCTGTAAAGGTTACACTTTACATGGTATTTTAAATTTCATTTAAATGATTTCATTAACACAAACAATACGAAAACACAACACCTTGTTCGCAGAGGCTCTGAGCTGGCATCCCATAACTAGCCAAACACCAGTTAGGACATTTGTAGACTGAAGGGAAAGTCACCCTTCTATAACTGTTTAATTCTTTGATGTAATCGGGGTTGAGCGGACACAGGACCTGGCTGGGACTTGCTTTCCCACCAGGCTCTGATTGTCACGCTCACCTGCGTAGGACTCCCCTCCCTCCCCCCTCCCCCCTCCCATCCCATCCCATGATATCGGCAATGCGATGGGTATGCGCCTGTATACGTGCAGCACACGTTTCAGCCCGGCATGTTGGAGCACGCCAGGACCACGACTGAATCGAGGATGTGCACTTGTGTGTATATAGTGAAGCCATCGAACAAGAGCCATTAAAATTCAAGGCTCAGGGGACCCTAAATAGGTGTAAGGCAGGAAGAGTACCCTTGATGAAGTCAGTCTCGGGGCATATTTGGGAGGGGATTTGCTGCACACTTTTACAACCGTAACTAACTATAGCGCTCTTCCTTCTCAATCTCCCTGTGTGCGACTACAGGGACCGTCCTCGCCTGAGGCCTTGTGGAGCCATAAGCCATTGATTAACAGCATAGGTCACTATAAGCTGTTGAATCTTGTGTGTGCGCATGAATTCACATTACACACGGTGTGTTGGATTAAGTGTGATGTGTGCCTTATTATGAGTGGTAGAGTGCAGGGATTTCACGTGTGCATGCCTAGCATGTTGTGGCACTTAGAATTTGATGCATGAAGGCATAATTATGTGCCAAATATGAGAAATTATAATTTATCTTTGTGTTTCTCTCTCGTTCGAGACATATAGAGGAAGATTTCCTTAAGTCTAATCAGTAATAGCATGCATGCTTGTCAGTGAGTGTGATAGTGTCGCACCATTCGAATATTAGATATGGGGTAAAGCATATCATAGTAGAATAGGGGTTAGACTCATTTTGGTCCTGAAGAAAAGCACATCGACCCTAAGGAGCGCTTAGTGGGGCTAAAACATGTTGACCCAATCCTGATGTCTGGGCCATTATACCCAGTGACATTCATTTTATTTTTAATCTCGACACGGGTACTCAGATTAAAAACAATACAGAGGAACCTGCAGGCACTTTTAACTAACATAATCCCCGTTTAGAAAGTGCTCTGCTTACAAAGTGCATTGAGCCCACCCACTCACACTAGGTGTACTGGGTGAGGATCCAATGATGAAGCATGCCACGGGTGGTACCTGTGGGTGAGGATCCTAATAAAATAGCTTATAGATTTTTTCTCGTCTCACGATCTACAACCTTTGGGACTCAGGGTAGAGGACAGGATAACCCACTATTTTTTGTAGTAGTTTATTCCACTTGGGAGGCTGAGGGCATCCAAGTATTGTAGCTTCTCAGTCCTCATTATTGTGATACAACTATTTACTTCCTCCTTTTACATCTGTTGTTACTAAACTGTTCTGATAAATCCTCAAGTCACAAAGCAATGGTTAGCTATAATTGATGAGCCAGTAGGGGAAACTCTACAAGTGCTATGCACGGAGAATTATTAATCCTTTCCACAGTCCCACAAACCCTCTCGAGTCCCACCATACACAGACCCAGCCCAAGCAAATGTCAGCATAAGATGGTTTGGGAACAGACTTTGACATGGAAGAAATCAGCAAATCTCTTCACAGTCCCATTCCTTTCTCTGAATGACATCCCAAAAGAGCCATGAAAACCTTAGGCCAACGAAACACTTATGGCCAACTTCAGGCAGACCGCTTTTCTCCCACACCAAGATCTCTGTAACGTCCCCTACATCTAGGCTCTCATTGGCACAGTCAGACGCCCTAGACAGTCACCAAGCCTCCACTAAATGAACGTCCTTCTCACCGCTTCTCCATCTTAAACACTCCTGCTGTGGGGGCATGGACTAATGGAGAATATCACAATCATAATGACATTTATGCAGCTACATTGCTACTGTACTCCATCTTGTCCTTTGAAGCAGCTATGAGCAGCAACCAGCACTTAAAAACACAAACCTTAGATGAGGATAATATGGTGAAATATTTTTACACTTGTGACAGCTTATAGAGCATGTTAAGCCACATGGACCCATGTGTGCCTTAACCATGTTTCTAAACCATGCCACGTTGTCTCCCAATCAGCCCATAACATCCATTTAGCAACATTTGACCATTCGCTGTGGAGAATTAAGACAAACAACTATGAATAGAACTAATGTGCATTTGTTTTAGGAAATAGGTGTCTAAGAGTACGAACGCACTGCAACAGGTAATTTTTTTTAGTCTCACACTTCACCTAACAATTCTATGTTATAAAAATTAAATAGCAAGCAACAAATGGGAGCAACACATTTGATTGTCCAACACAAATCTGACATTCTTGATCTACTCTAGGATGGTCAAACTTCACCTTGGAACGGGTCCCAAATAAAAAGTAAATTTAGAACAAAACCAGGGTAAATGAAGCTGGTGGGGGAAGTCCCTTTTTAAACCAAATGAACCATCCTGATTAAGATGGTGTTGGTGGGGATACGTGTTGAAACAGGTCCCTTGGATTAAACTGCACTTGAAAAGGTAGAGAACTACCCAACAGTTCAATGATGGTCTGACACGGTCTACTTTTCTTTAATAAACTAGCCAGGCTGTTGACAAAGAATTCTGCTCAATTGGAAACAAAGATACAACCATTACTTATACCACACAAGCTCCTTTATTTAGCCTTAAAGGCACCACAAAAGGAATTGGAGCAGGTGTAGTAGATCAGAGTTCAGAAGATAGCATATCAGGCGATAGTGGTGATTTAACATATGCATATTTGGGCTTATCTTGTGATTCACACATACAACTAGCAGTGGATAATCAGGGCTCAGCTGGAGACCAGCCAATTAATCTGCAGATACTGCTGGTAGTGGTTTCCACCAGCGGGTTTTGGATAGTGGTTTGCAGCAGTGATTCTACAGGCTTCACAAGGGTACTTATTCAGTGAATTAAGGATACTACTAATGGTGGATTAGAAGTGTTGAATTAGGAAACCTTCAAGATTGACAGCTAGTAACAGTGAACCAGAACGAACCAACTGACAATTTATTCACGCCATTTCCCAGTTTAAATAACAGTAAAGAACAATGTATACAGTAAACCAGAAGAGATGTTTTTCCGCCTTTGGCTACTTCCACATATCAAACAGGTTCTAACAGGGCTTTCAATACTGAATAATATCTAACCCGGGCGCATCACCACTTGAAGTCTGAGTGCGCAGCCAGTCCCCGCTTCCTTATTTGCAAACATGAGCTACTATATTTATTAAACGTGCCTAGACCGGAGGACCACTATTGTGACAAGGAATTGTCACTGTAAATGAGAATAGCCACGGAAAGCATCTTACATGCCACAAAGGTGGGAATAAACTGAACCACATCACAATAATCCGGATGGAACTGGACTGCCTCCCCTTACACATGTGCATAATGTTCAAGTCCGGCTGTATCACTTGGAATGCCACAGCAACTAGGCCTATTTGGCACAAAAATATGCACCACCAACAGCCAGGGCAGCGTTAGACGCAAGAATAAAAATGGCAAAAAATAATAAAAACACACATGCACAGAACAGGTTTTCATTAATGCTCCGTTGGTACTGAACCACAACACTATCAATATCCAAATTCGGAAATAATGCGAGTTTCACTTCATCAAGGAATACTACATCTCAACACATTAAAACTGCCCCCTTCCCACCTGAATAATGTAAGCAACCCTCCTAGCTGTTCACCTCTCCTCTGCCGCCCCCCCCCACACCAGCTAGGTTTGTGCTGTATAGATAAACACACGCATAAATGCTTAAAATTTCAAGAGACACCCATCAGCGCTTTATGCCGCATATAATACACTATTATCCCTTAAGAGCAGCAAGCGAGTGCACTTCGTTGCCCACCACTAGTAGGGAATCCATAATGGAGACCGAACCCTATCAGAAGAATCCCTTGAAGTGTCCTAATACAGTCCACTTCTGATGCTAAATCGAGACTACTAAGCTAGACCAACCAGAATTTCACCTTTGCTATCTAAACTGGCGCACCCCAAACAAGAATGCTTTGTACCACAAAGGAACAGAGGAGCGCAAACATAAGAATGAATGAATATTTTTGTATACTCAATTACAACCATTACAAAAGTTTGAGAGATCAAAACAAAAATTACACACATTAACATTATCTTTATTTGATAACACAATAAAACCAATTTAAACTAAGTCGACAAATCGTTCAACACAAAAAAAGAACTTCCTACTCTTTGCCCCAGGAGGGTGCCCATACAGAGTCAAACTAAGGGAAGAGTGGCATACACAATCTCTTTAAACAGAATGTGCTGCTCTACTTTAAAGACACAGACTTGTAGTAACACAGACGGTATCACTGAATTAATACGATCAAAAAATAAACTTAAGTCGTCTTTCTAGCCTCCAAGAATATTAGGGGAACTGTTTGTACAAGAATTATCCACCCTTCCATCGACATGGGAAGTTAACACGTAGATAACCAAGCATATTTTATGCATTTGGACTTAGTGGGGCCCTTGTTGAATACACTTAAGTTATTGACTTTTTGAAAGAACCAACCCATCCCAAAAATGAGAAAATCGGCCATCAGTAAAATGATAACATTGCCATGTCTTCTCGGTCTCTTTTCCATTACGCCTATACGTCTGCCTAAAAGCTTATTCACCAATTTGGACATTATGTTAACAGACTTAACATGGAGCAAGCAGCAAAGAGAGTATCCCATAGCTAATTTCAATTATTGACCTCAGAGGGATGCTTACAAGCACCCGATCTGGAATTGTACTATATCGCTGCACAACAGATGGATAATGGAATGGCTCATGGGCCCTGACAACCCAGAAGTTCGTTACACGCATGAAGCATTGGGACGAGGAATGGTTGTAACATTTCATTTGGGGAAAACTGCACTAAAATCACTATCACCAGGAGCTTCAGGACAAAGTAGAAGGAACTTAAGGACAAAGCATGTCAGTGCTTTTCTGTAATAAAGCATGGTACATGCAAGACAGGCCTGATGTAACATGCATGTAAACGTGACCCCATTCAATATTAGAGAATGTGTGCAATAGGTGTAGGGGATTGAAATGCATAATGTTTGAATGGTAATGATAATCAACGTGCATTCGCTGGCCATGTTTTCAGTTTAGAAACCTCCGATTTTCAGTCACTGCTTGAACCATCAGGACAGAGATGAAAAAACTTTCCACTTCTCTAGTGTGCGTGTTGCAACTGGGGCTGCATAATAAAGAGGACATGATAGAGCTCGGTTTTGGAAGGCAAAAGTAGCATTAGCTTCTGCAGCTTCCATATGCTTCTGCAGAGGTACCTTTGCATAATTTTTTCTAAAACAGCAGAAGCCAAGCATGAGTGGCCCCCTTCTCGCTCCATAAGATAGACTATTGGTGCTAAAGGTATATAAAGTAATGGTGCGGGGTCCAAGCAAGGTCCTGTGGCTAAGGGAAGATGCTGAATGACAGACAATTCAGACTGCTGATCCAATGACTGCATAAGGTATGCGGGGAAGCTATACACAGTTAGGAATCATTTAGGCTCAATATAATAAAACAGTCATACAAGTTGGATGGCAACTGTCAATATATAGACAATGGGGTATAAAAAAGACTAACTGATCAGGGATGTGTGATAAAATAGGTCTAGGGCCTATCTAACATTTGCCCTGATCTGCATCTAATCGAGTTGTTTATCATAGTTCTATCAAATTATTTGAAGACAGATACTGCAAAACAGACATGCAATAGTAAAATACCAACCATTGTGTGCGACCGGTTTGGAGGTCCATTTATTAGCACCTGCAGATAGGAATTGGAGAACCTGATCACTCCTAACAAACTTCATCTAAAGAGCATAACTTACTCAACAGGAATAGAGACACTTGCCAGTACTCCTTTCTTCTAAAAAGGAAACTTTTCTTTTTGAGGGCTACAGAAAGGGGTTAATGTGACAATGAAGTATAAGATACTTCCGGGCAAAGTATAGGAAACTACAGGGCAAAGCAGAGTAACCGGGTCTATATAGGAGACTGCGAAATCTACTCGCCCACTCGCTATGGTGAGTTAGATTTTATCAGGACGAGCTATTTTTGGGCCTACTGGCCCGTTGTGGCAAGCTGACACAGAACAGGTGTTATGGTCACTCAAGAAAGCGAATGCGCAATACCTAAGCCTTTGAAACTTGTTTTCACATTTACTCTGCATTAAAGGATAGAGGTCATACATATGTCTGGTTATGTCGTCTAATAATTTCCAAAAATAACAATTGATGGACAGAATGCAGAACAATGTCATACATTCACCCCAGTACAGAGATCTGGGCCTAAATCCATCGTTTTTTTGCTCACCATGCCATTCCAGTTTGGACCCAGCCATATGCAAATCAGTCTTGACCCTGCACCCAATGGGAACAGTCCAGCCCGAACTGCCAGGCCAGGTCCTCCCTGGACTGGAAACAAGCATCCTAGGACCAGTTTCGGGCTATCTGAAAAGTTTCAGCGCTCCGTCCATCGTCTCCTTGTGTTTGCTTTGTTCGCCCTAAGTTGGCAGGGTATGTCCAGAAATGGGTCCCTTGCTCACTTTGCCACTGGATTCAAGCTAGCCTGGCTGATGAAGGGTGTTACCCAGAAACCAGTCCCAGGATGCTTGTTTCCGGTTCAGGGAAGACCTGGCTTGGCAGTTCGGGCTGGACTGTTCCCATGAGGCACAGGGTCAAGACTGGTTTGCTTATAGCTGGGTCTGAACTGAGGTGGCGAAGTGAGCTAAAGAATGATGATGGATTCAACCCAGATCTGTGACTGGGGGTGAGTATCTGAAAAGTTTCAGCGCTCCGTCCATCGTCTCCTTGTGTTGGTCTTATAATTTCCTACTTATGTTATCCTAGAGTGTGTTCCTTTTCATTTTCTGCACATTTAGAGGATTTTGTTAAGTGCACTTTGACAAATCATGCTGTACAAAGTGTAAAATGAAAGGCTGTAGGAGGTCAGGTTTTTCCAAACATTTAAATAGCTCGTAAAAGAACTGTACAAATATTTCAAAATATATTTCAGTAGTTTTGAAAGCACATTTTTTGTAATTCTGATTTTAATGGGATGAAAGCAAATCAGAACATTTTGCTTAGTGGTGTGCAAATGAAATATTTTTGCTGAAACCCAATTTCTACAGATTTAGACAGTATATAGTTTAAGCAGTAAAACTGCATGTTATTAGGAAAGTTTGAGGCCATTTCAACGTGAAGTCTGCAAAGGACAGTGTGCTACCACATAACTCTTAATATATTAATTAAAAGTTTTTAAACATGAACTAAGAAACATTCCTTCTTCCACCTTGACAATGCTATTAGTGAACTAAGACGCAAGTCAGGGGTCACGTGGACCCTACATGTGGGCTAGATAGGGAGCGAAGGTTTAATGTATTAAATCAAACAAGTTTTTTTGTACAGCAAAAATGCTGAACATACATATTTTAAGGTGCTCCCCCTACTGAATAATGAAGAAAAAGCCATTTTGGTGAAATAAAATATTTGTCTAGGATCACACAATTTGAGACCAGTGACTGGTCTAGAACATTACAGTTAGACCGAGTAGATTATTCAAGTCACTAGACCTGCAGGTCTGGTAACATTATGATTTTTCGAGGGCTGTATAGCACTTCATACCTTCAAAGAAGTGCTGAAACACAATTTTGCATGGGCAGCACGTTACTTCATGGGAGTCCTATGGTTGATAAGTGTTTGTCTCTCCTGTGTCTTATATGGGTAGTGTTCGTTGTGCATGAGGACAACAGAGATGCTCTGGCAGAAAAGGAGACCAGAAAGTACAGGACAAACAGAAGACTAAGCAGCATTGCCAGCACACCCAAATGTAAGGTGCTACTCTACAGATGAGGGACAAATAGTCTGAAACATCTAGAAATACCCGGCACTGGCTGTACCAATAATGGTGAATACTAAAGACTTAACTTAAGTGTTATCATGCACTGCCTTTACCACAATGCATCTGGGCAAATTGTATGCTGGTATGCCAGGCAGTGTGCTCCTCTCCCTTTAAAAATAAAAATAATGCCAGGTGGGGGAGGAGATAAACAGTATATGAGGGAGAGAGCAACAAGGAGCACATGGTGGGCTTGACAGGAGCACACCAGGGAGTGAGCAGCACAAAAAAATGGGGGCAGTTGGCAGGGGAGAAGCACATGAGGAAAGGAGCTGTAATGTATGCACACCCATAGAGTGCTGAAAGAAAAATACATAAGTAGTTCCTTAAATGTGAGCAGTGAAAGGATTCAAACCATCCAATCAAAAGGTAGGTCAAGAGGCTAGGCGCTGGGTGGGAGACGACAAATCGATGGAAAAGGAAAGCAAGATAATAAAAAGTAAAACAAATAGGAAGGGCAACAAAGACAACCAATGTTAAGGAATAGGTTGGGCCAAGTTGTTCTGTAAGTGAGTGGCACAGTCCATTATAGGCATTCAACTACCAGAAAGCTAAACGATATATGCGGTAGGCGAGACCCAAAAAGCAATGTTCCAGTGGAGGGACAACACAAGAAGAGAAAGGAAAGCCATCAAAAAAGAGGCAAACAAGAATATTGACAAGAAAGCCAACCATTGGTAAGTAATAGGCTGAACCAAAGCCCACTGAAAGTAATGTTAGTGTCCACAGTAGGTCGTCAACAACCAGCAGCTAGAGCAGTCTGTAGAAGACCTAATAAAATATTACTCCATACAATCTTGAAAGAATTCACACACCATCAGAATCAAAACCTAACACAGAAATAAGGAAATGATCCAGACAGTACCTACTGGTGTTAACGTATGGGTAACAAGCACTGCCAAACCCAATAGGTCTGGCCTCAGCATGCTGGTGTGATGATTTCAATACATTAAAAAAGGCGTTTACTTAAAGCATATAGCACAAAATAGGAAATATGCCATGACAAATGTGGGAACCAGATGCTTGCAATGAAAAATGTTTCTTTAAAAATAAACAAATGCATGTAATTGTATTAGAACAGTAAAGATGCTTCCTAGAAGGCAGGCGTACTTAGAACAGAGATAGAACTCCTATTTAGTTTTAAAGGACATCACAGGAACTTATGATTATTAAGGGTGCAAAAGAAAATGAGTTCATGTCTTATTTATTTTAAGAAAGATAAACAGAAGAATTAGAACAATATCCAAAAAAGGGTAGAAACTGAAGAATAACGCATTAACAAACTACTGTTCTGCCAGCTATGGCACTGAAGTGTACTTTAATATGGATGTGTGAACGTGATTAGGTAAAATGTCTTCAATCATGGTGCAAGACAGCCAATGTCTGTAGTGGGCTGAGCCATTGCCTCACGTGGTTTGTGTTTTAGTGGGGGGCAAAAGTAAAATGTGATTAACAGTGTTGCCAGCCTATTGTGATAAAAACAAATCTTATATAAAAGTTCATAAATATATAGATACTTAGAGGTGCTTTGGACAGCTATCTTCATCCACTGGTCTGTTCAAGTCATTCACATCTTGCTTCTACCGCTACAGCATGGGGCAGTGGGTAGCTCACTTCAGTAGTCTCTCTTGCACTGCGAGTGACAGCGTTTTGCCCTAACACACATTCACGTAAAAGAAGTGCACTTCAATGGCTGGGCTAGTGCGACAATATTCTACTTTGACAATGCTATTAATTTCCATTCTTTAGCTTGTTCGGTCTCGCCAACAGACAGCTGTAAGAGGTCTGTATGCTACATACCTTTTGTGAGCCATACCAAACACTTACTAAAAGGGCTCTGTGGCAGACCAATGTTTACCACTGGTTAGCTTTCTTCTCACTCATGTGCTTGCTTTTTACTCAATTGCTTTTCTTCTGCTTGTCCCTCCCCTAGAGCATGCTTCTTTTGCATCCTTTTTAGGTCTTGCCTGAGCCAGCGCTTAGCGCTGCTCTCGGCGAGAGTTTTAGTAAGCGGGTTTTGGAAGTGCAAACAGCAGTGGCTTTTGCTGGTGACCAGCTTGCGTTCACGCGAGCGTGCACGCGTGCAGCCGCCATCTGTATTTCCTCCGTCACGGGTCATTAAGTGCATCGCGATCACTTTCACTTCTTTGCGGCCGCGCGGCCGTGCCAATGCTTGTTTCTATTTGTTTACTTTTGCTATAATCGCGGCACCCGCGCTTACTTTAACATTAAAAGTAAAGCGCGGGTGCCATTATAGCAAAAGTAAAGAAATAGAAAAATAATCTATTTCTTTACTTTTGCTACAATCGCGGCACCCGCGCTTACTTTAATGTTAAAAGTAAAGCGCGGGTGCCATGACTGTAACAAAGTAAAGAAATAGAAAATAATCTATTTCTTTACTTTTGCTACAATCGCGGCACCCGCGCTTTACTTTAAAAGTAAAGCACGGGTGCCGCGATTATAGCAAAAGTAAAGAAATAGAAAAATAATCTATTTCTTTACTTTTGCTACAATCGCGGCACCGGCGCTTTACTTTTAATGTTAAAAGTAAAGCGCGGGTGCCGCGATTATAGCAAAGTAACAAGCAAATGGTGTAGCCAATAGGTCTCGCTTTTGGGACCTTATAAGTATTTAGTTATGCAACTGTTGCATGGCTAAACACTTATAAGGTCCCAAAGGCGAGACCTATTGGCTATGCCAATGCTTGTTATTGGTTGACTTGTATATTTCCTCTGCTCACTTTCAGAAAACTAATTTTGAGGTCTCGCTTGCAGACAGCATTTGCTACTGATGTATCGCACATAAGCACAAGTGTTTCGTTCTGCTCTGCAAGGTTTTATTTTTGTATTACGTAATCCCGCTCAAATACCTGCTTCCATGCGTGCAGTTGCTCCCTCATCGCACCCTCAGCTACTTTTTATTTACTTTCACTACCCCTTTATCAGCCTCCAAGGCTTCTGTTGCTTACCCTGCCATTTCCAAATGTCTGCCCGCACCTGCACTTTCGTTATGGACCTCTCAGTCCTTATCAATAAGCATTTTATTTTTAAAACAATTTTTGGGATAGCCCCACAGCTGCTATTCACGGTCAGGCGGCTCAGTTTTCACAAACCAGCTCCCACCCAAAGAAAACATTTTTTTATTTAGAGCTCCTAGTGGCCTCTGCCACATTGTAAATGAATATAAATAAAACTGCATCTGTGTCACATGAATGCTTTTTTATTTTTATTTTATTTGCCGATGCTGTACAGCATCCCCAAAAAGAATTGGATACGCCAAAACATCAAAAAGGTGATACTTCTGGTTACAGTAATTCAAACCAATAGTAACTCGTCTTTGTTCCAACAACGTTTCCTGTGATTCACATTACAACTAAAAATATTTTATATAACTGTTGTAAGTCAACCTACCTGCCACGAAGCACTCGGCTGTGCGCTCTTAAAATAATAATTGATGGGGCTAATTTTTATTTATTTACATTTTTATTACAAACATTGCTGCTACGTTTAGAAAGCATCATATTTTTTCATTTTTTTGTCTTAAAGTTGCAATAAAATACATTAAAAAATTAACAATAACACCAGATTGTCAAGGCCATACCCAACGACTTTTTCAATGCCCATTCGTAACTTCTTTTAATCACTTGAGGATGGTAAAACAGCGAAGGTAATCTGTACAGCAGACTTAAAAATATATCCGAATTGTGATCCCTTATTTATCAGGAATGAAAACGATATTTTTTAATGGATTGCTGTTGGCAGCAAAGTGCAGTTTAATTGATTGGGGTAGTAATTTGGACTTTTCGATTTATAAGAGCAGCAATTGACCTCGTACGAGGAGCAGGGTCACCTGCTTGATTTATATGCAGGCCATCACGCCCAGCTGCAAAGGTAGGAAGCATGAAATCAATATTCACGCGCAGAATCGAGAATTCATTAATGCCATGGGTCAAAACATCTAGACACCGAAGCACGCGGGTCCGCTTGCCTGAAAAACAAACAATTTAAGGCCGGATAACTGCAACGCCTATCGGAGTGAGCACGCCTAGCGTGGGTTTCTCTACTGCAGTTCCAAACAAAGGTATTTGTCAGTATAACAGTAGCACGCACCCACAGAACAGCAACCATTACATAATGGATCGAAGTGTAACTGCGGGACTCGGCATTTTACCAAGTCGCACTTGCATCCTAAACCTTCAGAGATCGCTGCTGTCGGAGTAGGGACCTGAAGGCCAGAGACATGCCCTGGCCGAAGTGTCACCTCGGACCCAGGGATGGGACAGCCCTTCCATGAAAGGCAGCCACATCCCCGAAACCCGTACAAGCAGTGTTGTTGCAACAGGGTCCACGAGGGACGTACAATTCTCATGCATCTCCAGGTGACAGCCGGCCACGCTGCCATATCATGGGTGCGCCAGGCATGGCCGATCCCAAAACAGCGGCGGGCCACCCTCCGGGGGTGAATGGGTACCACGCCTGCCTGCCCCACGCAGTTAAAATGTACCTCGGAGGCCTGACCCCTTGCCAGACGGTAAGACCTGGGCAATGCAGAGTTGAAGTTCTTCATTTTTGCTATCCCGAGGTTTGTTTTTGTCCCTGCTAAGTCTTTGTAGGCATCACAAGGTGATTTTCACTTTAATCGAAGATAGAATGTATGCACGATTCCTCTGCAAGTTTACCTCTCGCTGAATGGATTCACCGTGGGAATCTGCAAAGTTGTACATAATGTTTTAAAAACGCACTATCAATCAGGGTTTAGTAGAGCGCACTACTCACCCATTAGGGTCTCAAGGCGCTGAGGGGTGGGTGTGAGCAGCTCTGCCCGTGAGAAATGAGAGTAACCAGTCTAGGGCCTTTCCTTGGATGCTGGCGTCGTGGAGTCTGGTGGCTAGTGTGCAGTGGGAGACTGTGTTGAAGGCTGCCAATAGGTCCAGGAGGATGAGGGCTGCTGTTTGGCCTTGGTCGAGGAGGGCACGGATGTAGTCTGTGGCGGCGAGGAGGGCGGTCTCAGTGCCGTGGTTGCTGCGGAATCCTGATTGAGAGGTGTCTAGGATGTTGTAAGCTTCGATGAAGTGTGCTAGCTGGGTGTTGACTGACTTTTTGATGACCTTGGCTGCGAAAGGAAGCAGTGAGATGGGCCTGAAGTTCTTGACATCAGTCAGGTCTGCAGAGGGTTTCTTTAGGAGGCACGCTTCCAGTTGTCGGGGAATGTGGCGGTTTCAAGGGAGCAGTTGATGGTTCGACATAGCTCGGGTGCAAGGGCTGTGGCGGCCCTGTGGAAGATGTGCAACGGGCAGGGGTCTGAAGGTGCTCCGGAGTAGATGCTCTTCATGGTCTTTAGGGTGTCTTCTGTCGTGAATGGGGTCCAGGTAAGTAGGGTCTGTTGGGCGGCGTCGCTGGGGGTGGCAGTTGGGGTGGTGCAGAGGTCTTGGTCGTCAAAGTTGTCGTAGACGTCTTGATTTTGAGGTAAAAGGAGCAGAGTCTGTTGCAGAGGTCTTGGGAGGGAAGGACGTCAGTTGTTTCTCTGTTGGGTTTGGCAAATTCCTGTATGATGGTGAAGAACTCCTTGGAGTTGTGGGCATTGGAGAGGATTCTGTCTTGGGGGTAGATCTTTGTGGATTTGATGAGGTGGTTGTGTGCCGTGGTGATTGTTTTGTAGGCGGAGCGTGATTTCGGAGTTTTGCTGTTTCTCCACGTCTTGTCCAGTGGTCGGCAGGAGCACTTGGATTTTTGGAGTGCTGTGGTGAACCAGTTTTCTTTCTTGTTGTGTCGTCTTTTGGTGTTCTGGAGGGGGGCAAGTGTGTTTGCACAGTTGGCTATCCATTGGTGGAAGTTGCTTGCCGCGGTGTTGGCGTCTGTTGTAGATGCGGGTGGAGTGCAGGTGAGGGCGGAGGTGAGGTGTTCTTCGGAGACTTTGTTCCAGATTCTGCGTGGGAGGCGGTACGCGTGCTTGTGTGCAGTGGATTTAGTAAAGGAGAAATGGATGCAGTGTTGGTCGGTCCAGAGCAGTTCCGTGGTGTGGCTGAAGAAGATGCTGTTTCCTCCTGCGAAGATGGGGTCGAGTGTGTGTCCCGCTGAGGTTCTCTAGGAGGGCGGTGGTGTTGGGGTCACTGTGGTTGTGCAAGTGGAAGTTCAGGTCTCAGAGTAGTATGTAGTCTGTGGAGGTGAGGGGTGCGATGAGGTTGGCGATGACGCTGGTGAACGGGGTGCGGGGGCCAGGTGGTTTGTAGGCGAGTGTTCTGCGGAGCGTCATTCTGGGATTGGTCTGGATCTGGAAGTGGATGTGTTCCATGGGGTGGGCTAGTGTTGTCTTAAACAGTTGTTGTCGACAATCGGAGGGAGCTTTTGTGGATGATGACATGGCCTCCTCCTGGGCTATTGGGGCGGTCTTTTCTCAGCATCTTGTATCTGTCGGGATGGCGGTTGCGATGGCGGGTACGGAGCTGGCGTTGGTCCAGCTCTCAGTGAGGAAGGCGATGTCAGGCGTGTGAGTGTTGAGGTGTTCCCAGATTTCTACGGCGTTTCTGCGCAAGGAGCGTACGTCGAGGAGGATGCAGTTAAGTGGTTTGTGTGCGCTGGCATCCGGTGGGCTGGGGACTACTGCTGGGGTCCGGAGGTGGGTGAAGGTGCGGGGGCAGAAGATCGAGCCTTGGGTGTTGCTTGGCGTCGAGAGCTGGCAGTTGTTGCTGCGTCCGGGGTTGAGAGTAGAGGGTGCTGGGATCTTAACAGCAGGGGGTCGGGGGACCAGGGTCCCTGGTGCTGGTCGCGGACAGGTCACGGACGTGCGCAGACGGGCTTGCCTTTGGCGCGCCAGCAGCGGCCATTAAGGGGCCAGGGGAGGTGGATCAGCTGGGAGGAGGGAGCGACACGCTAGGGAGGAGGGGGGCCATGGGGGCAGCAGCGGCAGGGAGCACGAGCAGAGGGAAAAAGAGAAAGCGGCAAAAGAAAGGGAAAGAGGCAAAGAGAAAAGGGCAAAGAGGTAGGAAAAAAGTGCAAGGGAAAAGAGGCAAGAAGAAAGGGCAAAAGAAAAGAGGCAGAGAAGAGGCAAAAGAGAACAGAGGACAGAGCGGAATAGCAGAAGAGCAGGGTTCTCTTCCACTAGACCACCAGGGATGAGGGCCTCGAACACCAGAGCCTTAACGGTGGAGCTGCGCGGGGAGAGCAGTGACACTGACCAGGAAGGTCAGAGGTCTTGCTCCACTACTTAGCAGAACATGACTCTTAATCCCCTGGTAGCAGCAGGAGAGCAGAACCGAGGAAACAAAGTGTACTGACTGCTGCTGTGAGTTTACGGTGGCAGCAAGGGAAAGCCCCTAGGAGGCAGCACTCACCAGCTAACAACAAACTGGCAGGCTCTAGAGCAGCCTGAAGCAAGGCCAAAAAGCAGTAAGCACTTGGAAACGGGTCAGCTACAGTAAGGCCGGCCTGGAACCAACACACAGCGATGAAAGCCTGCAACGTGTTCTCCCTTGACACGGAGGCTCAAGAGCCTGACCACGGTCAGTTACAGGAAGGCGGGCCCTGAACCAACACAAAGCGATGGAGGCCTGCATCGTGATCTCCCTTGACATGGAGGCTCGAGAGCCCATTAAGCACAGCGGACTTGCTTGGGTCGTACTAACCCGGTAACAAATGACAGGACAGGCTCCATTTACTGATGGGGAGCAAACTAAACAGGGCAAGGACTAAGACAGGCCTTTCTGCGGGGCCAGGCAAAAAAGAAATAGGGTCCCGCCATGGCTGGCATTGACCAGACTCTTGCATCACTAATAGGGTCACCGTTTGTATGCGTGTGGTTCCGGTGTGAGCATGCTGTGCAAATGTGGAAACTATTGGCTTTGCCAGTGGTTGTACACACTGCAGTACTAGGGAGGGAGCAAAAAACACAGTATTTAAAACAAGCACAGGCAAATTCAAAAGTTCACACCTTATTTCACCTATTCGCTTTGGAAATTTTGCTGAACGGTGGTGCGAGGAGAGCTCGCTGCCAGTCATTCCCTAGGCACGCACATTTGTGATCGTGTAAAGTGCATATGCATCACTACATGTGTACATCTACGAAACAGGTTTTTTTTTTTTTGTTTAATTTACCTATCCACAATGGATCAGTAAATAAAACAAAAAGATCAAATGGCATGAGTGTAAGGCGGAGGGGCCAGCAGCGATTTGCATCTTGATCTCCAGAATTTTCTTTTTTGGGGGGTATGGTGTGGTATGGTAGAGTAGCAGCTGGGAATAAAATAAATATAAAATTGGGTGGAAAAAGAAGGGGAAAAGCAGCACATGAGGGAGCAATACAGAGCAGATGGGGAGGGGCGGGCTTTCGCAGAGGACAAGCACACAAAGGAGAGAGCTGGAAAGCATGCACTCAAGTAGTGCTTAACCAGTAACAAAAAAGAAAATACGTTACCTAAAAGTGACCAGTGGAAAGATACAAGTCAGCCAATCAAAAAGATGTTAAAGAGACTGTGCCCCGGGGAGTGACGAAGGAAGACGAAGGCAAGGCATTGATTGAGAAGCAGGCAAATGAGTGATAATGAAGCCTGACATGGTAAGCAATGGGCGATGTTCGTACACAGAGTTCTTGATCAGCCCACAATTGTTCTTTTGCAATCAAGACAGCTTGACTTGTCCGATAGGTGAAACCTGAAAAGGATGCTACAAAAATGATAAAAAGATGGATTCTTTTCTGAAGGACCCATTTTGCAGATGCTACGGTCATGAGACATCCGGTATCTCTCAAGCAGAATCCTTAAATTACTTTTAGTCTAACGTGTGCAGCAAATTATATATATCTGCTCTCTAGGAATCGGGAAAGTAGCCCAGAGGCTCGAGATCAAAAATCTGACGACCAAAGTCTGGCTCGTCTCCAGATTGAGCCCTTTTATAAAAAAACTCGGTGATAATCTCGCTGTTAGCATAAGGTGAGCAAAGTGTAACATGGGATCAACAAATCAATACAGAATACATCTAAAACCAACTCTAACATCCTAGCAGCATCGCCTGAACCAATATTGATGTGTACCTTTCTGACCTAATGTCATCCGATGTGACAGTGCAAATCTAGTTACACAAAACAATAACACTTAGGAAGAATAGGCCCCCTGAAACACAGCCAGGAAGGACCTAGAATAGTTACATTTTGTAAGACAGCTTCCTCTGATGCTCACCAAGAACAGTGCCAGTAGGGGGATAGTGCAAAAACACATACGCTCCCATGGAGTGGTAAAAGAAAAGTAGTTACCTCACTAAGCAGTGGGACACCTCGTCAACCAACAAAAACACGGTAAAGATAAAATAATGTAGCGACAGGACACGGTATAGGTTTGAAAGCATGTAGCGACAGGGCATGGTATAGGTTTGAAAGCAATCAAATAAGAAGCATGGAAGAGACAGTCAAGAAAAGCAACCATTGTATAGTTTGTAAAAAGCTTTTACAGATAAAAAAATAGTAAAAGCATTACATTAAAAAAAAGTTTCACAGCCATGGAATATCCCCAACAATGTCCACATCTAGACTACATTTATATTTTCAAGGTAAATTAAAAATGGTACATCAACCTCTTGACTACAAAGTGATAATAAAAATGTAATTCAGGCATGTAACAGCTAGAGATGGCACGTTATTAATCACGTGTATCATTACAAACAGAATTCTCAAAACTACAACTTCAACCTACAAGGAACTAAGATCATATTTCATACACAACTGGACCAATCTGCCCATTGCCATTTCAGAATCCACCGGCTTCCAATGTTTGCTCTCCAGTGAATGGCCACCTGTAGGTAATGGTGAACTCCGTGCCCATTCTATCCTTGCCCCGAGTACACCGTACCCCTAATGAACATGGTGTCCAGGCCTTCTTTGCTCTAGAGTACATGCTCCTCTCTGGAAGTGACATTTAGCGGTGCCAGATCACTCCAACTACACACGTCTCTATATGCAGTTGTGGCTTTCCTTTGATAAAACCACTTAATTAACTGGGTCAGAAGAAGCCACCAGACCATAACTCCCAATATGAACAAACTTATTTAATGAAAATGATAAGATCAGAAACAGTGTTTACGGTATGGATAGATCAAAATTCCTACTGAGTACTGCACTTTAAATGCACCGAGTCAGATTTCACTACGTGGAAGATTTTAAGTAATTACTTGCTTTGGATCCCAAAATGAAAGTATGTATTTTAACACCTTGCACCAAAGTAAAGAGTAATCTTTACATTATTCCACTCTGCTCGGCCAGCAAATGTTCTCCTCAGTATGCATTTGTTTACGTTAATAGCTCTTAATGGGTTCAGGCGACATATCTATGTAAGGGGAAACCAGGGATGAAAGAGCTCTGAAGTGAAGTCTTGTTAACATGAACAGGCAAATGCCTTGATATGCTGCCAAGACCGCACCTGGGTCCTACAAGCAGCAGATTAACGCAGCAAGAGGCCATACGAAAGACATGGAGCATAAACCTAATTTCATTTCTAAACACTCTTGCTTAACCAATTGTGCTACCACAGAGTGAATCCCATGGGGACTGCGCTGGGAGCGTTGCATCCCAAGCTCCTTTCAAATTAGGCATATTTGGCAGATGTTATTTAAGTGAATCCCTTCGGGATCCTTTGAGACTGCACATTTGGCGTTCCCTCTCCACAGGTTTTTAGGAAGTCATTGATTGATAGGTTATGGATATTGTCAGTCCACTCTCACATTTCGATTAGGAAGCCCATTGATAGGCTGTCCCCTATCCAGGCGGTTCACACATCCTTCATCCTGAAGACCTGTTGTGATGCTTTTTAGGTCTCGCCAGCGCTTAGCGCTGCTCTGGCCGAGACATTTAGTAAGTGGGTTTTTGAAGTGCTACCAGAGAGGCTTTTGCTGGCCTCCAGCTTGCGTTCACGATGGCGTGCACGCGCGCAGCTGCCATCCGGGTGTTCTCTAATGGCTCCTCAGCGCACACTAGCCCCTCCCTTCTCAGAGGCGCCATCTGGCTTTCCTCTCGCTCGGACAAGCGCTTTAATGCCCCCTCCCCCACCACAGATCACGTCACCATTGCATCTGCATTTGCCTGTGTTTTGTCAGCAGACGAGGAGTTTTTACATTGCTCATTTTCTTTCTTTGCATCAGAGAAGCGCAATGGTGCAAAAGGCAATGTATCTTTTGAATTAAAGGAACAGATCACGTCACCACTGCATCTGCATTTGCCTGTGTTTTGTCAGCAGACAAGGAGTTTTTACATTGCCTTTTGCACCATTGCGCTTCTCTAATGCAAAGAAAGAAAATGAGCAATGTATCTTTTGAATTAAAGGAAGCCGAAGCAGAGTCTACACATGTTCCTGTTTTACAGACACTGCGCGAACTACCCCCTCCCTTCTCAGAGGCGCCATCTGGCTTTCCTCTCGCTCGGAGAAGCGCTTTAATGACCCCTCCCCCACCATACATCACGTCACCACTGCATCTGCCTGTGTTTTGTCAGCAGACGAGGAGGCCACCACGGACGCTTACAGCAAAGAGTTAAACAGTCAACAAGCCAATACAATGGGCTAGGTTTGTCTCTGCTTAAATGCATTCATTTTAAAGTCTTGCTAAGTACATAGTCTGTCAAACATCTTCCCCTTCTCGCTCAGCCTTGCACATGCTTGTCGCTGTGCAGAAGGCAGCATAATGCATATCTATCTGTGCCTAGAGTGTAATTATCTACACAGCGGGATGTACAGATTAAATTCAAAACTCGTCTAAGCATCACTCTGCACCACCACAGCATCACTCTGCACAACCACAGCATCACTCTGCACTACCACAGCATCACTCTGCACCACCACAGCATCACTCTGCACCACCACAGCATCACTCTGCACCACCACAGCATCACTCTGCACCACCACAGCATCACTCTGCACCACCACAGCATCACTCTGCACCACCACAGCATCACTCTGCACCACCACAGCATCACTCTGCACCACCACAGCATCACTCTGCACCACCACAGCATCACTCTGCACCACCACAGCATCACTCTGCACCACCACAGCATCACTCTGCACCACCACAGCATCACTCTGCACCACCACAGCATCACTCTGCACCACCACAGCATCACTCTGCACCACCACAGCATCACTCTGCACCACCACAGCATCACTCTGCACCACCTCACCACTAAACCACCTCAGCATCACCAAGCACCACCACAACACACCACCTCACCATCAATAAGCACCACCACCACAGCATCACTAAGTACCACAACAGCATCACTAAGCACCACCACACCACTCAGCACCACCACAGCATCACTAAGCACATCACCACTAAACACCACCTCAGCATCACTAAGCGCCACAACATCACTAAAGCACCACCACAGCATCACTCAGCACCACCTCAACACACCACCTCACCATCAATAAGCACCACCACCACAGCATCACTAAGTACCACAACAGCATCACTAAGCACCACCACAGCATCACTAAGCACATCAACACCACTAAACACCACCTCAGCATCACTAAACGCCACAACATCACTAAAGCACCACCACAGCATCACTCAGCACCACCTCAACACACCACCTCACCATCAATAAGCACCACCACCACAGCATCACTAAGTACCACAACAGCATCACTAAGCACCACCACAGCATCACTAAGCACATCAACACCACTAAACACCACCTCAGCATCACTAAACGCCACAACATCACTAAAGCACCACCACAGCATCACTCAGCACCACCTCAACACAACTCAACTCAGCCTCAGCATCACTCAGCACCACCTCACCATCAATAAGCACCACCACCACTTCACTAAGCATCACTAAGCACCACCACAGCACCACTCAGCACCACCACAGCATCACTCAGCACCACTAAACACGACCTCAGCATCACTAAGCACCACCACCACAGCACCACTAAGTACCACAACAGCATCACTAAGCACCACCACAACAGCATCACTAAGCACCACCACAACAGCATCACTAAGCACCACCACAGCATCACTAAGCACCACCACAGCATCACTAAGCACCACCACAGCATCACTAAGCACCACCTCAAGCATTAGCATAGCCAATAGGTCTCGCCTTTGGGGCCTTATAAGTGTTTAACCATGCAACAGTTAATGTTGTTGCACCAAGGATATTATGCTGCATAACTAAATACTTATAATGTCCCAAAAGCGAGACCTATTGGCTATGCCAATGCTTGTTTATAAATACTCCCAGGGTCGAAACGTCGACAACATTAATAAGGATCCGTCCTCTCTGCCATCAAGCCTGAAGAGTGTACCATCAGTACAACAGACTTTGGGTCTTCGAGCTGACCGGATTGAAAGAACGGACGATCTAAACTTTTTTGTTTTCACCATGTTTATGTCATGTGCTGATATTTGTTGGCGATTGTTGTTTTATTCACACCTTGTCACCTTCTCATGAAGTTACTAAGCTTGCCATCAGGTTATGGCATAACAGCCTTATATGAGACTTTTTCTCCCATACTCTGTGTATAACCTGGATACATGAACACTAATATATTGAGTGATCACAGACCCGAGTGTGGTGCCAAAATCATTTATTGATGTTTATATATTCCATTTGACTGGTGCCTCAATTTACATATGTCATAAAGAAAGCAGGGGTTGGGCCTGTATCAGTCAGCACAGCTAGGCCCCACAAACCATGTTAAAGAAGAAAATGCCATTGCTGATTTGTCTTGACAATACCACTGATTTTTAGTTTCTTGACCGCACAATTTAATTACCACGGCCACTGTTTAATTCCCATTATATTTAAAAAGAAAAACATCCAAAATAAAAAATCAATGAATCATTTATGTACACCAGCATCATACAAGGAAGTCGGACACACATTCGAAAACAATCAATAGATTTTTTTTTTTAAGAAAAATCCAAAACCACAACACAATTCACAATATATCACATGTAACAAAGAATATAATACAATGCCATTTTGCCTATGTGTAAACATATAACTGTGTTTATATCCTGGTTCTGAATTGATCTAATCTATAGGAGCTATAATAATTACAACCATTTCATAGCTCCTGCCTGGAGGACTTATGCCAGAAGCGGAAACAATTCAATTCTGTGACATATTACAGGGGTGTTTTCTTTACACCATGAACCTCATTCTCCCTGTGTGCCCAAAATGTCTTTTAGACCATGCTCTTTGGGTTGTGCCCTTGACTACGCGTTTCGAACCCTGAAAGGCTTGGGGGTTCTCCTCAGGACTCAGAACACATGGATACTCTTTGGTCAGGGTGAGAATCAATATATTGACATTCAGAACCACTTCTTGCAGGAATGTTTTAACTTTTTTTCATAAACCTGCCAGCCCCTTGTTGCTGCATTAAATCTTCAAAAATCTCTCAAATGCAGGGAAATTTGTCTTATTCTGCGTGGGATCTTAGTTAGACAATGCTACACACGCTGAGGGCGAAGCCTCGTGGAGCTCCTTCAATTGTCTGTGGGCAGTCCCTTCAATCTTTCATTTCTAACTCCGATTCAGAACAGGAAAAGAATTCCTCTGATTTACATATGTGGCATTGATCATCCATTGGTCTGTACGAAGGTGTTTGAGTTAATGCACCTCAATATCTTGTAAAGAAAATCACATTCCAACAGAACTCACTGTAGATTTGTAATAATCAACTGTGAACCCAGAAACTGCTCTTGGCCCACCACCCAACAGTTGATGCCTTGGGGTGGACTATAAATATATATCAACATATGCCGTACTGGCAACAAAGGTTGGGCAGCAGACGAGCCAACTACTCCCTCCCAGTGCTCTGATCATTCGTAGCCACCCACCACCCAGATCCTGCCTCACACTTACTCCAACAGAGGCAGACACCAGGAAACAGAGGCACATAGTGGGTGCAATCTCTGCTGTCCTCGACACCACTCCACTCTCCTCACTGCAGCGACAATGGTGCTGCCCAGGAAAACTTGAATTAGTCTAAGCCGCAAGAAATCGTTCGGGCCACATCCCAATTCATCTTTTTTCGCCCACTTTGCCACCCCAGTTCAGACCCAGCCGTATGAAAATCAGCCTTGGGCCTGCTCCAATGTGAATTGTCCAGCCTGAACTGCCAGGCCAGGTCCTTCGTTGAACCGCAACACAAGCAACCCAGGACCCATATCGCAATTATTAGAGCTCATCAGCCAGGTACACGTTGGCTCCAGTGAAAGTGTGCACATCCGCCCCACCCTCCCCTTAGGTTAACAAGGTGATGGATGGAATGCTTGAATTACTCACTGTGCGGCTGTAACTAAACTATACCCGCCTGAAAATCCCAAACTGGGAGAACATTTGGGGAAGGGTGGGTCCAGAGTACCATAGCTGTACTACAGGATGTAACGCATTCCTTGCGCCCATCAATAAAAGCGATTCTTGTTTAAACCCTCTATTACACTCCACTCAAACACTACTAACGCAAAAGTTCACTGTAGTGCTGTAAAACGCTAGAAAATGACTAATAGAAGATCGCTGCTAGGAGCCAAAAGACACACCAAGGACATCGGCTTCCCAGAGACGACAGTAAAACGAGAAAAAAAAGTAACTGCCAAATCCATCGGCTTCCGCAAAGCATATTTTACAATACTTGTATTTCCGTTCGACCACCGGAAGGGCCCTTTCCTGCCCTTGAATCCTGCCCCATCGCCCCACCGTGCTACCACGAGCCTGCACACCACACACCAGTGTTACCACAGAACCTCATATGAAACGGTCCCGACTGACTACCCTCCGAGCTCACTTACAAACCGCTAATAGACGGCAACGAGCAGTTTATTCACCAGTTCCTTTTGTGGACTCCCACAAAGCTAATTTTCCCTCCGTGCCTGACCCTACTCGATCACGCCTCAGCCCGCAGGCCGGCGCTGGAAGGGTGGCCGTGCGTCTAATAAGCGCCGAATTCACTCTAGGCGCGGAGGACGCCGTCCACCCGCACCTAGCCCCCGGCTACTACACCTCGACACAGAACGTGCGCTTCCTGTTGCACGTATGTATCACCAACACGCGGCACGGCATTGTATGCAAACAAATGAAAGCATGCTGCCTCGGGCGGGCAGATATCACGTTCTCCTAGCCAGGATAAACACCAGTTCTCTTCTGATTTACACAAGCGATGCCTGGAGAGGCGAACTATTTCAAAGCAGCGATGCAGAGACAGGACTTCTCTGCTTAACACTCTCCAGCCTCCTCCTATCTTTGCCACCAGTTTAAAACAACTTCCTACGCCCATGGCGCCCCCATCCCGCTCACTAACAGCGTAAGCAGGGGCGAGGGTCTATCAACGCTCTTCGGGTCGAAAAACATTAAATCGGAGGTTTAGGACTTCTTTGACTTTAATCGGAGAAGCTCACCAACACCACTGCTTAAAGGTTAGCACGGTGGAGCTGTGGAGTGAGGGAAGAAGGGAGCATGTGAGGGGAAAAGAGCTGCTGAGAACACTGGCTAGGTGGACGGGTGCAGACATGCATGGACGGAGAAGGGTGGACAGGTGCGTTTTTGCTCGCGGTCATTTTGGGATATTGTTAAAAGTTGGGGGTACTTTAGTTATCTGGTCCCTCCCTTGCTTTACGTCACCAAAGAGGAGAGAATGAGGACCAAGTTGGCACAATGCACAGACCAGGAGGGGAAATTTGATCTTTGCAGTGGATAAACATGAGAAGCTGTTCAGCCTGAAACAAACAGACGCACACGATGTGAGAGCTACACTGTGTGCAGACGGCGATGAGGAACACAATTTAACAGAGCAATCACAACATTGAATACAACACGTGAGCTCGTTAGTGAGCAATGCCCTGCTGCTAACAGGCTGCTACGCCTGCACAGCAATATCCGACCGGGACCCTCCAGAAAGTTACTTTTGTAGATCTGATCAGATCTCAAAGGAGTCTCGCGTGCCAGAGTTTTATCACTGCATAACTACCCTGCGGCTGGCCTCAATTCTTACAGCGCCTCGTGCTCTGAAACAATTACCGAATTGTTGCCACTTTATTTATCAAGCTTCGGGAGGGTAGACAGCCCGTTATTACCATGCTATGTGATCACGGGAAACATTCTCAGGTGGAGAGGGGGCGCACAGCAGACCTGAGGCCTACAAAGAGAGCACATATATTAAACGTGCCGCCGCCGTCATCGAAAGCCCACTTAAAGCAGCTGGCTGAGATATAAAGTGTCACACTATGGTTAGAAAAGCCGTCTGTCTCCCGCCGGCGTCGGCTGTGTGCAGGTATACCCCTGGTGCCCACACCAGAGCTTCCACGTGTGACGGCTGCGCCCGGACACACCGACGCGGCCTGTAGCGCAGCCGCAACACCCAAACAAGAGCGGCCCGCGGCAGTGCTGGCCCGAGCCCCATCGCGCTGCGGCACCGTGGGAAGCGGGGCCCCGGGGACTAGAGGCAGCGGCTCTGCGCGGCCAGGTGGCAGCCGGCCAGCGCTGTGCCAATCGCAGCCAGACACTGCTAAGGAGGCGCCCGGCTGGATTCAGCCCCGAGGGCCTGTCTGCAGCCCCGCTGGGGGGGTGATGGAGGCTCAATCTGAACAGCGAAGGTTGATCGCCCAGTGCGAAGCCTTGCACTGCTAAGGAGGCGCCCGGCTGGATTCGGCCCCCAGGGCCTGCCTCGTACAGCGAAGGATCGTCCAGGGCTCAGCTAAGAAGGTGCCCGGCTGGATTCGGCACCGAGGGCCTGTCTGCAGCCCCGCTGGGGGTGTGAAGGAGGCCTGCATCTGCCAAGGTGATCGCGCACTGCGAGGCCTTTCACTGCTAAGGAGGTGCCCGGCTGAATTCGGCCCCCAGGGCCTGCTTCGTACAGCGAAGGATCGCCCAGCGCTAAGCCTTGCACTGCTAAGGAGAAGCCCAGCGGATTCAGCCCCCGGTGCCCGCCTGCAGCTCACCGCGGCGTGAGGCCTGCCTTCCACTGGAGCCCCCCTGCTTTCCCGAGTTTGTGTCCAGTTCCCACATGGTTTCCTGCAGTGCTCGTAGCACCTCCGGCCTAACCGTTTTTTATCCGGAGTAAGAGATGGCTCCGGGACTCTAACATTTGGTGTGGGACTGCACGCCACGCTCAGCTTTCCCTCAAAGCGGCTCAACACAACAAAATGTCCGCGAAGTTCACATTCTCGCGCTGGGCGCCCCGACTGAACTGAGGGTACGGTGGATCGCTCCCAAAAGCACGTCTTCGTGCACCCCTGGTGTGACGGGGCTGTGCCTGGTCGCACTGAAGCTTCGGACACTCACGATGAACGGGCTGCTGCAAACACGTCAACCAAAAGGGATCCGGCTTTGCATCAGCGCAAGATGCTTTACTAGGAAACCGGGGTGACATCACGACGCCCCGATAAGAGGGGCTCCGGCACACCCGATGTGTGCCACTAAGGTGGGGGGAGGGGGGGCTATGATCACCCCCAGCTGTGGTCCAGAAAGGCTGCGTGAGCGTGGCATAACAGTGCAGCACGGACAGGTGAGGGCAGGGCAAGGAAACCCAAGTCACGAACCTGGGGATTCAAGGTCAACCAGTAGCCAAAGACCGTCCGACGCCGAAGACAGCTATGGTGCCCACTGGTGAGCAGGCATGGGTGGCTACCAAAGTATACCCAACTTTAATGAAGGACCACGTCGGTTTAATAGGAACTCTGGTACGTGACTTAGCAAGAGCGTCATGGGCCCCAATGAAATCAAGGAAACGAACCCTGTGGCCACAATAATGTAGTAAAAGGCCGCCAGAATTGAGGTACAAAGCCCTAGGCTTCCCGGCACCTCCTGAAATGTAGTCGATGGCAAATATAACTTTATTTAACTATTGATCTAAATATATATAGTTTTTGATTAGCTCAGCAGTGTTTTCTATAACTTTTTAATTGACCTGTGTAGGATTGAACATTAATTATGCAACAGTAAGAAACGAAATGCAATAGACACTCAAGTTTACCCACTTGCTGTGCTCATACAAATCCTTTAAAATGAGCTTGGC
The DNA here is from genome assembly GCA_963921515.1 of Calotriton arnoldi. Lineage (NCBI taxonomy): Eukaryota > Metazoa > Chordata > Amphibia > Caudata > Salamandridae > Calotriton > Calotriton arnoldi. Next base: position 2,724,440 of record CAWUFW010001238.1, read on the forward strand.
TTCACTGTTATTTCAGGGAGCCATTGTCCATGGGTTAAGCTAATAACGCATTGCCAAAGATTTTTCACCCACTGCTACAATCATCAGAATTAGATACTGGGACGCTGGCGCGTGTACGCTGCCAGAGAGTTAATTCATACAACGCAAATCAATACTTATTTGATTGTTCTTATGTAGTGAGCACCAGGCAGTTATCACAATACAAGTCCCCCAAAAAGTGTGATGAAAAATTGCCAAGGTAAAAACACCAATTTCAGCATTATACAATAGTATGGAACTTTACTGGCAATGCCCCCACTTCCTAAAAGCGATGATGGCTCAAGCCGGTCTGCGCTGGCGGAATGAATGAATTAAACTGCAGCCTAACTAAAGAAAACGTTGCCCTCATGCAGGATGAGCGCTATCTGCACTAGTGAGGCACCAGACTGTGATCTAAGGAGATCGCAAAGCTTTAATACATACATTATGATGCTCAACAGAATGTAGATTGGTCCAAGACACTAATTGCCAGGCACGAAATTCATAAATTAGTGGCAAAGCCTTCGGGTCACGCCTCTCCCACACTAAAACTACACCCTGCAGCCCAATGAATAAGACATGGACACTCACCCATCAAGCATGGTTACTTCTAGCCCTCCTGCTATTAACCCAAAGCACAACCTTCACATCATGAAATAGACACACCAGTGTCTTGGGCGCAGACCAGAACAAAAACACACACCACTGCATGACGAGTCAAACTGTAGTGTGTGAGGGATTCTGGAAACCGCGTGGAACCCATTCTAAAAGCCACAGGCCTATGAACCCAAATAAACAGAAGATGCACTCCTTGCACATGCGGATGGCATCATATGGGAAATTAGATCACTAAATGATCTCTAATATTCCAGATAGTTCACGTGTAGCAATAAATGAAGTCCGGTTGCTATGTGGGATCTACACCTCAATCTCAATGCCTTTTGGTTGCCGGAAAAGAACTCCCAGTGGCACCACAAAACATTGAATTAAATTAAAATCTAGCTGAGCATCCTTGGTCACTTCTGGATCAAAGATGGGGCCTTCTGAATTCACTGCTGCAACCCCATGGGGTGCACCCAGAAGACTTCATAAAGTTCAATGAGATCTAACTTTTAGGAAACGACTAAAGACCCAAATGCCCAAACTTGCATTGCATTACAAGAATTCTACCAATTCCAGTGAGGCCCTTCTTGTAAGATCTAACTCCCAACCTTTTCACGTTACTTTCTCCTTCTCTACAGACCACCACCTAGCAATGCAACATTCTCAAACACATTGTTAGATTCGATCTCCAACCTTTTTACAATATACTGTCGGGCAATCGTTTATTTGCAGGTCAACCGACGGTATGAAGTAATTAAGGTGGGGTCTTGAAGCACTTAACTTTATGAACACCTTTATTTTTAAAGGCATCTCGCAACAAATGTATAAAAATAGGATTAAGTTTCTTCAAAATTAAAAAAAGTGAATTTCATCAACATGCATAAGCATTTTACCATACCACTGCATTGAGATGTATTGTTTTTTAAGTGATAGTTTTCAAACATGAATTCAGAAACATCCATGCTTTCCCAGCCCACCCTGACAACAATGCAGATAGTAAACTAAGAGGTAAGTCAGCGGTCATGTGCACCCTGTGGGTGGCCTAGGTTTCTAATATATGTGGACAACATTATAATCAAAACACAGGAGAAGGTTTTGTACAGTGCACATCTGAACTCATTCATTTCAAGGTCCACTTATATGCCATAATGAAGAAAAAAAGGAGGCAAAGTGAAAAAAATTGCCTTGGATCACACAGTTTGTGAAGGGGAAAGTCGGGATTGATCCCAGATTTTCTGGTTTCACTTCATGCAATTCAGTCACTTGATGTACATGCTTCATTCCCCTAAGACCACCATACACAACCCCAGACCCCCTACTGCCACCCTGCTGGCCTCATTGCGGCCCTCAGACACACCAGAGACCATACTTTGCGGCTCATGGGCAAATGTTTGGGAGTACCCATGCACTACAATATACCCTTGTATATAGACAATGTTATAATTGCTGCTTCTATGTATATATAGGTGCACACAGGAGCTTATGCCTGCTACCAAAATGTTATGGTCATGAAAACATTTGCATACTTCACCACAAGATAAATGTGCACATCCAAAAATATAAATATTGCTGCTTCTATGCACAAATGGATATTTACATAGAGGGGTTTTCGCCGGCCAATAAAACCTTCAAAAATATCATCCATATAAGATAGTTTCAAGTTTTTTTGTTAAAAAAAAAAATCATTTCAATCTCTGGCCAATGCCATCCCAAAACCTTTATAACTATGAACCCCCAAACATCCTTCTCAAACTTGCCCTTTTTTTTTTTTTTTTTATAAACACAGCTACCAGGCACAAACATCACCAGTTGCAAAAACAACGTACTACTTCCCCTTTCAAATCTATTCCCATCTTTCTATCCCTACTCTAAACTCAACTATACACAATAAATCAAGCGCATCAACCCAACAACTAATTCACCAAAAATTACTAATCTACTATTAACCTATAATCTTGGGTTCCGGAGTTGCGTGCTATTCGCTGTAAAGTGCTTAAAGCCTCATCAGGGATTGTAAGCACTATATAAATACCATTTACAATCACAATCGGCGCCAACAGGAAAGTGTCCAGAGTTACAAGAATTATATCAGTATAATCAGTGCCAAGAGGTGAAAAATTGTGTTGAGAAAAAAATACCATAACTCGATCAAACACATGAAGATGGAGTACTTTAGAACGGTTTGGAAAAACGTGGTAGCAGCAGAGAATGTGTGCGGGCAGAACTTTTTCCAATCACCTTTGAGGTACCGAATTTCCTCAAACAGACCGAGTTCAATTTATTTATTTTTTTTAACTCAGCTGGGCCTGCAGAGAAGCAGCAGAGCCTGCCGAATTCTATTTTATATCAACTAAACTAGCCAAATCAATTTGTTATAAACATTAAAGCATTTCATTAGCCCAATGGGTACTCGCAAACATTTTCACGGGGCCGCAAAGTTTGGTCTATGGTATGACCGAGGGCCGCACTGATACCAGCGGGGGTGTAAAGTGGGTGTAGGAGAAGCAAAGCATGCATGTCTAGTGGCGGTCTTTAAAAATGAAGGTGTTCCTAAAGTTAAGGGCCTAACAAAATACACAGCTTTGCAAACAAGCATTTGCAATAGGTCTCGCATTTACACGAGTTTAAGTTATTGGCATTGTAAATGACAATGCCATTTATTTATGTTTTAAAAACCAAAACATAAATAAAATGCATTGTCATTTATAATGCCAATAGCTCAAACTTGCGTAAATGCGAGGCCTATTGCATTCCAAATGCTTGTTTTAGGTTTGGAACGGATTGTGCCATAAATAAATAAAATAGAAAGCCACGCAACCTTTCCAATGCAACACTACACCATTTAAACATACCGAAAAATTAAATCTACCATTTACCCAGCCACAAAGCAAGTTTTCTAAAAAAGCAACAAAATTAGAAACACACAAACGCGAGTGTTTAAAAATTAAGCACATTACAATATAAAATGTAAATTTAGATACGTAAACAATATACAAACACAATCCGTTCCGTACACAAAACAAATTACACAAAAAAACACGCAACCTTCCTGTCAGTTAATAACTTTAAACAGCATATAAACACACATGACACTACAGCAGCTTTAACAAACAAGGAGGCGCCGCAAAAAACGTTGAGCACATACAACAAACAAGAAACAAGAGTGACGCTAACAATTTTTTTTACAATAAAGCAGACATATAACCTTTGCGATTGCATTACAGCAGCTTTAACCCCTTGCATGCGGACGCGCGGGAGCCGCCCGACGCACAAGTGCTAATGTGCGGACGGCTTCCGCGCATCCGATGCCATTGCACATCTTTTTCTCCCCTAAAGCATCAGAAGCTGGGGAAGAGCTTCCCCAGCTCCCGAGGCCCCCCTCCCGGTTTCTGTGAAATGACGATCAGCGCGCACGTCGCGCTGACGTCATTTCATAGAAACCGAAACTGAAATGAGCCTTTAGGCTGATTTCAGTTTCACTTTCTACGTGCTCAGGGGGCTATCTCAGCCCCCTGAGCACGTAGAAAGACGGGAGAGGTATCACTGGAAAGGGGAGAATCTCCCCTTTCTAATGGTACCCCTCCCCAGTGGATCCCCAAGCAGGGATCCACCCACTAGACACCAAAGAGGGTTTGGGCAAGGGCCTTTGCTCCCCCCAATAGAAATTGGCCAAATTCAGTCTTTCTGCCCCCCCTGGGGGGCAGTAGCCCCCAATGTGCCCCCACGGGGGGGGGACAGAAAGCCCACTAGACGCCAGGGATTTTTTGGGGGGCAATTTGAATAAGGGTGGGGGCTGCCCAAAACAGGCATGACAATGCCCCCACCCCCGCAACAATTACAGTCTTTCTGCCCCCCCAGGGAGCAGATGGGGGCAGTAGCCCCCAATCTGCCCCCCGGGGGGGGCAGAAAGCCCACTAAAAACCAGGGACTTTTTTTGGGCCAATTTTAATTAGGGTGGGGGCTGCCCAAAACAAGCATGCCAATGCCCCCACCCCGCCAAAATGACAGCCTTTCTGCCCCACCTGGCGGGCAAAAAGCCCACTAGACGCCAGGGATTTTTTTTTGGGCAATTTGAATTCGGGTGGGGGCTGCCCAAAACGGGCATGCCAATGCCCCCACCCCAAAAAATACAGTCTTTCTGCCCCCCCCGGGAGGCAGATGGGAGCAGTAGCCCCCAATATGCCCCGCCCCCGGGGGGGGGCAGAAAACCCACTAGAAACCAGGGATTTTTTTGGGCAACTACAATTAGGGGTGGGGGCTGTCCAAAACGGGCATGCCAATGCCCCCACCCCCGCAAAAAAACAGCCTGTCTCCCCTGGCGGGCAGATGGGGGCAGTAGCCCCCAATCTGCCCCCCCCCCGGGGGGGGGGGCAAAAAGCCCACTAGACGCCAGGGATTTTTTTTGTGCCAATTTGAATCAGGGGTGGGGGCTGCCCAAAATGGGCATGCCAATACCCCCCACCCCCGCCCGCAAAAATTCCACTCTTTCTGCCCCCCTGTGGGGCATATGGGGACAGCAGCCCCCAATCTGCCACCGCTTGGGGGGCAGAAATCCCACTAGAAACCAGGGATTTTTTTTGTATTCATGTAGGGGTGGGGGCTGCCCAAAATGGGCATGACAATACCCCCACCCCGAGAAATTCCAGTCCCCCCCCCCCCGGGGGGGGCAGAGGCCCCTGATCTGCCCCCCGGGGGGGCAGAAAGCCCACTAGGCACCAGCGATTACGCTGGCTTTTTTTATGTGTGCGGGTGGGGGCTGCCCAAAATGGGCATGCCAATACCCCCACCCCCCGCCCGCAAAAATTCCACTCTTTCTGCCCCCCTGTGGGGCATATCGGGGCAACCCCCCCCCCCCACCCCCCTCGGTCCCCCCCAGGGCGGCAGAAAGCCCACTAGGCACAGACTTTTTTAGCAATGTGCCTACCTGTGGATTTTGGGCCCTAGCGCAGCTGGCACATAGGGAAACCTAGCAAACCTGTACATTTTTGAAAGCTAGACACCAAGGGGAATCCAGGATAGGGTGACTTGTCTGGCTCTCACCAGGTTCTGTTACCCAGAATCCCTTGCAAACCTCAAACTTTGTAAAAAGAAAAAACACACTTTCCTCACATTTATGTGGTAGACAGTTCTGGAATCTGCATGGATCCACAAAATTCCAACCACCCCGCATTCCCCAAAGTCTGCCGAGAAAAATGGCACCTCACTTGTGTGGGTAGGCCTAGTGCCCGCGACAGGAAACGGCCCAAAACTTAACGTGGACACACCACATTTTCACAGTGAAAACTGACCCTTTTTTTGCAAAGTGCCTGGCTGTAGATTTTGAACCCTAGCTCTGCCGGCACATAGGGAAACCTTGCAAACCTATACATTTTTGAAAACTAGACACCCAAGGGAATCCAGGATGGGTGACTGGTCTGGCTCTCACCAGGTTCTGTTACCCAGAATCCCATGAAAACCTCAAAATATGTATTAAAAAAAAAAAAACATTTTCCTCACATTTCTGTGGGGGAAAGTTCTGGAATCTGCGTGGATCCAGAAAATTCCACCCACCTCGCGTTCCCCAAAGCCTTCAGAGAAAAATGGTACCTCACTTGTGTGGGTGGGTCAAGTACCCGCGACAGGCAAGGGCCCAAAACCTATTGAGGCGACATCAAAGTTACCTATCACAAAACAACCTGGTTTTGCAAGGGAGTCCCATGAGTTTTGGCCCCGGGCTCGGCAGCCATCTAGGGAAACCTACCAAACCCACACATTTCTGAAAACTAGACACCCAGGGGAGTCCAGCAAGGTATGGCTTGCGCGGGTCCCCCAACATTTCCCTACCCAGAATCCCCTGCAAACCTCAGATTTTGTTGAAAATTCAATTTCTCACATTTCTGTGTGAGAAAGTTGTAGGATCACCAGGCTGCACAAATTTCCTACTACCCAGCGTTCCCCCAGGTCTCCCGATAAAAATGATACCTCACTCGCGTGGGTGGGTCAAGTACCCGCAACAGGCAAGGGCCCAAAACGTATTGAGGAGACATCAAAATGACCCATCACAAAACAACCTAGTTTTGCAAGGGGGGTACCTGGGTTTTTGGCCCCGGGCTCGGCGGCCATCTTGGGAAACTACCAAACCCACACATTTCTGAAAACTAGACACCCCGGGGAGTCCAGCGAGGTATGGCTTGCGTGGATCCCCCAATGTTTCCCTACCCAGAATGCCCTGTAAACCTCAAATTTAGCTGAAAAAAACATTTTCCACATATTTGTGGGTGGAATCACCGTGCTGGCACAAATGTCCTACCCCACAGCGTTCCTCTCAGTCTCCCGAGTAAAATGATACCTCACTTGTGTGGATGGGGCAAGGGCCTGTGACTGGGAAGAGCCCAAAACTTAGGGATTTAGGGTATAGCACCGACAATTCTAAGCGCTACATTTTAAAAAAAATACGTTTTTAGCAAATTCTGCATTGGACACCCACACAAGTGAGGTATCATTTTACTCGGGAGACAGAGGAACGCTGTGGGGTAGGACATTTGTGCCAGCACGGTGATTCCACCCAGAAATATGTGGAAAATGTTTTTTTCAGCTAAATGAGGTTTGCAGGGGATTCTGGGTAGGGAAACGTTGGGGGATCCACGCAAGCCATACCTCATTGGACTCCCCCGGGTGTCTAGTTTTCAGAAATGTGTGGGTTTGGCAGGTTTCCCTAGATGGCGGCGAGCCCGGGGCCAAAGAACCAGGTCCCCCCCCCCCAAACCAGGAAGTTTTATTATAGGTAATTTTGAAGTCTCCACAGTACGATTGGAGCCATTTCCTGTTGCAGCCACTATGCCTACCCACACATGTGAGGTACCATTTTTATTGGGAGACCTGGGGGAACGCTGGGTAGTAGGAAATTTGTGTCAGCCCAGTGATCCTACAACATTCTCACACAGAAATGTGAGAAAATATTGATTTTTTCAACAAAATTTGAGGTTTGCAGGGGATTCTGGGTAGGGAAATGTTGCGGGACCCACGCAAGCCATACCTTGCTGGACTCCCCCGGGTGTCTAGTTTTCAGAAATGTGTGGGTTTGGTAGGTTTCCCTAGATGGCCGCCGAGCCCGGGGCCTAAAACTCATGGGACTCCCCTTGCAAAACCAGGTTGTTTTGTGATAGGTAATTTTGATGTCGCCTCAATAGGTTTTGGGCCCTTGCCCACCCACACAAGTGAGGTAGCATTTTTCTCGGAAGACTTTGGGGAATGCGGGGTGGGTGGAATTTTGTGGATCTACACAGATTCCAGAACTTTCCACCACAGAAATGTGAGGAAAATTTGTTTTTTGGGACAAATTTTTAGGTTTGCGAGGGATTCTGGGTAACAGAACCTGGTGAGAGCCAGTCAAATCACCCCATCCTGGATTCCCCTTGGTGTCTAGTTTTCAAAAATGTATAGGTTTCCCTGTGTGCCGGCAGAGCTAGGGTTCAATATCTACAGCTAGGCACTTTGCAAAAAGAAGGGTCAATTTTCACTGTGAAAATGTGGTGTGTCCACGTTGCGTTTTGGGCCGTTTCCTGTCGCGGGCACTAGGCCTACCTACACAAGTGAGGTACCATTTTTCTCGGAAGACTATGGGGAATGCGGGGGGGGGGGGGATTTTGTGGCTCCACGCAGATTCCAGAACTTTCCACCACAGAAATGTGAGGAAAATGTGTTTTTGGGACAAATTGAGGTTTGCAAGGGATTCTGGGTAACAGAACCTGGTGAGAGCCACACAAGACACCCCATCCTGGATACCCCTGGGTGTCTAGTTTTCAAAAATGTATAGGTTTGCTAGGTTTCTCTAGGTGCCGGCAGAGCTAGGCACTTTGCAAAAAAAGGGTCAGTTTTCACTGTAAAAATAAAGTGTGTCCACGTTGCGTTTTGAGACGTTTCCTGTTGCGGGCACGAGGCCTACCCACACAAGTGAGGTACCATTTTTATCGGGAGACTTAGGGTAACACAGAATTGTAGAGCAACTGTTATTACCCATTGACTTTCGATGCATTTCTGCCTTCCAAATGAAAGACAATGTGTAAAAAATAAGTCATTTTGAAAAATGACCTATAATTCTCATGCTAGTATGGGTACTCACAATGTCGGAAATGTGCAAATATCTACTGTTTCTAAACTATATTTTGTTCCAATTTCAGAAATACATAGGTGTCTTTCATACCGATTTTTCCATGTATATATTTTCCCAAATTAATTGCTATATATCCGGTACATAATAAACAAGCATTGGCATAGCCAATAGGTCTCGCTTTTGGGACCTTATAAGTATTTGGTTATGCAGCACAATATCCTTGGTGCAACAACATCAACTGTTGCATGACTAAACACTTATAAGGTTCCAAAGGCGAGACCTATTGGCTATGCCAATGCTTGTTTAATTTTGCTACTGTTTTGCCTTTCCTCTATTTTCATTGTTATTTGTCCAATTTGTTTTTTATTGTATCTAACTATCTCATAGCTCTTTGCAAAACACCTCAATGAATGATATAAGTATTCATACAATGTGGGACACAGCATTACATAATCACTGTTGAACAGTTCACTGCAGTATCACTTGTGACAGTGTGATCTAGCATTATATGGTTGTTGCTGACATTGCAGCACACTATGATATATCACTGATGACACTTGGGGAGGGATGTTGTTGACATTGCAGCACATAATTGTATGACCACTGATGGCACTTGGGGAGGGGTGCCGACATTTCAGCACACCATTATATGACCACTGATGACACTTGGGGAGGGGTGTTGACATTGAAGCACACCATTATATGATCAATGATGATACGTGGTGGGCGGGGGTACCGTATCTTCAGCTGCCACATGTCATTATATAAACTAACGTGGGGCACATTACAAAATGAGTATGTACGCTGTGGGACTCTGCATGACGTGTCGTAAGTAAGCTCAAAGTGATGGGACTGACATCCATATACCCGCCTCTATAAAAATTAAAACATTTATTGCCCCAAAGTGACTTTCCAAAATATTTCTCCGGCAAATTAATTTCAATTGCAACTTCAAGCTTGTCGCTGCCAGAGGACCACAGTGTTAAGTATGACTATCCACGAATTTAGTTAAAGTATTTATTAATGCTGGAAGCACCAAATACAAAAGGAGACAGACAACTTGAACGTGTAACCTGTATACCGACGCCACAGCATGCATGTCTCCATGTAATTCTCACTGTGAGAGGTACTATGTCCTATCCATGAAGTACGGCCACACTGTACATTCAGCAACCTTTATAGTGACTGCCAAATGGAGGTCGCCAGAAGGTGGCGCTGCCAGAGCAGAGATGGAAGATATACTTCATTGCACACTTCTCCAAAGTATGAAGAGAAACCGTATTGCTGCGGCTGCCATTGAAACCCCATTATCCATGAAAATAAGACATAACTGAAGTAAGGGAAAAAACAGAGAGCCGTGTTGGGGGGGCGCATTCCGACGAGAGAGAGGAAGAGAGGGCTAGAAAAGAAAGAGTGTAAGAATAGGTGCGCGAGAGGTGAGAAAGTATAAAGAGTAAGGGAATGAGTGAAGGAGGTGCAGAGAAGAGAGGGAGGGTGAGAGAAAGAGGAGAAGAGAGAAATGTGAACGCGGGGCAGAGCACAAGAGAAAATAAAAAGTGGATCGAGAGGGAAGGGTTACGAAAGGAAAGAGAAATAAGCGGTTAGAATATCGATAAATGGGTCAGAGGGAGAAACCAGAAAAAGGCAAGGACAAAAGGGTCAGAGACAAAGAGAAGGGACAGAGTGAAACAAAAAGCGAAAATCAAGGTGGAAGAGAGATGAAAGGAAGAAGAAAAGACAAATGCGGACAGAAAAGGAAACAGTGCGAGAGCAGAAAAAGAAAAGGCAACTAAGTTAGACTGCCTTGGCGGCCTGTCCAAATTTCAAGCCAGGTGTTCGCCAAGGTCGCCACTGGAGTGTGGACAAAATTAGAGTGTAAAAACCAAATGAAACAAGCGCGCGCGCCTCGCGCTGCAGTGGGAGAGAGAGGCGGAGGGGTGCACACGCGAGTGGTGTGCGCGCGCGCGCTGGAGAGACCAGTCTCCTTTTTTTCAAAGCACATACTCGTGCTTGTGGCACGCTGCTGCGCACTCCCGCAAGGCGTACGCCGCCACAAGCACGAGTATGTGCTTGGAAAAAGAGCTGCACTACGGCTAAAGGTCTCCTATGCAGTGCATGCGCACTCCGTAGGCGAGACCTAAAAACCATTGCAAGACACTGCTCAGTTATTGGCTCTGGGTTCGTCGGGTTCTTGCTGAACCTACAAGTCCTATATATCCCCACAACCAGAAAGGTCCAGCGGATGTAACGGTATATTGCTTTCAAACAGCTGTCATAATTAGAAGAAGTTACAGGTGAAAACGTTGACACAAATGGCTGTTTTTTTCAACTACTTTTCAATTTTTCCTATATTCAACTGTTAGTTTCTATAAAGAAACCTTGAAGGATCTACACAAATGACCCCTTGCTGAATTCAGAATTGTGTCTACTTTTCTAAAATGTATAGCTTTCCAGGATCCATTATTGCTTTTATACCCATTTCTACCATTAACTGGAAGGAGGTTGAAAGCACAAAAAATAGCAGAAATAGGCTATGTCCCAGAAAAATGCCAAAACTGTAAAAACAAAAAATTGGTTTTCTGACAAAAGTCTGCTTGTCCCTGAAAGCTGGGGAAATGGTGATTTCAGCACCACAACCCCTTTGTTGATACCATTTGCAGGGGAAAAACCAGACGCTTTCATCTGTAGCCCTTTTTTCCCCATTTTTCCCCCCCAAAAAAACCCCAAAATTTAGCTGTATTTTGGCTAATTTCTGGGTCCTCTCCAGGGGAATCCACAAACCCTGGGTACCTTTAGAATCCCCATGATGTTGGAAGAAAAGGACGCAAATTTGGCGTGGATACCTTATGTGGTCAAAAAGGTACAGGGGCCTAAGCGCGAACTACCCCAAATAGCCAAAAACAAAGGCTTAGCACAGGGGGGGGGGGAGGGCTAGCAGCGAAGGGGTTAACATGGTGCACATAAAACAAACAATAAAAAATATAAAGCTTTAACAAAAGATGCTAGGAGCAGAGAGTGCATGTGTATGGTGGGTGCGGGGAGTGCATGGGTGGAGGGCAGGGAGTGCATGTGTAGGGTGGAGAAGGCATGTTAAGGGCAGAGAGTGGAGAATGCAGGTGTGGAGTGAAGATCTCACCTGTGGAGGGTGATGGAGAGTGTGGTGGGGACTAGTGAAGCACATCCTCGTAGGGTTAGGGGTAGAGAGGGATACAAAGGCATGGGGGGTGAGGGCGGATGCAGATCGGCGCATAGTGTGGAGGTGAGAGGGCAGTTAGTGCACCACATCTCCCAAGTGGAGACCAACCTCATCTCCAGCATGTGCGGTAATTATACTAATGCATAATGCCACCCCAGCAATCCTGCGCCTTGACTACACTATGAGACGCAGTCTCGTCATGCAAGCGCGAGGAAACCCAAGGGAATCCAGGGGCGCGCGCGGACCTCTCAGATGAACATTCCTGGGCGTGCCAAGAGCTGGGTGCAGATCCTAGCACGGCATGGCTGACTCCCACAACCCCGGAGCCGAGGCCGGACGCCCCCACAGCAATCCCACGCTCATGGGAAAGCGATAGTCCTGCGCTCGCCGAGAAATGCTAACAAGTACACCGAACACAAAGGGGTGCAGACAGTGCCAAGCGCAAAGAACATTGCGTCACTGATTCCAACACACCCGCTGCGCACTCTGTAACCTCTCACAATGACTGTAGGCCACTGAACACTTCCACCCCCTGGCAGTTAACATGGAGGGAATCCACTGCACGTGAATGCAGTAAATACCGAACAGTGGTATTATCGCGCACCAGCAACATGTCTTATGGCGCCTCGATCTTTCCACGCTTCTTGGATCTGCTCTACAGCAAGAGCCGTGAGACAGGACTACCTAGGGCGGCCTCGGCTGCTCAGAACCACTGGAACAAGCTCTCGCCATTGCGCAAAGGCAGCCGCTTGTTTATATTTGCATCGCGCTTTCACTTTAAGTGAAAGCGCGATGCAAAAATAAACACGCGGCCGCCCTTGCCAAAGGCGACTGAAACAAGCTGTCGCCATTACGCGAATAAGAAAAAAAAAGTGCTTACCCATTAGTTAAAGGAGACTGTATAACGCCGCAAGCACAAGATCCAGTCCGGATGGGCCGTCCAAAAAGGAGACAGGGCGGTAACAAAGAAGCCTCATTTTGAATCGGAAGCCAGCATTTAGCATAAACGATGACGGCAGCCAATAAGAATGATGGGCGGGGCTTCAACTCCACTTCTGAAATCTCCTCGATTACAATAAGCCTCGCAGAGCGAGCAGTGCATGCGCGCTGCAACGCAGGTCTGCAAGACCTAAAAAGGAAGAATTGGCAGATGGCACAATACAGACCTCTACTGGTCAAGGATTAAGTGAGTGAGGGCAGATTCTGCAAAATTTCGTTTGGAAAATGGGGCTTATAAAAACAGGGGCGATCCGACACCAGAATACATGGTTTACCTTCTCAAACCACCAGCGACCTGGAAAAGAGGGCAAGAAAGGAAAAGAGCCTTGAAGGGGATGCGAGAAACAAACATGAATCTCAAAGCTAATGGATACTAAGTGCAACTTAAATACAATTTGGCCAATATGATCAAACTCAAAACACCTCCGAACATGCTGCAGTCTTAAGACCAATAAGAGGTGGCATTTCACCATCCAGTCTTGACGCTAGCATAAAATTCGAGTTCGTAAGTAAAGTCTAAATCCTCCTTAGCTTTCATTTATTTTTTTAATTACTTCCCGCAGAGCTTGTGTATTGTGTCCCCCAAAGTTTTACATTTTAGACTAAACATTCAGTGCTCTTCACTTGCTCAAACATGTGCCAAGCTTCTTTACCCCACCAAGCAGCAGTTGACTCTACAATACCAACGTTGAGAGGCCTGCACACTAGAAACATTACGTAAAAGGTGGGAGATGGGTAGGGGACCGCAAAGATGACTGTGGCAGATGACAAAAACCTAAGAAACACCACAAGCCCGGTTCCCGGGCAACCCACTGCAATGGAAGGCAAAGAAATCTTAGACATTCTGATTTGCTTTTGAGGAACAGTTCTCAGGCCATAATTAGTTCAAGATAGCATTCAAACATTTGGATAGTGCCACACAATGCAATTGCAAAAAGAGCTTGGGTTAACTTCTATACATGAGAATCACCTAACCACATTTTTAAAGTCATGTTTGGCCACCCCGCTGGCACTTAGAGCGCCAGCTAATTGACTTGGGAGCCCGAGTGCTAGTCACTGGGTCCCCCAGATATACTCTTTACAAGGTGAACTCCCCTGCTCCATCACAAGGAGAGAAGCTGAAAGCCAGCAAGTCCGCGGAGCCCCTTAAACTTCCATGCCAAAGCAACCCAAAGAAAGATACCCCCGGCACCCTTCGGGAGATGGGCCTGGGCAGCCGGATCTTGGTCCCCTGATGCAAGCTTCAACTGCCCGCAACACAAGGGCAGTGCCAAAAAGTACTGGATTCCCAAGGATGATGGGGTGGGGGGGGGGGGGGGGGGAGGGGAATAAATTTAAAAAAAAATTGATGTAGCGCACATCCCTGACCCTGCCTTACAGACTGTAGTACTTCTGCCCCTACTTGCAAAAAGGTTTAAAGCCAAATGTATCCGGAATTCGCCTGCCTTCTTGTCCCAGCAGCCAAGGTGTCTACTAGCTTTGTGGCCAAACCTGACTCCGTCACTGCCACAGTTGGTTAACTGTTTGGGACTCCCCCATACGGCACGCCCCCCCCCCCCCGTGATCCAGAGAAATGTTGTATTGAAAAGGCCAACAAAGATCCCTCAAACATTTCATTACCTCGAGCAGATAGGTGTACACCATCTTTGTGAAAGAACATTTTAAATCTAAACACCAAACGGCAAATGCCGTTGGTGCGCCCCTCCCCCGGGAAAGGTGAAGGCCCCACCTGTTGCAGAGGACCGCCATTACTCTGTGCCTGGTACACATTCCGGACACCAAAACTCCCTTCCCTTTTCATCTGCCTTGTGGCACTAAAAGTGGGCATTGTGATGTCAGGGTCTGCAGAGACACCAAGGATATTATAAGCACAAAGTCTGAAGTCTTCACCCCCCATGAGCAGGTTTGAGGGGCACTACGAAGCTTATATTACTGTTCCGAGTGCTCTCAATGCTCTTCCTTTCCCAAGGGCTACGAGTTACACAAAAACATGATTTACTTTTCTCACCACCTACTTCCAGCAGAGAAGCATCTTAAGATTGGAAGTTTATAGGCATGAACTCAAGAGAAAACTGCTCCCAGCCCTCGGGAGTCAAATAATCCACGTTATTACGGGCAGTGCAGAGGGAATTTGCATTCCTCGAAACGAAGCACACTTCCACCGCCGGCTTTTGTATTACAGCCCAGTTGGACCAGCAAAGGAATGCAAGCAGGCTTTAGCAGGTTCACACTTGTTTCTTTACAGTGCGCGAGCAACACAAATCACAAAAGACAAAAAGGTAGGAGAAAGGAAAAAAAAGAAAAAGTAAAATAAAAGACTTGAGCCACATTGCAAGTACTTCATATGAAACAAGCCCATGCGGGCCATGCCTCAGTTTTCCAGGCCACGGCACACTCGGAAAGTTCTTTTCCACACTCCACTGAATTGCAGGTCAGGGAGCACCCAGTCCAACCTCCCTTTAAACAAAAAGGATGAGACTCATGCGTGCAAATCACTTTCTGCCCCTGGCCTAGGCTAAATGTGCTCAGATAAATCTAACATCCCATATTTTCAGGTGCCTACCACAACCCCTCCCGTTCCTAAAGGTAAGAGTGGCTACATTTCATGCAATCAGGCATCCTAACTAACCAAGAAAGCAGAGTGTGGATCAGCATTAGGGTGCGAGTGAACTGCTGCTGACCTGGCCCGTACCAAGGCATGCACCCCTAAACCACAGTATGTGGCTGCAATAGGAAGACCTGGGTCACACACCAGCCCTGCATCCGAAAACCACACAGCTGCCGATTACTGCTCTTTAGGTATAAACTTCACCTGAACATTGTGATGCTCTTCTTGGGTATGATCCAACATATATGAATGTGACTAGGGGCCACCATCTCTCAAAAATGTTTCCATAGCTTGGATTTAGAAATGTTAACACCGTCTGCGCCATTAGATCTCAGGGATGACCGGACCGTAGGCTGCATAATGTGTAACCTACTCGTGGTTCCTGGGTTGCACTGTGCCCGTTTAGATGCATTTACCCTCCAGCATGCAGGACTGGTGGAACATCCTTGGACGGCTCAAATGTGTCTATTCTTTTGACATGTGGGAAACCGTCAACGCCACCAGAAGAGCCCAAATGAATAAGTCCTACAGTGCCACCTATCTCACTCTTCTGCTTATAGGATCTCTAGGTACGAACCCCACCCTGACTCACCCCAAGACCTGGCCACTTTGTATGCTATAAGGTCAGGAGACGACCCGGAACGCCCTCCACTCCCATCATGCGCCGTTCAAAATACACAATCTTGTACCCTGGTACCAACTGTCTTCAGTGCCACTCATCGGACCACCTGGTACCCTCGTTGCTTCCACTCCCCTTATGGTATATCAGCAATATAACGCGGTCCCGGTTACATTTTGCGGACTTGTTTTTAGAGCGCATGCAAATATACAACTGCAGCAGACAAGTCAGAAGACACAGACACCAAGTAACATGCACAAGGCCCGAGACAGCCCAGCTCTGAACACACTGCAGAGAACGCCGAAAAATCACCACGTCACCCTATGAATCATATTCTGTTTAAGGGACTTTAGATTATGTGAGAAATACCCACTGTGTTCATGGCAGCGGAACAATAACTAACTTTTGTAACCAATTCAAAATCACTTGGTTTCAACTCCAGACTTAAATTAAACTGACTCTCATTCAATTAACTTAAACACTATAAAGGCTAATAAAACAGTCTTATTTGCTCGATTATTCCATCAATTTGCTACAATTTTCAAATCTCAACCAGGGTGGAAGGTAGAGAAAAGCAGATATGATAAGGAGGCCCTCGTCTGTAGTGATCCGTGCGCTGTAAACGTCTCAGCGGCATTCCTTCTCCCCGAAGTGTACTCCCACCTGCTTGTTAGTCAGTCTACACACCGTAACACTGATAGCAGGCAGCTGTACCTGTGCTGCCAGCCCCATTACACACCGAGATAATCACTCTCGGCGGAGCCGGGCTTCTCGCCACTAGGAGCGAAGCTCAAGCATCTGCTGAGCATCACTGCGACACCAGCAGAGAGAGAGGCCAAGGCGAGACACAAGCTGTCCGTGTTAGCTTCTTTTGAATTACTTCAATAGCGCTCCTTGCACAACAACTCTTGTGATGACAGGATAAGGACCAACTCTACCGACACATGCAAGCACAAGGGGACAACGAGGCGCTACGCAATAGGAGCCACAGTGACCCCAACAGGACTCAAGACTACAGAAGGCTACTACACTCCGCTCTATCCTGACAGCCAAAAAAAGGGGAACAGGTTAGAGACACAGATATATATATATATATATATATATATATACATACATACATACACACACACACACTTCTCTCGAAGTAGATAGCCAGGGCACTCCGGTATAGTTTTGTAAATAGCAGTTTATTTCCCAAGAGGAAGATGTTCCTCCCCATGGGAATAAACTGCTATTTACCATAACTATACCGGAGTGCCCTGGCTTTCTACATCGAGAGGGAGCTGTGTTTATGGATATTTACTGCAGCGCCAGGTAGCGCTGAATTCGGGCACCACCAGCGTTCACGAAGCCCGCAGGCAATACGCGAAACTATTGAAGGATATATAGCCAATTTTTAATATAGGAACATCACCTGAATCTCGCTTTAAAATGCATCAACCGAGACAAATACTAAAACATCACTCTCTCTCTTAAGACTCAACATTTACATCAGCCCCCACCAGTTTGCCTAGATTTCTGGGTGTGCAAACCTACCGGTGGGGTTGTCATTCTGGAAAACGTGTTCCCCTAATTATGCGCCCCCTCTCTGTTTGTTGCACAGTAGACACCAGAGCAAAGACCCAGGACTATCCGATGGAATACCAGCTCCACCAGAACTGTTAAGTTATTTTTGCTGGCCACCACACTCTTAGTCAACGAAAAGAGGGAGAGCACGAGAGAGAGTGCCCATTTAAATACCCCACTACTTGGGGCCAGAAATTACGTCATCCGCCCACGTTCAGGGGCGGAGAAGTCATGTTGGCCATAGCTAGCTTGCTTAGCCAGGTGACCACTGAAATATACTATTCCCCAGGAAGTGGGGAAACACTAAGGGACTGTTCCTCTTTAATGTCCCCCCTGCGGGTGACATGGCCATCCACCGTCCACGTGCGAAACCCTGTTTGAGATGACCTCTGAGCCCCGAGTGCAAAGTTCCTTACTGCACCAAACCTGGTTATGGAGTCATGGGCACTCACTCAACTCCTATCAAAGATCCCCAAATACCACACATCAACTCACTGAGCAATCACAGTCTTCCAGGTATTGACACAGAGCAATGTCCACAATTATTGGCCAAGGTCAGAGGCTTAGCCCAAACCAAGCTATTACCCAAGGGCTCAGGGTGGAGCAGACTCTTCCAGTGTAGATGCAAAGGTAAAAAAAAATATTTATACACATATGGCCTAGCTATCACCTGCTAGGCTCTCCCCAAAAAATTATACAGATCCTATAGTCACAAGCATGAGTTCCAAGGCTGGGTTACAAAACGCTTACGGGCTTAAGTGTGTAAAGTTCGAATTTTGATTAGATTACTATTGTTGTAAGACACACTATGCTAACTCAGTCTATCTGGGCCTACCCAATACAACCTTACATAGACTCAAAGTAATTCAAAACGAGGCAGCTAGACTTCTCTTTCAACTCCCCAGAATTACATATGCAACCCCATTGCTCAAAAAGCTCCACTGGTTGGCAGTGAAGCAACGTACATAGTTCAAAACTTGCTGCACTGTTTTTCAAAGTTAGGGAGGGTCAGCAGCTCAATTTGTTTCTGAAAAAAGGGAAAAGTACATACGAACACGCAATCTAAGAATCACACATACCATCAAACTCTTTTTAAAATAACACAAAATCAGAAAGGGTGGACGCAGCTTTGGAAGATTAGCCCCTGCAATCTGGAATTCTCTAATGGCCAAAATCCACAACTAAAATCAACCATAAGTCCGTCCAAAAAATCTAAAAACGGCTATTTAGCCAAGCCTATTATTTCACTTAATACTCTCCTTGACGCTCATAGGCTTGAATTGGTTATGTATTAGTAAAAAGTGTCAAGAACCCATTGGTGAGCGTGCGCTTAGTTTAAACACATATTACACTCGGACTGCTGAACTATCAGCAAGGTCTGGAAGATATCGGACATTCAGAAGCAGAAAAAGAAGGATAATCAAATATACAGTGAGAGTGTGTTGTGTGGCAGATAAAGGGGTGTCTGCAGCACTATATTAGTCCTCCAATGTGTAAGTACTACAATAAGGAATAACCCAGAAACACGCATTTGGCAAGGTGGCCAGAGCCAGCTTTAAGTATTGAGTGCAGAAAGCTTGGGATGCGTCCCAAAGATTGGGGCAGTACTGCAACAAAAGCTTTTCTGAAGGAAAACTCCCGATCCCAAACTCAAAGGTATCCCATCATAAAAGGCTATTTTCAACAAGATTAGCATGCAGGTGGTGGATCCATGCTGCAGCCAAAAAGCTGTTGAAAGGTTGTGGGTGGCACCCTTTCCTTGCCACCAACCCAAGCAGTCACTGATCAATGTCTTAATCACAACACCCACTGTAACTATAGAAAGGCACTACATTCATACCTACTCGTTAGCTTGTACAGGTAGATGCTGTTGGTGCAAATAAAGATACACATTACTTCAGGCCTCATCATTTACCCAAACCCCCTAACATGGCAGCCTCGGGGGAATTATGGTTCCTTCCAGGCCTCATCATTTACCAAAAAGAATTTGTTAATCTTCCCGGCGGTCTGATAGGTCCTATGCACTACATAAAATTGTATACGCTTCATCTGAGCGTTCATGGACACCATAAATGGATTAGTGAGAGTGCGTTCCAATTCAACATTGTTGAGCTTTGTTGAAGTCTGCTTCCCATTTAGCACATAACACCTCTATGGGGCCCTCCTAAGTGTATATAATCAATGCTTTGGCGAACCATCCGATATGCCACTCATTGCCCTTGACATGGGGCGACTAATCTCTGGAAACTACATATACAATTATTTAAAGGCAAAAATACAAGTTTGACAACAAACAAAATAAATTCTAATATGAAAAAGAAAAAACAAACCTGATGTTATTTTAAACGTACAGTAAGAAACAAAAACATGGGCCTTCAGTTACATTCTAAACTGTTAATTAACACTGGCGAATAATTGGCAGATAGTGGCAATGTGACCCAAAGCGAAATAGCTGACCCAGAAAAGCAGGTTACCAGGGTTATTGTAAATGGAATGCTGGTACTCTCAATCTCGGACAGAAATGTGTGATAATCACCAAAAACTGGTCGATTCATATGTAACTCTCTTCCCATCTTCAGGGGAGAGAGCTGAAATTGTACAAACTGGCAAACGTCTAGTTAATGTACGCTTTAATAGTACGCTGGGGAGGGCAATTCCAAACACAGCTACAACCTACAGCCACAGCTGCACAGGACCTATTCAAAACCGGAGAGTAAACCGAACACATTTTGTCTCACTGGTGTGGAGCTTAAGGTGATATGCCGCATCCAATCTCTAGCAGCACAGACTTGCCCCCAATATATGCTTATCCACCTGCAAGGACACCTAAAGATCATGTGATGGACAGCCTCCAGAGCAAGGAACGTGATCAGACGGATGAGCGCATCCTCAGCTGTTGGGTTCCTAGGCCAGGAAACAACTCATCTAATATACAGACCATACTGTCCATAACCTGCACGGTGACTATGGCGGTATTAAAATCCACTCAAAACCCATAGTGATGCACCCCTATTAAATCATGCTGCGTCATGCAGAAAGGTAACTTTAAGCAACACTGAACCAACTCCACCGTGTTACCTCAAAATTGCATTTTGGCTATGGGGCAAAAAAACTCAGCAAGTACTGCCGATTTAAAATTAGCGTCCTTTTAAAATAAAAGGTATTACTTGTACTACTTTAAGAGGAAGTGAATATTTGGTCATGGATAGATTTATCAACTGTGACCAGTAGGGCAGCAGATCAGGAAATTTGATTTTATGATAGAGGATGTGAGAATGTCACTGGAGAAGAGTGTAGGCTTAGCAGGAGTTCTACCAACCTCTTCCAGAGAAAGGTTGCTGTAGGAGGACCAGAAGGTAGTGATTGCAAATGCGATCTAAGAAAGAAGCATGTGGATGGTCATTAAACTATAAGTGCAAACACTGGAAAGTGTTCACGTTACTTTCTGATTTTGCTGAAGATGTAATTTAGTCACCAACCGCAAGATCAAACTTCCAACATCCAGAGCGTGAAATCCTTATTTGCCATTTTCATGAAACTGTAAAAACACCCTAGCAGCTCAAACATTTTCTTTCAGGTAAAGGCGCTCCAAATAAATATAAAAATATGCAATATATGGACATTTTCACGGCGAACTGAAACTGCACATTTAGTTCCAGAAGGTATGATTACCACCAGCGCCTGGTTTAATTTAACTGCACTTTTGTATGCATTAACTCCACTGTGACCAACTGAAAGCTTGCAAAGTCCTTTAGAGACAACTAGTTTGACTTTTGTATTGTGCACGTGCTATACGGTGCACATGAACACATTGCTCATATGTGGAGAGACCAACATGCCCCCAAATACTGATTTTTATATTCACACTCCAAAGTAAACGCTTATCCAATGAAAAAAGTGATCTTTTTGTCAATATAAGGAAAGACCCGTCAACGGCCAACTTGCTTCCAATAAACAGTGCTCCAAATCGGAAGCTTCCGGCTGCATTTTAGCGCCCTGAAAGACTGTATATGCAGTGCATAAACACCCAGGAAGGGCACAGAATGAGAGGTCATTTTGAAAGTTCGGCAGCAGAGACAAATGCCTAGACCAGTTAGGACCGCATTCGGGTTGTTTACATAATCAAACAACAGTCAAATTGGCAGAACACAGGCCAGAGCGTTGCTCCACAGCATGAGCAAGTAACAATTCGCCTCAGTAGTAACCACTCCCAAGTGTTTATATACAGGAGACGAACACACTATTGGGTCATCAAATCGCAGAACCGGTAGCCACGGATACTTCAAACAGAACTACAATTTCTTTTTTAAGAACATGAAACGCCTGTCCCGTATTAGAATCATATTCCACTTTAAGAGGCACATAAACAGACAGAAGCTGATCTTACCTAAAAGCAGCCTTTCGTTCCCCACACACCAAGAAGAGTAGAAATTGCAAGCGCCAGAGATTTATCCAAAAGTAAAGAACGCAAATGTGAGCAACTTATGAAAACACAGAAAGCAGACCGAGGTCGCAAAAGCACCGCTCACATGAATGTTACAAGGCGCATACCCAAAGCCACTATAGAGACGTCACAATATAGCCATTCACTTGTATTGCGGCAAAATACGTTAGTGCGGAAGCAGGAGCTCTGTGCAAACTTACTGTCCCAAAAGCAAGTCGAGTAAACAATATAAAAGGCATCCCTGCGAGTTAGCAGAACGAGCTCACCGATCCCACAGACACCACACCCAACAATAAACATCATAGAACAGGCACGTGTCCCTTGCCCACAGGATACAATGACCAATGAATAGACTATATTCGTCAGGACCAATGAGCGACCAACAATAGACTCAACCGCAAAGTCTATTTAAGTACTGACCGTTTCTTACCTGCTATGTTTCCCTTCAACTTCTTTGGTAGCTGCAACTTCCAATTCTCTGCAAGACAAAACGCACCAGAAACGGAGTCAACGGCTGCTACAAAAAAAAATATGAAAAATAATACAAGGCGGCGAAAAGAGGCCGATGCAACCAAAACTGGAATCATGCCTACTTGACAGGCAAAGAACACAGGAGGGAAGGGCAATGTCAAGCAGTGCAAGGTTATGCACGTCTTCGAGGGATGGATTATTAAGGGGAAAAGGGACGCCGCGGAAGAGGGAACTGTACATTCAATCAGTACTGCATCCATGTTTGGGGTGCAGGGCACGCAGTACTACTGTATGGGTGAGGCAATACTGCAGATTTATGAGAAGGGGTGATGCATCTTAATGTGGCTGCACATGCAAAGGGCGCAGAGTGCATTGCTGTAACGAGGATGATAAATATTTGAGGCAAGGGGGCATCCGCACTGAAAACGACATGCCAAATAGAAGTGGCATAACGCAGAGACCTGCGCCTCCGCGGCTCAAACTCAGAATTGGGCATCCTGTCGCACACCCGAGCCTCGTCCTGCAGCAAACAACCCGACATGGTATCCCTGTCCTTGCTCTCAGCCCTCTCTACAACGTAAATCGTGCCCCGGCCGTGCAGCCTACCTGCCCTCCAACCGCCCAGTCTTGGGGTCTCGGCTGTGCATCCCCCTCTCTGCAAATCCACCGCCTGTGCACCCTCCCTCACCTCATTAATGTAAGGCGCCGAGCGGCGGCGCTGCATGAGCGGCTCCTCGGGGCCCGGCTGCTGCTCCTTCACTCCGCTCTCCGCAGCGCCGCGGACATAGAGGCGCTCGGCGGGGCCGCCATTTTCTCCCTACTCAAGCCGTTCAGGAAGAGGATGCCGCGCGCCGCTACAAACTTCCGGTCCGCAGACACCGTGCACGCGCATGCGACACCCTATAGCGAGACTGTAGGGGGCGCTCGCAGGACTGCGTCCACAACTTGAGGTAAACTGCGAATATTGTGGGCCAAATGATCCGCTTACTGACGTAGTGGCCGGTTAAAAAACCATAACGCAACAATAACCGTGCTTGAATTAAAATAAAATAAACGATTTTTAATAGTGATACCGCCGGTAGGTAAGTAAAACAAACAAATATTTCGATGTGTTGGTGCCTAAACGTAACTAAAATTATTTCGGCGAAACGCACGTAACCGTAAAAATTGTCGTTCGAAGGAGTTAAATAAAATAGTCGCATTTCTTTAGCCTATCGTTTGTGATCTTCGGGTACAAGCGAAATATTTGCTAAGTTTCAAGATGGCCGCCAGTGTTGTGTGAAACGGTCAATGTTTCTTGTAACCGACGACCATGTTTATTTAATGCATTTTTATATAGCGCGGATTTTACCCGAAGGTGTCAGAGCGCTGTACAATAGAACCAGTTACGTTACATGAGAGAAATGTTACAAAATAGAACGTTACAAAAATAAACAGGAGACTAGAAGAGGTAGGGTAAAACCATAGAAGGCAAGAACACAATATCACACACAGCAAGCAAGGGTGAGTAATGTACAAGAAAAAATATTACAAATTTACAATGATGAACGAACTTCCTAGAGGGGTCTGAGAATGAAGGTATTAGTTCTGAAAGTGTCTTTGGAAGAGAAGAGATTTGAGGTCAGCTTTGAAGATCCGGGTAGAGGTGGTGGCACGGAGCAATGGAGGAAGCGAGTTCCAGATTCTCACCGCATTACCTGAGAACGATTGAGCCATCGATCTTTCCCTTTTGAAGGAGGGGGGCTCAAGCAGAAACTTTTCCACCTTCCGAGAAGGTCTCGAGCCTCCGGACATTTTCAGTTTATTCGCCAGGTAACGAGGGGAGGAAGTGTGCAAGCCTTTGTGGGTGATGCAGGCAGTTTTGTAAATAGATCTTGCCTCGATTGGGAAGCCATCGAAGAGAAGACAGGATAGAAGTGATGTGGTCACTTCGTTTGGACCCTGAAATAAAGCGAGCTGCTGAATGGAGGACGGATTTGAGAGGGGAGAGGTGGGATTTGGGTAGGCCAGTCAGAAGAGAATTGCAATAATCCAGTCTAGAGAGAACCAGCGATTGGACCAAAGTTTTTAGGTCTTTCTCCGGGAAGAACCGACGAATCCCACACAGAAGGCGCAGCTGGTAACGTGCGTTCTTAGCAATGGAGTTGATGTGG
The DNA here is from genome assembly GCA_963921515.1 of Calotriton arnoldi. Classification (NCBI taxonomy): domain Eukaryota; kingdom Metazoa; phylum Chordata; class Amphibia; order Caudata; family Salamandridae; genus Calotriton; species Calotriton arnoldi. The sequence goes on from CAWUFW010001238.1 coordinate 2,749,209, forward strand.
GAGATTAGGTTGAGTCTTTTGTCAAGTATGACACCTAGGGATTTAGCGCTGTCGACAATGATGGGTTTATTGTTGAGTAAATTCAACTGATCCATCCAGGATTGAACAGGAGGAGGGGAGAGAGAGGTAGATAGGAGGAGGAATTCCGTTTTGGAGGGATTGAGAATGAGTTGGTGAACTAACATCCAGTTGTGAATAGAGTTGAGAGTAGAGTTGAGTAGTGAGAGATCGTGTGCGGAAGACACCTTGAGGTAGATTTGAGTGTCATCCGCATAGAGATGGTAGTGGATCCCAGATTTACTAAGGAGGTTCCCTAATGGTTCCAGATAGAGATTAAACAAAGTGGGTGCAAGGATAGAACCTTGAGGGACGCCTTGACCTACCGCCAATGGAGACGAAAAGCTGTTCGCTATCTTGATCATTTGGGATCTGTCCGAGAGGAATGAGGCAAACCATTTAAGCACTGTGCCTTCCAAGCCCATTCTCTGTTGAAGAGTGTTAAGGAGGGTGTTGTGATTAACAGTGTCAAAGGGTGCAGAGAGGTCAAGAAGAATCAGAAGGCATGATTCCCCAGAATCAAGTATATGCAGCGCATCATCAATCACTTGCAGCAGGGCTGTTTCAGTGCTGCAATTTTGAATGAAGCCAGACTGGAACACGTCAAGGAGATTATTGTCCATAATATGTAGGGAAAGTTGTTTCGCAACACATTTTTCTGTGATTTTCAAAAGAAAAGGGAGGTTGGTGATGGGGCGGAAGTTGTTGAGGTTGTTCGCATCTGCGGAGGTTTTTTTTAGAAGAGGGGTAACCTGTCCTGTTTTGAGGGCAGCAGGGAGGGAGCCTTGACTGAGGAAGAGATTAACTAGCCTGGTCCAGTAAGAGAGAGTATGGGTGTAGAAATCAATGGCGATGACACTAGGGATGGGGTCAGAAGAATGGTTGGAGGGTTTGGTTTCGAGGATGCATTTGAGGAGGTCATCTTCCGAGATGGCGGCAATTTTCTGCCAAGTGACTAAGGATTTTCGCTCCTCAATGGGGGTGGGGTGGGTGACCTGATCCACCAGTGATTTGACCTTTTCATCAAAGAATATAGCAAATTCTGCTGCTTTCTTTGAAGAATCCTCAGGCTTGATGGTTTGGGGAGAGCAGTTTGGGTTTTTGATGAGGTCAAAAAGTTTTTTGGGTCTGTTTTTGGCTGAGTCGAAGAGGGATCTGAAATGTGATGCTTTTTAGGTCGAGCCTCGAGTAGCGCGCAAGCGCTGCTTAGAGGCGAAGACTTATTGTAAGCGAGTTTTCAAAGCAGTCCAACAAACGCTCGTGCGTCGTGGCTGGCCTTTTTGAGATGGGTGCGCGCGGCAAACATGTGTTTCCAATTATCGTGCCCAGACGCGGGCGCGATAAGTGGAAACACATGTCTGCCGCGCGTGACTCATCCAAAGGCCAGCCACGACGCTGCAACGTTTTGGGACTGCTTTGCAGGCTGCCGCGCTCGCTCGCCCCCGCTCCATGTCCCCCGATGCGCCCGTAGTTTCCGGCTTCGCTCACCTTCTGCGGCTCACCGCTCGCGGCCCCGCTCCCCACATGATTTCCGTCGCTCGCCGCCTCGTTCCCATGTCTCCCCACATGATTTCCGTCGCTCGTTGCTTTGTTGAAAGAGGTTTATTTCGCAAACCTTGTTCTTGCCTGCACCCTCCATCGTCTGTATTTCTTTCCCACAGCCCCCCGAGTGTGTTTGCGCGCGCGTGTTTGTGTGTATGCGTGCGCTGACTGCCGTGTCCCCAACCGTTCTCTTGTGTGCGTGCTTCCTCCATGCGTGTGCTGGCTGTCCCCTCCCATTACTTTAAGTTGAAGTATGTGCTCTTGTATCATCAGTGCAGTGCACTCTAGGTGTAAGTTAGAAGCCTGGCGTCTCCAGGGCCCCTTTCTCCCAAGTTATCAGGCACTTGAAAGAATCGGGCTGAGAAAGGTTGTGCATTAACCCAAGTCGATCTGTGTACATTAAATATGTGTAATACTGTATCCAGGCAAAAGATGTCACTCTGGCAACAGAAATGTGTTGCTTCTATTAATATGCGCTTTTGTGTATTTATCTGTTTTTACTGAATGGCTAAAAAGTACAAGATGAAACTTGTGTACAAAAAGACATTTCGAGAATTCTACGAAGAAAGGATTGTAGATAAAGAGCACAGAAATCTGTTGGAGCGCATGCAGTCATTAGAGGTAATTGAGAAATAAGTCGTGTGTGTGTGCCCCGAGTGGCTCTTATTCATAATGGCCTTCTGTTTCTGTTCACTTTTTCTTGTGTATCCAATGTAGAAGGGAGTCAGTGGCTTTCTTTCACAAAAACTCGAAGAGATGTTTTTGACAATGCGGAGTTCATCCGTAGCATGTTGTGCAGCAAACAATATTAAGCTGACCTCACAACTGGCTGCCGGTCACACCTGCTTGTCTGATAGCTACCGTACAAAAGTGAAGCTAGCAGGAGGCAACCAGAATGAGTCCAAACATTGCTTGTCGATTACAGTAGTCTCATTATTAAGATGTTCTCTATTTATCTGAACAATAGTGCTTTTTCCGGCGCAGTAACAGCATACAGAAGAACAATGTGTATAAATACCCCTTTTTATTGCTTTGAATTTTCTGAAGCCCCATTTGTACCAATAGAAAAAATGCTGACTGTGTGCCGATTCCACACAGAAGAGATTCCCATTGTATGAATCAATGTGATGCGACACATTTCATTTCTACTGTTTATTTAATGCATGATGTAAAATTAATATAGGCAAGCGCATGCAGTGCATTGTTTACTATTAGGCCGGTAAAGTATAAAAATAGCACACTATTAAGAGGGTTCTGAAAATTACCACCTTATGGTTCATAATGTGGTGTTCCTTCCTTGAATTTTTAATAGGTTCTGTTGTTGAGCTGGGAACTCTGTACATTTGCATGACAGTACGAAAGGAGCAGATTTGATACAGTAGTCTGTGTTGAGCCATGTGGGTCTTTCTGTTTTCACCACTGATGCCAATAGTCTTAAAACCTGCTCTCGAAGGCAGTTTTAAAATTCTTACCATACGTCTGGCACCAGCAAATCTTTTAGGCTTAGCGTTCTAGCTCTGTTACAGCTGCAAACGTTTTTACATGAGCTCTTCAGACTTCAGTAAAGATTGATTGATCTTTCTGATACTTTATTTTCGTGGCTGTTCTTTGCCCTCGAGGTGTTCCGCAAGATATGCTTCCCTTTTTAGCTGCCTTCTGTTTGGATCGGTCAGGATGATTTTGATCTAGCTTGCCCAACTAATATACGGATTTGCAAGTCTCGCCTAAGACGATGCATGCTCGGTCTGTTGTGAGACATTTTATTAGCTAACGGTGGTCTTAGAACCCACCCATTGCTTAGTCCCTTAACTGCTGGATCATCCCCCTCAGTGCTGACCCCTTTTAGGTCTCGCCTAGGCAGCGCGCATGCGCTGCTCTAGGAGGAGCCTTTAGCCATCGGTCTTCACTTTTCAAGCACTGCACTCGTGCTTGTGGCGGCATCCACCTTGCGGGAGCGAACAGCGGCGCGCCACAATCACGAGTGCAGTGCTTGAAAAGTGAAGACTGCACGCACCACTCCCGGCTTGTTTCTCTTTGCCCCTCTGCCTGTCCATCCTCTCTCACACCCGTCTCTGCAGTTTCTGCTCCCTCCCCTCTCACTCTTTTCTCTCTTAGCCCCTCTGCCTGTCCATCCTCTCCCACACCCTTTTTCACTATCTCCTCACTCGTTCTCCTCCATCTTCCTCTCGCCCGCCCCCTCTCACTGTTCAGGTAGAGATGGCCCCTCCTCCCCTCTGGGCATTGAAGCTCTGCAGAGCAACACCGACAAGTACATTGCCTTGTTCGCAGGGCGCCACGCCTATACTGGCACCTCCCCTGTTTACAATGCCCGAGGCAGAGCCATGTGGCGCCCTGAGCTGCTGCTGCCAACCCCCAAGTGTCGCCCCCTTCACACCGGCACATTGTTTACAGCACCCGAGGCGTCTCCCCGTTTACAGTGCCCGAGGCAGGGCCATATGGAGTCCCTGAGCTCCTGCATGCTTTACATTACCTCTGCGTCTCACTCAGCAGAACTCGGTATTCGTTGCTGCCCTCCACAAGAGCCGCTTCTGCACAGCCAGATTACCGACGGCTCGGTGGTGGTGAGAGGTGGGGGATCGGGGGAAGATGGCAGTTAATTACATCCTTGCTTCACAATGCAGACTTACAGTTCAGCCAAGGAGGCAACCCCCTTGGCAGGGATATGTTCTTACTTGGGGCATTGCCCGCGTCTTCCCGCTCATGCTTCTGCATTCATTAGTTTTATTAGTTGAAATTCCTCTTGCTGACCCTTCGCCGCATTCCTTATTGAAACAGTTGCATCTGATTGGCTCATGCTATAAGATTGACTCCACAGCTTCCAGAGGTGGCAGTCGTCGGAGGCGCTCGTGGGACAGTTTACCCCAGCAAATTAGTTATTCCGTTGCTATGCACCAACTGACAATCACTTTCAGAAATCGAAAGTAATACAAACGGAGATATATCTCATTATTGAGTATTAATGTGCAAGTGGCAGTGAAAATGGTTCAGCAGCATAAAGCGCGAATATAGTGCCCGCATTGTGAGTAAAGCAAACGTCTCAGTTTAAGCAAGGTAAGCTTTACAGAGAGTTTAGGGTGTTGATGTAAAAAGATATCCGACAATTGTTCAAGAGACAGTCCAACTAGCCAACTGACTCGGTAATAGCTCTGTGAGCCGCAGCTCCCATAGAGACACCCATTAGTGGCGCCAAGACGCTATACTCAGGACTTCTAAGCACACAAGCTGTGGTAGCTGAAACAAGCATTGGCATAGCCAATAGGTCTCGCCTTTGGGACCTTATAAGTGTTTAGCCATGCAACAGTTCATGTTGTTGCACCAAGGATATTGTACTGCATAACTAAATACTTATAAGGTTCCAAAGGCGAGACCTATTGGCTATGCCAATGCTTGTTCATGGAAGATGTGCTTGTGGTATTTGGATCTTGCTGAACGTAAATGAGAGAGATTGGAGGTGGATGGAGATTGTCTCCAATGTTTCTCCAAGATTCTAAGGTTCTTCCTTTCATCATAGAGAGCTTTATTGAACCAAGGTGCTGAGGGGGTGGGTCTTTTCCTTTTGCTTTGGAGTGGAGCGACATTATCGATTTCGACTGCTAGGACTGAAAGGCAATGGGAGGTGAGATCGTTGACATCCACGTTAGGGTCTAGTCTAGGAAGTGAACCCATAGCAGAATCACACAGAGTGTCAAGATCAATGTTTTTAGTGTTGCAGAACCAGGTAGAAGCCCTTTTAGGTTGGCCGAGAGTTATAACGTGCGATAGGTGAAAACGGAAGGGAATGAGGAAGTGGTCTGACCAGTCTACATGGATGGGGGGAGCAATAGTAAGCAGGTCTGCTTTAGATATAACAAGGTCCAGAATTGAGCCCTTAGAGTGTGTAACTTCCGAGCAGTGTTGGAAAAGATCATTGGCGGAGAGAAAGGTGGCAAGCTTGTTGGCAGCCGAGTCTTCCAAAGAGCCCCAGTGGAGATTGAAGTCACCGAGGAAGATCTGTCTGTCACTTTGAGAATATTGGTCACTGATGAAGTCGGTGAATTCCTCCAAAAAGGAAGAGCAGTTACCGGGCGGGTGGTAGATGGCATGGAACCTGAAGGGTGAGCCGTGATGTACTTGAAGTTTAGGGATAGGCATTCAAATGTACGGAAGAAGGTGGTAGGAAAGGCTTTAATTTGAAGGGAGTTTCTGAAGATGATAGCGACACCTCCCCCAATTTTGTCTGTTCTGTCATTTCTGAGGATAGAGTAGTCGGTAGGTATCAGAAGATCAAACAAAGTATGAGAGGAGTCGTTAAACCAGGTCTCAGTGAGGAAGAGCATGTCAAGATTGTAGTGGGTGATAGTGTCAGAAATTTCCAGTTTGTGTTTGATTGCAGAACTGCAGTTGTGGAGCAAACAGTGCAGCGTCATCTGACGCAACTGTTTTAGAGATGGGGGTGTTTGGGTAGTTAAGGGAGATAGGGATAAGATTCTTGTATGAGGGTGCCAGGGAAGAAGAAGAAGGCTGGTTAGTTCTGACAGAAGAGATGGTCTGAATAGTGAATTGAGTAGAATTATTAGGAGAGGAAAGTGGAGGGGGAGTGACGTTGGTAGTCCTGTAGCTAGCCAGTAAGTTGGCGATGTCTGCGGAGGACAGACTGTGGTTGGCTTTATTGGGTCGCGGGAGCAAGGAACTCCTCGGAAGGTTGTTAGGGAAGGGGGATATCTTGGCACTTAAAAGTGAGATGGACACTTCAAGCTGGGAAATGGAAGAGATGAGAGAATCAAGTTTATTTTCCAGGGAGAGGAGGGCTGCGCACGGAGTGTTGGGTGGCTCGATGGTTAAGGGAGGGAGTGCAGTAGGCGAGGGAGGACAGGGAGAGGTGGGGGAACGGGGGGTATTGGAGTGCAAGGGTAGAAGGTGGGGAAAGATGGTGGTAGAAAGGAGTGATGGTGTTACAGTGATATTTTTACTGGTGTTGAGCAGAGGGGAAGAGTAGAGATCATAAGTAGGAGGAGACAGTTGAGGAGTAGAGAGGGAGAGCGGGAGGTGGGGGGGAGGAGGGGGGTCAAAGGAAGGCCAAAGGTACGGGAAGATGAGGAGAAGGGGCTGTACAGGGAGGGGAAGGAGGGGGGTCAAAGGAAGGCCAGAGGTACGGGGAGATGAGAGGAGAAGGGGCCGTACCGGGAGGGGAGGGAGGGGGTCAAAGGAAGGCCAGAGGTATGGGGAGAAGAGAGGAGAAGGTGCTGGGCAGGTACCGTAGGCTATGAAAGGTGAATGTAGGGGGACAGGCACCAGGCAGAGTTGGGGGGATTGGGCTAGATGGTAATTGGGGGAGGAATATGGGACTGTAAGGTCCGAGGGAGGGAAGAGGACGGAATTACCGAGAGGGGAGACAGGGTTGTGAAGCATAGGAGGAGGAAGGGGAGGTTGAAGAGAGATGGGAGGTGTAAGAGAAGAATTTAGGGTACGAGGGAAGGGGAAGAGCGGAAAGGGATGAGGAGAAGGGGGGGGAAAGGGGGAAGGTAAGGAAAGTTGATCGGTAGACCAGGTTGTAAGAAAGGTGGATTAAGTAGGGGGGAGATGGGTAGGATTAGGGGGATTAGGGGGCGGGAGATGGCATTGGAATATTGGAAAGATGCCGGGTGGGGAGGGGGAGTGGAAGCCGGAGGTAAGGCAGACGAGATAGGGGGAAGATCAAATGAAAGTCGCCCTTGCCCTGCAGTGCAGTGTAAGCGCAGCTCTTCTAGCATCTTTCCGTACTCAACTGCCACATTGCATTTTTTATTAAGAAAAAATAGGTACACCAGCCAGGAGGATGAGAACAAGATATATGATGACAGTTCTGTAGTGTCCTGCTGGACACGTTCTAGTGTTTCGCTCTATATTACACCCACACTAACACCCACCCATCACAGGCGTCACCAGTCAGGTGACCCTGCAAATAAAGGGGGCCGGGCGCACGTGCCCTGGGCCAGTTAACCAACCATACCGATGATGTCAGTGTCGTAATTTAACTAGTATGTGGGCCCAAGGCCCACAGCACCACAATGGCGACAAGTGGGTCTTAACCTGCGTGCGAGCTAGCAACCGCCTCGCAGGTCCTTGGGGAGGAAAGTAAATGGCACTTAAAGTATCCGCCACTATCGTTTGCCCTAGGAGAAGATGGCAAGCCTCACCCCTGCCTGACACAGAACGGTTAACTCTACAGTGCCGGAAAATACATGGCGGGCTGGTGAGTGGCACCCCTAGCCTGTGCATGTTGGTGAATGGTGGTGAGGCATCCTGCCAGCAAGAGGGATGAGCCCGCACAAGCCCGAAAAGTCCAGACAGTTACTGCCTACATCACCCTGCGCCCGACAACAGAACCGAGCCGGTGGTGCCCCGCGACCTCTCCTCTCACGGCGCAGCACACGGGCGGCGCCTCAACTGCCTGTGGTGCAACAGGGACGCCAAGGGAACTTTGCCAGCAAAGAAAGCCATGAACCAATGCTGCACCAGCCCCAATTAAGCCACTGCTACGCCCGAAAGTGCCTGCTGCCGCTCGGAGGACCAGGAGATCTTTGCCGCAAGTAAGGAGTTCCCGACACCCCTCACAGAGCGGCGAGAAAGCCAGCAGCCCTGCCACCCACCAGGCTGGAAGCGCGTGCATTGAGACAAGATCCGACCAGCAACGGAACCAGAGGTACGTCCCCATTCTTGCGGAGATGCCCGTCAGCAGCGCGGCCTGCCGCCATCTGTCCTGGGGAGCAAGCGCCCTCCCAATGATACGCATCATGCCTCCCAGCAAGGCCTAAGCGAGAGCGGCCTCCCGGTGTGGCGTGCACTCGCTGTGCATGAGGCACCTGCAGGCTGCTGCAGCTGCCCTGCGAGCCTGCTGAAACTCAGCCTGCAAGGAAAATAAATAAAAGTTCATGCCCGCAACCTGCCTCCCCGCAATGGTCACGCAAGAAGCGGCCCCAATGGGGGTCCACCTTTGAAGGAGGCAAGCAGCTGAGCCGCCCGGCATGAGTGAGAGCCGGTCACACCCTACAAACAATAAAGCACCAACACACACCAAGTGGGAGGCCCCAGCATCACCAAAGCTGCAGCAGCCTCCTAATGCAAGCGCAGCGCCACCTAGCTGCTGGTTCGCCACACTGCACCCAGCAGAGAAACCACATTTTGCCAAGGCGACTGGCATTAATGAATAACCTGCAGTGCGCCCCCCTGCATACTTTCATTTGTGCACAGCAGGCTGTGTAAAGAAAACTGCGACCCAACGAGCACAGAGCAATCGCCGTTGCACTTACACTCCCCACTGAAAGCCTGTAGCATAAGGCAGGGCTGCAACGGCTTCGTGAAATGTTTATGGCGGCGCCTGTGATGGTGCCGCACTATACAGGCCCGAGAGACTACCGGCGGACCACCAGTGAAATGAGACTTGTCACCTCACACTGTAGCCTGGTTTGCCTCATCCTTTGCCTATAGGAAGCGCCACCGGCCTGGTAGGAGACACTAGAGGCTGAATAATGAGGCCCTGCAGCACTGACACACACTGCCCACAGCAGCACTGCTAAGCCTGCAGAGGCCTAAAGTGACAATCAGCTGAACGCTGCTAGAAAGTAGCGGAGTCAACCATACGCCCCTGGTGGGCTGCCAAGTGTTCTGAAGGGGTGAGAACTGCAACACACCCCCTACGTGTCGACCTCCAGCGAGAAGGGAGTGAGACTGTGTACCTTCTCCCAACAGAGAGAGAACCAAGAAGCCCAAAGCTGCACCAGCCCAGACAAGCGTCAAATAGACAAGAAGACAGCAAGCAAAAAAGTTGCACTGCACGCTCCCAGTGGTAAACGGCCACCACCACAAGCGAGGGAATTGCACCACACGCCCCTCATGGTGAACGGCCACCACAGCAAGGAAGGAAGAGCAACCAGACAGCAAAGTCTCAAGGTAGCAATCTCCACCTAAAGCACAAGAAAGACGAGTGCAGAGCGCGCAACCCCCAGTGGCTGCCTGACGACACCGCAAGCAAGGAAATTGCGCCACACACCCCAGTGGTGAACAGAAACCACTGCAAGCGCCTGAAGAGGACACTCACAAAGAGGACTGAGCGCATGAGGTCAGAGAGGCGGAGAAGGCTACACCAGAGAGCCTGACAGCACGGGCAGGCGCCCAAGAGAGAGAGACCTCTCCACAGAGAAGAAGCAATGCTGAAGGCAACAAGGAGAGCATCCACATCTCCACTGCTCCAGTGAAGCCCAACAGTGGGCCAAAGACAGCGAAGAGTGTCCTCCCTCACACTGCCTCAAGACGGAGTCGCCAATGGCCCCAGACAGGCAAGAGGAGAGTTGCACACTCCACGTGGTAAGCTGCCACCGCAACGTGTGCTCCGACAACAGGCGACACGTGGCCGGATGCCACATTCGCACCGCAAGCATGGAGCACGTCACTCGAAGTGACCAACCCTGCCAAGCAAGCCTGAACGGAGGCAGGATCAAGCGATACGACGGCGCAGCCTCGAGGCGCAAGCACAACGCCCTCGAGTGAAGAGAAGAGGAGCATCTCGAAACCCTTGAGAAGGGGAAGGGTCCTGCAAGAGGTCCTCAAGGTGAAGAAGCGCGTCCTACCAACAGGACAGACCTGCGAGAGGTCAGCAGTAAAGTAAAGATCGTCCCAAGAACCGGACACGACCAGCAAGATGGCCATGTGGCACAAACATGAGACATGTGGCAGGACGCCACATCCAAGTGACGAACCTGGTCGGAAGAAAGAGAAGAGCGTGGCATGACGCCACTCCGCGAAGAAAGGAAGGAGAGTGGCACGACGCAACAGGGCAAACAACCACCACAGGCGCGCAAGAAGGAAAGAAGAGCGACAGGACAGAGGACTCGTGCCAGCACTGGAGAAGGTGTTCATCAGCACAAGCCAGCCACCGGGGTGCAGAGATGTCACTGGAGACAGCTTCGCGGGAGGACCAAACGTAAGCCGCTTGCAAGCGCGATCTGCGTCCAGGCCCACGCTTCACAGTTCGACCGTCCTCTCACCTGTCACCGGCTGCTTGGCACCGATAGCACCACGCCTAGCAAGTGCACCTGCTGGAAGACAACTGCAAGTGGCCATGAAGTCCCTCCAGTCCTCCTCAATCCATGAGGTTACCGAAAGCAAGAGATCGCCGCCTGTTTGCCCAACTGAAGGAAAGTTACCATGTTCATCATCCAAAGTGCATCATCACCAAAAACATCAAAGGAGCATCGCACCACCAGGGCGGATCCAACCACTCGAGACAGCCGGAGCTCAACGAGGCATTCCTGGCGCTGTGGGACGCTTGCCACCCAGGAACCTTCTGTGTGTCCCCGTAAAACGGAAGCCTGCTGAAGAAGAGCGTTCCCGACAATTGGACCATCCACCCTTGGGGCTACACGAGGCTCGGCCGTGGCCCTGTTGGGAGTTCTGCAGCGACCCCTTGGTGCAGCCTACGAAAGGCCCGCACAGGCCACGCGGTCACGTGGCAATCCAGGGGCAAGGGCCTCAATGGAATTCCTGTGAGAGGGGAATTCGGATCGGAGAGATGCGTCGGCAGCAGCTCCACGACAGGCGCCGGGAAGCACGGAGGTCACAGATGAAGACTGGTCACCCAAAGACCATCTGAGGAAGGCATAGAACCTGAGCCCTGATGGCGAGAACACCCAGACTGAGACACCACCCTCTGCGTCTACATGAGCGAATTGGCTGTGGTCCTGTTGGCAGTTCCTCAGCGACGCCTTCGCGCAGCCTACATGAAGCCAGCATAGTCCACACGGTCCCATGGCAGCCCGGCAGGAAGGCCCTCCATGAAACTCCTGTGAGAGGGGAGTCCAGGCAGGAGAGGCAAGTCTGAAGCTGCTCGGCTATCGGGAACTGGAAAGATCATCAAGTACGTCGCCTCCAAGGAAGGGCCTCATCCACCAAGGTCATCCTCAATAGCTGTAAGTTTGTCGTCCACCGGAACCTGAGAGCCTGCAAGATCTCCAAAGTGGATTCCACCACCGTTCCAGATGCACTGCTATTAGAACTATGTAAATAGACATCCACACCGCGAGACCAGGCCAGTCTGAAATACATCGCCAAGGTGGACCAAAGCATCCTGACCATGCGGTCCAAAGCTCCAGCGCTGCCTGGCAGATGGCCTGAAGAGACTTGTTTGGTGCTGTGTATTGCTTAAGTGTTTTCCTTATAGGTTGGACTTTTGTTTGTTTCTTTTCATTAAAGTTTGGGAGGGATGTAGTGTCCTGCTGGACACGTTCTAGTGTTTTGCTCTATATTACACCCACACTAACACCCACCCATCACAGGCGTCACCAGTCAGGTGACCCTGCAAATAAAAGGGGCCGGGCGCACGTGCCCTGGGCCAGTTAACCAACCATACCTATGATGTTAGTGTCGTAATTTAACTAGTATGTGGGCCCAAGGCCCACGGCACTTCAAGTTCCAAGGATTGTCAGGTCGTTGCCTGTAATAATTTACTGTACAAATTAGATTCTCATGCATTCCATCCGATATACTAGATGTAACAGCAAACCTATTCAGATTCCAAATTGTACCATCACCAAGTCCTAGAGCTTTTTGCAAACTTTAATGAGTTCTCCAAAAAATGGACTCTCCCTTACACATCTTCCATGGTTTAACTGTGATCCACTGTCCAACAGCTATACACGCTGACTTGGCTTCATGTTTCTTATCATAATACTTTTTGATACCCTCAAAAGTCTTTCAAATATTACTTCTCACCGCGCCAATGGGAATACTGATAACACCACCAACCCCAGGCAACCATTCAGGATTACCTTTGGTTCTAGTTCACCTACCTCTGATTATCTCAAAAGGTGAAAATCAAGTAGCCTCATTAACCATGGCTGTATTCAGCCAAATGGTTGAGAACACTTTAACTTCCCAATCAGCACCAGCTGTTAAAGCTAATTGTAAAGCAACTTTGTGACACAATTAAATCTCTCAACCATGCTCTCCAATGAGATTATAAAGAGATGCTGTTTTATGTTTAATATCCTACCTTTTCAAAAAATGTCAGCTTTTTAGAACAAGAATTGCACACCATTGACACTCATCAAAACTGCAGGTAGACCCTCATGCATAAAAATGTCTTCCATAAATTTCGGAGCAGAACTAGTATCCTCTCTGTTGAATACTGAAATGTAGCTTAATGGCCACAATTCAATTTTGTTCTTCAAGTGTTGCCTACTGATATGTCTTCTTAGCAAATTTGTGCACATACCTGGAATAAAATTTCACCAAGCCTAGAAAAAAGTACTTCCACTTTGTGGGTGAAGGGGACTTACTAATGGCTTCTACGAACAAAGATTTAGGTTTAACTCCATCTTCATGTAACACAAGACCAATATAAGTAATTTGTTTTTCTGCAAAACTGCACTTAAGGTATTCTGCAGTAAGACCTTTGTTGTTTACCTTTTCCCATCTCTCATTATGTTCTTCCAGATTTTCCCCATAAATAATGATAGCATCTTGAACACAAGTAACACCATTATATTTCCCCCAAAAAGTTAAACATTAACTGTTGAAAGACAGAAAGTGCTGAAGCTAATAAAAACAGCATTCATTTGAATTTGAAACACACACCCTGTGTTATGAAAGCAGTCATTTTCATTCTTTCTGGTGGCAATGGAATTTGATGTTACACAGATGACAGGTCAAGCTTAGAAACCATTTGGCTCCTTTGACTGAACTTAACTTCTTAGAAATCCCTGGAAGAGAAAACTTAATGGAATAGTCTTTTGGTAGCAACACAGAGCTTTCACAAAGACTTTCTGTTTTTGAATCAAAATTAACATTCTGAAACCAAACATGTCAATTTTTTCACCACTACACCCTTCTGGCTCAATATGTGCCTTATATAACATTAATCCAATTTTTCCAGTGAACTTGTTTCTTAATACCTCTTCATTTATAATGGTGTATGGTGAACCAGAGTCCGCATACTCTTCCAAGTTAATTCCTGCCCAGCTCAATCAATCAATCACATATTGTATATTGCCTTATTCTTTCTGTCACTCTTTTCTGAATGTTCAAACCATTTTCCCACAATTGTCTCATTCCTTATAACAATATCACCATCATCCATCTTTTCCTCATCCTCAAAATATCACACTCTTTTTTTTCTCCTACGAACTGTAGAAAAATGGCCCACCAAAACTTAGTGTGGGCCTTTCTGTTTCAAACCTGGACACGTCTTGCTGTATGGAAGATGATTTCCACTGTCACATCTGTAGCACCTCACATCATCTCTAACTTTATTTCTCGCACCAATATCATTTTTGCTACGTTTAACATATTTGCTGTCTTTTTTCTCTTTCACATCCATTCATACGTATTTTTGATTATTTCAAGACAGCTTTAGCTCATGTTCCAGACATCTCAGCCTTTCTTATGGTAGCGAAAATGTCTTTTAACTCTGACTCCCCATTTATCAACAGTCTCTCGTGAATTAAAGAGTCATTTTAATGCATTGCTACCTGATTGCTTATTAATTTCTTCTGAAAATTACCAATTCTACAGTCCACAGCTGTTTTTTCGGAGCTGAAATATACTCATCAGTTCATTCATCTTTCCCTTGTTTCCTCTGAAAGAATCAGTAACATTCTAATATAATGGATAACTTTGGAGCAAAATAATTATCAAAATCAGTAATAGTTTGCTAAATACATTACCTTCACCGTCCCCTGACTCTTTAGAAATTTTATTGTAGAACCAATGGAATGTAAAAAAGCAAATTATGTGTTGCAGAGATATCATTTCCTTTTCCAAAGAATTGCACTATTGCTACCGGGAATGTAGCAAACTCCTTGAAACTGTACAACGATACTAAAATATGGCTAAAGTGGAAGCCAAGGATATTAGGAGTGTAATGTAGATGGTGCAGCCACCTCGTTATGATTAGGGGAGCTGACACGTCTTGGATGAATTGGATGAAAATAATTGCTTACTAGTATAGTGAATAGAAATTGATCACTATTATGCGATCGTCTACTGAATATCAAGGTGGAATTATTAGTTCACAGGATAACGCCTAAGTAATATTGTGGTTGCAGCAAATTGTGGCCGTTAGCCAAGACTTAACACACATGTATAATGTACTGCAACTTCTGCTGAATCCTGGTGGCCAGTATATTTATATATATATACATATATTTTCATGCAGAGTGACTAGCTACTTGGTCCTGAAGAATGCCCCTGAACCACGAGCGGGGTCACTAAAGGGCAGTAACATGTTGACCTACTGTAAGGGTATATTTGCTGGTAGCCCCTAGTCCGCTCTCCTTTTATTCCTGTCCCAGGAGACAGCTAAATAAAGGTTATTTGGTCTCCTGTACACAGTTTTATCCCATAACCCTCTTCTTTTTTGCACTCTGCCCATCACCACCCTTTCCTTCGGTTCCTCCCTTGAAAACACCTCAGCTCCTCTTCGAAGCTTCGAGAGTTGTAGCCCACACCAATGAACTTGCGGCCTTGGTGTGAGGAGGGAACCCAATGATGAAGCATGTCACCTCCGAGTGAGTGAGGGTTCTTGTCCTAAAAGAGGTCTTCCCTCTTTGACGGTGGGAATATTCAGTCTGACACAGTGACTGCACCAAACTTGTGAACAGTCCTTTCCTTGAGACATACTTACAGTGAGTTACACAGTTAGATAGGGAGTAGTACGTTCTCCCATTCAGGGCCTCGCCCCAAGATCACGAGTGTGTTTTGATATGTTGTAAAAGTTCACACAGCAGGCAGGAGAGTAAGAACAAGGTATATAATTACAGTTTCTAGGATTGTTAGGTCACTGCCTGTAATAATTTACTGTACGAATCGGATTTATCATGTAATTGCATGATGGCCATTTTCATGTTCAGAAAGGCTTAAAGAGGAATTGATTATACCCCAAAATAACCTACCATCAATGAAGTTATACCAGCCAAACCACACCGTGGGGTTTAGAGAGCAAAAAACCTCAAAAACATCTGGTATAAATCCGAGTTACTTGACCAGAGGTCAATATCTGAAATAACATTTCCTAAACCTCAGGGATTCTATTCATGTCAGAACTGTTCAAGATGCAATCGTAGGAAGAATAAAACAACAAAATTCACATACCAATGGTCCTAAATACACATTACACCGTTGGTTCAACTGCAACAGTAACTTTGTTGTTTACCCAATAAAATGCCCATGTGAACAGATAGCAAGGTTGTGCTCTGTCCTTTCAAGAATCGAAATCAAGAGCATTATCGGACTATGAACAAAACAGATATGGGGACTCCACGGTCTAATCATTTCTCCAAACACCATCAACAAATCAGAACTTTTTTCTTTTTTGACATAGATTACATAGCCAATTCATTAAGGGAAATTAACTGAGATTTACTACTCGGAACATTAGAAAGTGAGTGGATACTAAAGCTGGACACAGTGAGAAATGGAGTAAATAATGAGGAAGAAGTAAATTACAAGCTACTTTAAGCTAAGCCACCAATGTATTTCAACTAGTACCTGCTATCTGTTTGAGACTTAAGATACACCCTCTCTCGTCCCAGCGAGACACATTTATTAACATAACCAACTATTAACCTGCACTCTAACCTTATATTAGTCCTAGGTCAGGATTCAACAAAGAAGGTCTGAGGGCTGGAAAAAAACTGCTTGCAAAGGTAAGGTAAATTAAGTAGCTGGAAGACCTGGAAAATGTGGAAGACTGGTCTGTTGAGGCTAGGACTGAGAAAATGGGGGCCATGAGGGACAGATAGAGAATTAGGACCATCGAAATAGCAAGATCCCAAGGGCAGCACTTTCAGGGCAGCATAAGAAATGTCAGTACCTGAATAATGTTGCTGCACAACTTTCTTGGTTGTATGGTCTTGCATGTGTTAGTTCGTTCACCGTTCTGTTCCCGCACCTTTGTTGTTTTTCCCTTTGTGCTCCATCTTGCATTTTCCTTCCCTTACACCTTCCGACCCTTTACCAACAGCTTTATTGTTTGTATTTGCCTAACAAACTTTTTATCAGAATTCCTTGACTTCAGAATCCTGCCTGTTCCTTGACATGCTGGTGTTCCCTAGCCCGGCTGGTTTTCCCGTTATCTCCTCTGATCATTATGGGCTATTGTCATCTGAAGACTCACACACGGGAAAGAGGATTGATGCATATGTATTGTAATTGGATTTATATAGCGCTTACTACCCCTGATGAGGCGTCGAAGCACTTCTTCGGCGAGTAGCACGCTACTCCGGAACCCATAAAGGATTAGTGTTGAGTTAGTATAGTGAAATATGAAAGTAATTTGAGTGGTGGATAGGTTAGTCAGTTATTTGGATTCAGAAGGATAGCGGAGGGATAGAAGAGGGAGAAAGGTTTGCATTTATATAGCGCTTGTTACCCCTAATGGGGTGTTAAAGCGCTTTTTTCGGCAAGTAGCACGCTACTCCGGAACCCATAAAGGATTAGTGGTGAATTAGTATAGTGAAATATGAAAGTAGTTTGAGTGGTGGATATTAGTCAGTTATTTGGATTGAGAAGGATAGCGGAGGGATAGAAGAGGGGAAAAAGGTTAGCATTTATATAGCGCTTGTTACCCCTAATGGGGTGTTGAAGAACTTTCTTGGCGAGTAGCACGCTACTCCGGAACCCATAAGGATTAGTGGTGAATTAGTATAGTGAAATATGAAAGTAATTTGAGTGGTGGATATTAGTCAGGTATTTGGATTGAGAAGGATAGCGGAGGGATAGAAGAGGGAAAAAGGTTTGCATTTATGTAGCGCTTGTTATCCCTAATGGGGTGTTGAAGCACTTTCTTAGCGAGTAGCACGCTACTCCGGAACCCATAAGTATTAGTGGTGGATTAGTATAGTAAAATATGAAAGTAATTTGAGTGGTGGATATTAATCAGTTATTTGGATTGAGAAGGATAGCGGAGGGATAGAAGAGGGAAAAGGTTTGCATTTATATAGCGCTTGTTACCCCTGATGGGGTGTTGAAGTGTTTTGTTTTTTTGGGCGAGTAGCACGCTACTCCGGAACTCATTAAAGGATTAGTGTTGAATTAGTATAGTGAAATATGAAAGTAATTTGAGTGGTGGATGTTAGTCAGTTATTTGGATTGAGGAGGGTAGCAGAGGGATAGAAGAGGGACAAAGGTTTGCATATAGATATAGAGCTTGTTACCCCTAATGGGGTGTTGAAGCACTTTTTCGGCGAGTTGCACTCTACTCCGGAACCTATAAAGGATTAGTGGTGAATTAGTATAGTGAAATATGAAATTTGAGAAGTGGACATGTTAGTCTGTTATTTCGATTGAAAAGGATAATGGAGGGATAGAAGAGTAAAGGCTTTAGACTTTTTTTCTTTTATTTTGGAGCTCATAGCAGTAGTGGGAGGGTTGGGATGAGTAAAAAGGGATGTGGAGGGGAAGAGTCAGAGGGAAGAGTTTAGAAAGGCTTGTTTATTGGGGATCAGTATAGTAAAAGAGGTGTCAGGTGGTGCAAGGAGGGGTAGAGTAGGGGAGAGTCTAGAAAGGGCTATTTTGGGGATCATAGTAGTGGTATGGGGTTTGGGATGAATGAGAGAGTGGAGGTAGTGGATATATTGATAGAGGTATAGGGTGAGAAATAGGCTAGTGCATTGGAAAGAGTAGTAGAAAGAGGTTTGTGATGAGTCAGAGAGTTGAGGTAGAAGATATATTGAGAGAGGTATAGGGTGAAAATAGGGTAGTACATTGGATATGCAGAATTAGAAGAAAGTAATAAATATATAGATCCATAAGTACATGGAAAGTTTATAGATGCATAAAGGAAGTAAGTATATGTAGATTAAAGATTTAAAGATATTGATAGAGGTATAGGGTGAGAAATAGGGTAGTGCATATAATATATATATTTTTTTTTTTTGGAGGAAAGTAATAAATATATAGATCCAAGTACATGGAAGGTATATAGATGCATACATGAACTAAGTATAAGTAGATTAAAGATGCATTCGATAAACTCTTGTTTTGAAGTGTTGTACTTAAAAATGTATTTATTTATTTAAAACATAATTATTCTACATGTTAATACAAAGCAATACACATATATAGGTACATATCTATAGTACAAATAAATGCTTATATACAGAGGGATATGCTGTATATTTCTTTTTGCGTATGGTGCTTATGTGGGGAAGAGCCAATTCTTGAGTAGTTTTCTGAAGATAAGGTGGTATGATCAATGCCCATATTCCGAGAGATTTTCATTGTGTATTTCTTGATTTGTGGACATTTCACTGGGGGGCAAGCATCAACTCACTCTTGACACCGGTGTTTGCCCTGCTGTGGTTGCCGCTTATGGGAATTCATGGTGTGGGTTGTTCCCAGTGCCTCTGCTCCCCTTCCCACCCTGCCAATGGGCATTTTGCCAGCTACAACTGCAGCACTGTTTAATAAGGCGCTGCAGTGCAGGTGGTGAAATGCTCATTGGCAAGAATGACGCGGCACAAAGTCTGCATTCCATATTTCTCATTGTCCAGCCAGTCTCTTCTGTGTGGAGGATTGGAGGATTATTGTTAGAGTTTACCCACATTCCCTTCAGAATCGTGGTATAGTGGCAAAAACTCCATATCTAATTTTTGCGTAAGTCTCTGACCTCAGTATATAAATTTGAATACCACATATAACAGACAACCAGACTTCTTGAATTTCTACTTCAAATATATATTATATGTGGTCACCACTTACTTTTAACAAATTTAAAGATAAATGTATGTGATGTCGCTTTGTTTTGTGCTCGCTTAACATATCTCACCCCTAAATACCAACCATACTGATGTTCTTCTATCTTGTGATACGGTTGTGCCCTTCCGCTAAAGACCTATAACAGCCTCAACCAGATACTATCAAATTATTTTTCTCTTTGTTGTAAAGCTGGTGAAATATCAATATACAGATTTTACACATTACAGCAGGATGACTAGATTCTTGAGTTTTTAATGGGATTAGTAAAGAGCCTCTCACAACACGGATGCTGTTTTGCTAATCTCAGATATTAATTTGACTCCTTCCTCGATGAAACATATACTCCTCAGGCCAGTCCATCCCATAGGACTAGGAATTCCTTGCATTACATTTTGTTCCTGTTCCATATTTCTGCAATAATTATTCACTCCTTCTCTTACTCCCAAATTTCTGTATAGTTTATTTTCCATTGCACGCCTTTGAAGCCTCTAGTTGTGGGACTAATTTCCTTCTAGACTTTAGGGCACTATTACTACCAATTTGACCAAGCCGTCCTGTTATGAGCTGTATATTACGTTAAGCAAACCTGGCTTTGATGGGTTGAGACCAACCTATCAAATGGAATCATAACATAATTTCTGTCGCCATGACCCATACCTACTGCATATATTTATAAATCCCTTGAACTCATGTGACATATTTTATTCTGTCCCCTTACAAAAATGATCAACCACCACTGTTTTTCGAGCCTTACACACTACAAGATAGCAGACTTAACCGTGACACATTAGGACCTATCCTAAGAACGGCACACCACTATATGGCACCAACCCACCAACATCATGAGGGCAACACTCATGATTGGTCCCCTGTCTTCCTTCAATACCCATTAAACTTCCTTCTTTCCAATCTCTCTCACTCATAAAAGCTCTGTACTGACTCAACAGACCGTGCAAGGACTCCATAAACCGAGCCTGACGAAAATTGCTTGATTCGCCGTCCTTCCTGACATCCCCTTTATCCCATGCCATCTCAATGTAACTGAACTTTTCTTTTCTCGTTATAGAAGTGTATTCCTTGTTAATTCTACCTAGAACCATAAGAAATTGCCATCTCTCATTTGTAAAACATACCCATAACATTTCTTAACACACACATGCTTTAATGCATAAAAACGTATGATTGGCCCATTTTCTCCCTAACTCTCAGAGATTTATTTTTGCACTGTGAGAGAATTAACCTAAAGTAATCGAAGACCACATTGGAAGTAAATGTATGGGATAGAAACTGATTAGTATGTCCCATCACCGTAAACCTGCATCCACTCTTTCTATTTTATGATTCCTTAATGGAAGTTTCATGTCAACATACTAATTCATTTCTTAAGGAACTAACACATCATCCACCTAAGAAGGTTGTACAACACTTCCTTCCTGATGCCCCTCACTCAGTAGCCCTCCATTAGATTCACCCTTAAACACTTTTATACCTCCCCCCACTCCCCTAGCAATGATGATTATAGAATAGAATGGGAATATTCATATTCACCCTCTGTTCCTCCATCCTCTCCCACCTCCTGCCTTACCCAGCTGAACTACGTATCCTAGAAAGCCATAACACCATGGTTATAATTAACCTTTTATTTAATTTTTCTAATAGTTCTATTTTCAATGAGAAGTTTAATATTCCTTCACAACTCCGATACTGCTAATTTGTACAATGGGTTTTATGTTGGTTGCAACTGTTCTGGGTCCTCCTATACATGCATGCCAACACTACATATTTAGGATGGAGGCTCACCTTTTTTTAAGTTAAAAACAGCTTCATTCTAGCTTTCTCCTGCTTACAAAATGACTCCTGTTTAATGCAATTCAATGGGGAAATTAAATCCCCTTTTTTTGCGGTCTTGCTAAAGTCAGCTCTAGCTGCAGTTGTGAAAGGCAGCGAGTCTTCTAAGACCCTCAATGCTGCCCGGTGCAGGGTTCCACCTCTAATTCACTTTGGGTTCGCTATCAAAATAATGAGGCAAGCGCTGGAAACTGGAAGACAAGAAAAAGGTTTATTTCTCATGAGGAGATCACGTCAACTGCAGACACCGGGATGTCTGAGGGAGGTGTTCTGCTGATAACTCCTTTGGCTCTTCCTTTTATACAGGTTTGACACAATGCATTGGTTTCATCAACATGGTTAGACAAGCTTGGGGTCCCCGCCCGGGCAGGTTGTCACACAAGCCCAACAGTAATTCTCTTCCCACCCAGGTCAAACAGACAATCTTATCTTGCAGCTGGACCTTGCTTCAGGGTCTAAAACATGTGAGACCGGCCAGATCTAAGAGTCCGTTCTGTTGATAAAAACAGGTCCCATTGTTGGTAACAACAAGTCTTGCTGTTTGCAGTGCAATAAATCATGTTGCAAGAGTCTTTTTGGTGTTTGGAACCTGTTTGTGTAACTAGGTGCAGTGAGGGGTAGAGTGTCCAAAGGTTTGCCTGAAAACAGAGATGGGAGGAAAAACGAGTTTGTGGCAGCAAGTGGTGCTGAGGTTTGTTGCGGCAAATAGAGTTTATAGCCCCCAGCACACGTACCAGGTCGGTCAGAGGGTCAGAGGGATGCTAGTAAGGGCAGGGTGAAACAAAGGTGACCAACAGAGTACAAAATGGCTGTGATAGATTAAAATGACTGCAACTTATGTGCACATAGAATTCCACCAGACAAGATGGCGCAGGTAATGTTCACGATTGTCGTTTTGCTTTTAACAGTGGCCCCTTTGAACATAACTAGCCAGCTTGTCAGTCTATTTCGATCTCCATAATGTCCTGTATCTCTTGATCATACATTACTCTCATTTTTGTTAGCTGAGTGTCCATAGTCTTAGGGTGCAAGGTAGTTATGCAAAGAGAACACAAAGGTGGTATACAGTGTATACCCAAACAACAACCACATATTGTCAATACTGGGACCAAGAGAATCATTGATATTTTCCAACCCCACTCCTTCAAGATGCCCCAAAGCCAACTTCCAATTGTCCAAGTCTCTGATCCTTGATGAATTTCTGAAGATAGTCTATGGAGATGTTCGATTGCTTCATAGACAGAAGGTGAATTATCAGGAATGTATACACAGCAACTGGCACCGATGATGCAGCATGCTCCTCCACGGTCCGCTAGTACCACGTCCAGGACCATGCGATTTTGCAGGGTAACCAGACGGATCGCTTGGAGCTCAGCAGTGTTGTTGGTGAGGATCCCAGCAGTGACGTTCAGGGCGGTCTCTACCGCTTGGGACAGATGTCTGATGGCTCGGCTGTTTGCCATCGGACCCCATAGCGGGACGAGCCCTTTTGCTGCGTCGAGGAACTGTGATGAGGCAGAGTCTGCTTGATCAATGTCTTTAGAACGCTTTTCTCGATGATGCTCTGCAGGGGCTGTGTAGGTTGGTGGCAAAACAAAGGCGATGTAGCACGTGCCCCCCAGTTTCTTGGGAGCCAGGTGTAGGCTTTGGTTCCACAAACAAAGTACATATTGGGTGATGCAACAAGCGCTGGGGGGTTGGCAGTGTTCAAAGTCCTTACAATGCTACAGGTACTGTGACCCACATTCTTAGTCCCACGGGCTTCAATGCATACAAGGCCAGAGACGTTCACCACAGATAGGGCCACAGTCAGTGTTGCAGCAGTTCTTTTCTTCAGGTAGGAAAATGTGGCTCTGTTAGGATTATTGAACACTTGCATTTCCACTCGTTCTTTGGAGGGGACATTAATCTGGAATGTCGCATTGAAGGTGTGAGGGCAGAAGGGGGCGGCTGTCCTTCCTGTTTTGTTTCGCCAGAACTCGTTGTAGAACTGGGCGATTGTTCCGTCGGAAGTGGCATTGTCTTTGTAACTTTCTTGTAGGAGCATCATCCAGGCAAGGCAAGATCCGTGAATAGAAAAGGGCGAAGGGATGAAAGGGATGGAATGTTCAGTGGCATGTGGTAACAGCCCACAGACCCAACAGTTGGTAGCATTGGTGGCAAGATTGTGCTGGCGAAACATCTGCACGAAAGAATTATTCCAGAATTCTTTGCGTCGTTCTCGGAGATGTGGCGGTAGTGATACCAGGTAGTGTTCTTTCTTGGTGGTTGGTTGCATGGTGGGTGACAATGTTCTGTACGCAGGTGCATTCTCTTCAATGATCCAGAGTGCGACCATTAGCAGGAGACAGGTGAGAAATGCGGCTACAAGTGCAATTGTCTTTGTGCTGTGCAGGTTAGCAGTCTTGGTGTCTTTGCAGTGGTTTTGCAGGTGTTCAGTTTCTTCCATCATCTTCGAGGAGCTCAACAACTGTTAGGACCACAGACTTTTGTCTGGCGCTTTCCTGGTAGCGTTGTTTGACTGTGCTACTGATCTGAGACCTTGACTTAGTTAGTGGCCTGGTCGTTGGAGCTCCCTCCTTTCGTCGATCTTAGGTTGTACCCTTTCCTGGATGGCACCGTGGGGTCGGGAAATTCTGATAGTTCGAGGGTGTCTTCTTGTGGGTAGCAACTCAGAGCTGGTCGGTCTCTCGCGAGTACTTCCTCTTGCACCTCCACCCCTTCACAGGTTGCCAGGGTTGGAGGGACTCGTTTGCAATGATGACCGGGCAGCCAGTTTCATTTTCCTTCCACTCGGAGGGCAGTTCGGGTGGTGATCAGGACTTGCCAGGGGCCCGTCCACCTAGGCTCCAGATTCTTCGTTCTTTGGAAGTTGCGAATCAATACATGGTCGCCTGGCTTTATTTCATGTCCCGGGCCCCTGGATACGTCAGGCAAGGCTTGCTGCACCTGTTGGTGGATAATTGTTAGCTCGTTTGTCAATTTATGCAAGTAATCCGACATTAATATGTTCGGGACATCGTTAATGGAGGTGGGTCTTGGTGCCGCCCAAATGCTCATAGGCCTGCCGAAGACCACCTCATACGGGGTCAGTCGGTGTTTGGTTGGGGTGGAGCGCATCGATAACAATGCCAATGGGAGGGCGTCGGGCCATTTCAACCCGGTCGTGGCAACTATTTTGGCTAGTTTTAGTTTCAACATTGCATTGTGTCTCTCTACCAGGCCCGCTGATTGGGGGTGGAAGACGGCATGGAACTTTTGTTTTACCCCCAACCCTCTCAGTATGTTCTGTATCACCTCGGCTACGAAGTGGGGGCCATTGTCGCTCCATAAAATTCTGCAAAGGCCGTATCGGGGGAAGAATTCTTTCAGCAATACTTTTGCAGTGGCTAAGGCGGTATTGTCGCGGGTGGGATATGCCTCCACCCATTTGCTAAAAGCGCACACAACCACCAGGACATATTTTAGACCAAGGCATCTCTCTAGTTGAATGTAATCCATTTGAAGGATTTCAAAGGGGTGGTCAGGGACTCCAAACCCTCCCCGTGGTACTACTGTCCCCTTCCCTGGGTTGTGTTGTAGGCAGACTATACATTGTTGTACTAGGCGTTTTGCAGATTCTGCTATCTTGACGTTATGCCATACTCTGGTGATTAGTTCAATCATGGGGGTGGAGCCTATGTGTGCTGGTAAATGTGCCATGGTCAATATGGGGATGAGGTAGGCATTGGGTAACAGCCATTTATTTCCGTCTTTAGTTCTCCAGCAATCTTCCTCGTCTTTTAGTCCCACCTTTTCCCACTCGGTCAATTCGTCTTGTGTGCCTGTAGTCTGTATGTCCCTTACAGTGGTCCTAGCATCAGTCCATCGTTCAGCTTGTGACCTGGTCACATACATTCGTGTCGTAGTTCTGTCTCCTGCCGTGGCTCGGGCAGTAACGTCTGCTAGTGCATTTCCCTGTCCAATGAGATCAGTCACTTTCCTATGTGCTTGGCATTTTATCACTGCTAACTTCTTGGGGAGGAGGACTGCTTGCGTCAAGGCGGAGACTAAATCTCCATGCAGGATGGGTGTACCGTGTGAAGTCAGGAACCCTCTTTCTTTCCATAAGATCCCAAAATGGTGAACCACCCCGAAGGCATATTGGCTGTCGGTGTATATGTTAACTGTCGTGTCAGTCGCTAAGATACATGCTCGTGTGAGGGCAATGAGTTCTGCAGCCTGGGCTGAACGTTGGGGAATACGGGCTGTTTCCAGAACGGTTCGGGCTGTGGTGACAGCTTATGCAGCTGAGGTGGTGCCGTCGGGGAGTTTGATGCACGAACCATCCACCCATAGTTCTCCATCTGGTTCTAGAAAGGCGGTGTCTCTGAGATCTATTCTACTCTTTGTTTGTTCATCGGTTAGTGTCACACAGTCGTGTAGTGGAGTCACGCTAGGATCATTTTCGGGTAGGGGTAACAGTGTGGCTGGATTGAGGGTGGTGCATCGCTTTAGGGTAATGTGCGGTGCTAGCAGGGTCAACTCATATCCTGTCAGTCGGGCGCTAGTCAAGTGTTGGGTTTTGGTCTGGTTTAGTAGTGTGTCGACTGCATGGGGTACTAAAACAGTGACTGGATTGGAGAGTACTATTTCCTTCGCTCTGGCGTATCGATACTGCTGCAGCTGCCACAGCGCGCAGGCACGCTGGCAGCGCTCTTGCTACTGGATTGAGGGCAGCAGAGAAAGATGCACAAGGGCGTTGTTTGTGACCAATTGATTGTGTTAGGACAGACAATGCACATCCTTCCCTCTCGTGCGTGTAGAGGAAGAATGGTTTGGAGTAATCCGGGGTTCCTAGGACAGGCGCTGAACAAAGGGCATTGCGTAGTTCTTTAAAGGCTGTCTGGCATTCGGGGGTCCAGGGGAGAGGTGAGGGGATGTCCTTAGCTAGGAGGGAGAGAAGGGGTTTGACAATGAGGCTAAAGTTCGGTAACCACTGTCGGCAAAATGAAGTGAGACCTATCAAAGAGCGGACTTGTTTCTGATCTTTGGGGACAGGGGTGTCTAGAATTGTCTGGATCCTGTCAGGCGTGAGTTTCCTCCCTTCTTTGGATAAAAGGTGACCCAAATAGGTCACTTGTGATTTACAGAACTGCAATTTCTTTCGGGAGACCTTGTGACCATTCTCAGCAAGAAAATGGAGTAGTTTGATGGTGGCTGTGACGGCTATTGGTATGGTGTCCGCTGCTAGAAGGATGTCGTCTACATATTGTATTAGTGCCACTCCATCTGGCAATTGTATGGCGTCCAACTGTCTTTTAAGCGCCTGGCTATAGATGCTTGGGCTCTCAGTGTACCCCTGAGGTGCTCTGCAAAATCTGTACGAACGGGAGTTTAGGGTGAATCCAAATAGATAGCGGCTGTCCTTGTGTATAGGTATGGAAAAGGTATGTGAAGGTGGTGGCAGTGGAGGGGATTAAAGTCAAAATTGTCGTGATGTCGGAAACTACTGGGTATTGTGGCACTACGATTTTGTTTATCTCCCGAAGGTCAATGATGAAGCGGTAGGCTTTTCCGTCTCCCTCTCCCTGTCTATTTACAATCGGTAGTATGGGACTGTTACAAACGTTGCTCACTACTTCCTCTACCACCCCTGCCTCTACCAAAGAGTGTATGATCTCTGTCAGTGCCTTCTCACCCTCTGGCGATATTTTGTACTGCGGTACTTTCGGTAGGGTTGCGTCCTGTCATATTGTTACGTGTACTGGGTCAATCATCATTCGTCCTACGTCTGAATCAGCCCTAGCCCATAAGTGTGATGGCAAAGTGTCCAGTAGGGATGCGTCAGTCTCGGAGATGGGAAACATGTGCTGAGAAGGGTTCTCTCTATGGCGCTGGGGGTTGTCATACAGGACGACACGCACTCCGTCTGGTGAGCATCTGATAGTCGCATGGAAGTGTTTCAAAGGTCGAGACCCATAATGGCGTCTGGGGTGTTGGAAGAGAGGAGGAATGTCGTTTCGACGCTATTGTTGTCAAGGTTAAAAGGGATCGGTCGGGACAAAGGGTTGGTGGAGGGCGTACCGTCAAATCCTATTGAGGTCACATGTGAGCCTGACAAGGGTGCCCTTGGAATCAGTCGTTTGGATAGTGCACTACGTGTTGCTCCCGTGTCTACCAGAAATGGCGACTTTGTGCCCAGGACCTCAGCGGTAACATAAGGGCCTTGCTGATCAACATAGAGCTCGACTGGATCCCTCCCTTGCCCCTGGCTGTCCTATGCAAAGTCGTACGTATTGTCATAATCTGTCTGTTGGTACTGATTCTGTTTGGGATGGTCGAATGTGTTCACTCTTCCTGGCCTTTCCTCGCTTGCTTCACTCGCGTACCCTCTCCCACGTCCTCTTCCTCTCTGTCCACTTGCTATTTCCCTCGCCCCTCTGCCCCTACCAGCTCCTAACAAAGCCGGGCATTGGGTTTTCCAGTGTTCATATTCTTTGCAAAATGCACATTGATCCTGTCCTAGGTCTTGGCGTCCTACATATGATGTTGATGAATTGTTTCTAGGTGGCTGTACTCTAGGGGTATTCTGCTGGTATCCTCCCCTATATTGCTCCCTTCCTGTATTCGCCCCCTGGAGTTGTGCTACCATTACCCTTTCCTTCAAGTCCTTCTTTTTCCTTTCTGTAGCCCTGTCATTTTCGTTTCTCTGATGCTCATAGTACTGGGCCATTTGGAGAATGGCCGCCGGTTTAGATGCTGCCCAACTACTTTCGCTGGCTTGTAATTTCTGGGATGCATCTGGCAGTAGTCCTTTGACATAGTTCTGCACAAATAAGTGGTGTCCGGTTGCGGTGGACATGTCTATTCCACTGTAATCGGAGAACACCGTTTCAAATCTGGAGAAATACTCTGAGACATCCTCTTGTGGTTTCTGGCGGCACGCGGTTACTATGGACCAGTCTATCTTTTTCTCTGGGATCAGCGTTTTCACTTTCTGCACTATTTTGTCAGGGAGGTCCAATATTGCTTTAACCGGTTTTTGACCAGGGTTCCGCTGTTTATCTAGTGTGTTGAGTTGTTCCCAGGTATGACGAAGCAGTTCGGTATGGTCTATTTTCCTAATCTGTTTCCACACATCTGCTGGCAAACATAACCCGAAGAACAAGTCTATGTCGGCAAGTGTCATTATTGTTGATCCCAGAGCGGTACCTAGCTCGGTGTAAAAGGCGGTGGGGTTCTTTCGTAAATCCGGTAAAGATTTACGGAACGTCAAAATGTCCTGTCTGTCCCATGGTTGATACACCCAATTGTAGACCACCCTTCCTCTAGCGTCTTGATGGTTCATATCGTCATGAGTCCCTTGTCCTCTAGGAGGTACCCAATAAGGGGCAGCTTCTTTTATAGGGCATCATGCTATCTTGTTTTTCCACCGGGGGTCCTGCTATCTTAGATGTCCTGTCCTTATCTATCCGTCCTTGTTCCACGAGGTGACGGAATACCTCCAGTGTGGATGAAAAGAGTTCTGTAACATCGTTGTCGCCTTCATCTCCGGTGTCTACCTTCCTATAGAGAGCCACTAGCCGCTCGGGCCCTACATCTTGGTACTTCTCTTCATATGCAGTAAGAGTGTGGTAACAGAGACGTACAATAAAGTATCGTTTGCGGTTTTCAACATAGGAGTTGCAAATGTCAGTTACATACTCTTCTGTCTCCTTCCTATCTATGAGGGATTTAACTACTTTATCAATGCCTGCTCGCTCATTTTTACTTAATCGCGGGACCCTGGGCGCTCCTGTTTCTTTTGATCCTACCTCTACTACTGTATCATTTGATGAGGCATTTGGTGTGGGTGACTCGGTGGGAGCAGAGGCGGTGGAGACTGAGGCGATCGTGCCATCTCCGGCTATACTTTGGTGGTCCTGGCGTTGTACTACAGGATGAGTAGGGGCGTAAGGGGGTGGCATGTATATGATTGGGGGACCTAACATTAAATCATCATCTACCCTTTGTTTTGCTGGTAACTTGGGGTAAAGAGTCGAGGGCGTTCTAACAGGGCATTGACCTGATATTTTTGATTCCTGTTCCTTTTTATCGATTTCCTTTTCTTTTAGTTTTTCTTCTAATCTTTTACAGGCTTGGTAAGCTGATTTTCGCGTTTCTTTATCTTGTCTAGCTTCGTCCCTTTTCTTTCTTTGAGCTGCCTCTTTTGCCATAAACCAAAACTGTCAAACATGGCTGGTCTTGTTTTCTTTTTGTGGAGAGCTAATTCTAACGTTTCTATTTTAGCGGGATCGAAGGATCCCGTCAGTGGCCACTGATTTACCCGGTCCTTCCTAGTGTATTTATGCCATAGTTTGCTATAAGCTACGGTGGCTAATCCATACTTTACGTACATGTCCTTGTTAGGGGTGCCTTCCGGCGGTGCCGGCTGACTGACCTCTAACGAACGGTCTGGTCCAAAACAATTACAATCAAACAATCTAGAGAAAACAGGCATGACATATTTATCGGTCAAAAATGAATATCTCAATCAATCAATTTAGACAAAAAGTCTGCACTACCTGTCCTTTGCTGCCTGCAAAGAGAGAGAATATTCCTATTCTTCGTTGTTTGCAAGCAGGGAAATGTCGCAAATAACTCAATATCAAAAAAGGAATACTAGTATTTCAATCAAACTATTCAATCAATCAATCAATTTAAGTCGTTTTTCACGACCTTACCCGGACCGTATGGACGGTTCTTCGTCTTCCCCTTCCAGCGCCTGGTTGTCCTCTCACTCCAACAATCAATGCGGCGTCCCTCTAAGGTCCCAGTCAGGACCGCAGGTCACTCGAGAGAGGTCCGTTCGGAACCGGTGAAGTTCAGTCGATCGGCAGCCAGACAAGGGTCTTCTCAGGCAGGTATACCCCAATCGTTTAGTCGTTCACTCCATCGTTAGGACCTCTCTACCGGACCCACGCGTCGCTGATGGGCCCCCACGTTTGGGCGCCAATTTGTGAAAGGCAGCGAGTCTTCTAAGACCCTCAATGCTGCCCGGTACAGGGTTCCACCTCTAATTCACCTTGGGTTCGCTATCAAAATAATGAGGCAAGCGCTGGAAACTGGAAGACAAGAAAAAGGTTTATTTCTCATGAGGAGATCACGTCAACTGCAGACACCGGGATGTCTGAGGGAGGTGTTCTTCTGATAACTCCTTTGGCTCTTCCTTTTATACAGGTTTGACACAATGCTTTGGTTTCATCAACATGGTTACACAAGCTTGGGGTCCCCGCCCCGGGCAGGTTGTCACACAAGCCCAACAGTAATTCTCTTCCCACCCAGGTCAAACAGACAATCTTATCTTGCAGCTGGACCTTGCTTCAGGGTCTAAAACATGTGAGACCGGCCAGATCTAAGAGTCCGTTCTGTTGATAAAAACAGGTCCCATTGTTGGTAACAACAAGTCTTGCTCTTTGCAGTGCAATAAATCATGTTGCAAGAGTCTTTTTGGTGTTTGGAACCTGTTTGTGTAACTAGGTGCAGTGAGGGGTAGAGTGTCCAAAGGTTTGCCTGAAAACAGAGATGGGAGGAAAAACGAGTTTGTGGCAGCAAGTGGCGCTGAGGTTTGTTGCGGCAAATAGAGTTTATAGCCCCCAGCACACGTACCAGGTCGGTCAGAGGGATGCTAGTAAGGGCAGGGTGAAACAAAGGTGACCAACAGAGTACAAAATGGCTGTGATAGATTAAAATGACTGCAACTTATGTGCACATAGAATTCCACCAGACAAGATGGCGCAGGTAATGTTCACGATTGTCGTTTTGCTTTTAACACAGTCACAGACAGCACTGTTACAATACTCGACAGAGTCAACTCTTGCTCATGACTGGATAGCTGTTTTGCCAATCTCCGTTCCCTTTTTTTCATCTGTGACTTTCCTCCATATTCTGTGTTTGACCCTCCCCTGGATCATTGCTTTTGACAGGCTAGAGTGTCGCCTTCCAATGCTGATTTCAAGGAACTGCTTTTGTCATGTCATTACTTGTTTAGCACTCCATGGGAGTGCATGTCTATGATTTCAGAGTGCATTCATGTTCTTTTCTTTAACCTCGGCGACTAACCCCATCTCAATCTGATTATGATAGTCTGCACTGCGCCGGGAACGAGGTGGTGGCGTTGGTGATCCCTCACCGACCCTTCCACCTAATGTTCCTCTGTGGGGGGCCATGTGCCAAATGGCAGCCTTGGTGATGCTCTTAATGATCCATGGTGATAGCCACTATTGGCATTGCCTATGGCAGTAAAATTAAATTTTTTTAAACAGCTCCGGAATTGGCAAAACCAATAGCGGCACCCGTCCATATTAAAAATATAGAAAACAATGGTAAGATTGTTTTCTAGACTTTAAATATGGCTGTCACATTGCGCACCAACACAAATTATGACTCAACGCATGTTGCGCCATACAATGCGACGGCCATCTCAAGAATATAGAAAGCAATATTTTTATTGCTTTCTATTCTTTTAATATAGCACTTCGGACATTGGCAAAGCTGATGCTGTCACTCACTGATCACTGACAAGTAAGACCAAATGGCTTTGCCAATACTTGTTTTGAAATGTATTTCACCCCTGGGCCAAATGTTAGTATCTATTCCCATGGGTTATTCCTTTTTGTGTTTGAAGGAATGTATGTGATATCTGAGTATAGTTAGCTATAGCTTCAGGACTATAACTAAGTCCTGTGACACATCCTAATAGGCTGGAGGGCCTGTGACATTACTGTAGTATTGTGTGAGTTAGCATTGACAGAACCCTTTTGGCTCCTGGTGGACTCCGTAGAATGGTGACGTAAGCGTTAGAGCATAGTGAAGTTAATGCAGGTTTAGAATGTTGAGTGCATGGTTAGACGCAGAAGAATAAAGACGTGTTATACTAAGCTCCATGTGTGGCGTACTGATTAGCGTGTACCCAGGTTTGGGAAGATGTTACAATTACAATGGGGCATTTAAATAGATTAGAACTGGTTCGGTGGCTGGAAACGTGGAGAGGTGGAGTTTGGAAATGGCTGGAGGATGATAATAGGAGCGCCCCACCGGAAATCTAAGTGACAGCATTTCCTTCAGGAAGAATACCACACAGGTAGTGCTTGCTTAGTGCACAATATGGGGCATTTCACACGTTTAGTGTTGGAGGAACCCCTGGCCCTCAGAATCTAGCAGGACTCTAAGGAATTCATCCTTTGGGACTGTAAAGTTCCACAGGTGAGAGGTGGACCCTAGAAACCCTAGTTTTTGAGTGAAACTCCATAATTCTTGTAGATACTGTGGTTTTAATGGGCTTCTTGTGGTGTCCGGGAGAATAGCAACCAGCAGGACTCATGAACGACAGCTGATTGTGGAGTTACTGCTCCTGGTGAAGTCCTGTATGCCTTTTTACCATGTAAGGGTATATGAAATGCAGCGTGACCATTGGGAACAGCTTTCTGACCACATTATGTGAGAGGCATCTCCTTCTGCAAGATGCCCTGAAGACAAGGGAGAAAGTCCTCTGCACACATTTTCCAGAAAACTGTGTGAAGTAGGGAAGGATGCATAATGATGAACCTTCGGGGGCCCAGAGCTCCACAAATTATTTGTTAATTAGAAGGACCCCTACAAGGTCAACAACTGTGTCTAGGATTATTGTAAATATGAAGCTATCCCTAGAGGGTCCCATACTAGTAAAGACGTGAGAGCGGATACTTTCAGGTACCCCCAATAGGTCCCCTTGAGGTTCACGCAAAGAGGCCACAGAAAGGTGTGACTTTGGAACTATAGGTCTGTACCCATTTGTGCTAAATATATTTAAGGGCTATATGGGTAGTCTTAGATAGGGGACAACCCTCTTCTTGGGGTAGAATTTTGCACCAGGTCTCCGAAAAAAGTAGGAGGCCTGAAGGACAGCCAAGTGGTTTTATTACATATAGCCACAAGAGAAATTGCAAGTGGTTAGACTTATTGCAGACATCCTCCCATCTCCTTTTGTGTGTCTGATGTACTGCCCTAAGAGGGCATGGGTATGCCTAAACATAGGTCCCTTTTTACTGTGCCACTGGAACCAAGCTACAGCCAACTGAAGAGCCCCAATCAGGGTAAAACAGGTCTAGGGTTTCTTGAGTTCCGTTTTAGAGAGGACCTGGCTTGGCAGTTTGGCTGGAATGTTCCTATTGGGGCAGGGTCAAGACTGATTTTTATATTGCTGGGTCTAATCTGAGGTGGCATAGTAGGCAAATGAACGATGGGTTGGAATGCTGTCCCCAGCGATTGCCAGTGGTTACACGTATTGCAAGCATCCTCCTATCACATTTTGTGTGTTTGATGGAGTGATATTCACTACAGCATACCTGGATGTAATTGGTATACATTTACAAGCTCGACACCTCCTGAGCACCATGTATTCATCCAGTCACGAGGTTTCCTTTCACCCATCATTGTCTTGTAGGTTTAATTGTTTCAAATGAAGTAAGCAAAGACTATTACTCACAGAATGCATTGATTTGTTAAATGACATGGGGTAGAATCGTGGTATTTGGTGTGCAAGGAACAAGCTGGCAGCAGTTCAGCAGCTGTACAAATATCTGCTCCAACCCTCCGAACCCCCCTCTACAAGAAACACCGCCTTTAAAAGCAGTTTTATAGAAAACTTGCTACCATAGATTTGCTCTTTCTTAGTGCTGTATTTCAGCATGACAAAGGTTACCAGATAACTCCATTACATCTGTTTGAGACATTTGGGTTGTTGGAAATCCACTCAGTGGAACCGGAGATATGCAATTTTAAAGATTTCAGATAAGTATATCACCTAAAAGCACAA
Source organism: Calotriton arnoldi (assembly GCA_963921515.1). Lineage (NCBI taxonomy): Eukaryota > Metazoa > Chordata > Amphibia > Caudata > Salamandridae > Calotriton > Calotriton arnoldi. The sequence continues at coordinate 2,783,203 of CAWUFW010001238.1, forward strand.
AGTGCCACTCACGGTTATCTGGTCATGCGAGACTGGGTGAAAGTCACAAGTTCAGGCCGACTGCGAGGTAGCGCAGGCCAGATATATGGACCAGGTTAGTCCCGCTGAAAAAGTTGCCCTCTGAAGTTCAGCACGAAGAGTTCTGTTCACGGTGGAGTAGGCCCCGAGGAGCAGGAAGAGCATCATGGATAGTCGTTACTGTCGCACGAGGAGTAGGCCGTGTGTTGCAGGTGGTTGTCGCTGTAAAATCAAGATTCTGTCAAGCGTCGCAGATGGTCGTTGCTGGAGATTCACATTGGTGATCACCGTGGGCTGTCGATGCTGTAGCGCAAAGTACAGATCTTGCGTGACCGGTCGTCGCAGACAGTCACTGTAACACGAAGAGTTGGATTCACTGGAGCTTTGTGTTGGCGGGTGGCAAGATCTTGGCATAAACGGGCCTGTTCGCGGTCTCAAAGAGCCCAAAACATCAGGATTTCTTCTCTTCTTTAAGGAGAGACTCAACTGATGACACACCAAGGGTCCAGGACCTGAGGGGCACCTCTTGTGGATCAGGAATTCCCTCCAGCAGAGGCAAGCAGAGCTCAGGCAGGTCCAGTTAGCTCCAGTGCAGCAGGTCAGCTGGGCAGTTGCAAGGAGACCTCTGGAGCGTGTTGTGCCCCTGTAGCTCAGAACCGGAGGCCAGTCAGCTGACCCTTGGAATCACTTCTGCCAGGGATGAAGGGTGCAAGTCCAGTCTTCCTTCTCAGACAGCAGGGCAGGCCTCAAGCATCTCGGCAGCAGGGCAGTAGTATCCGCATATCCAGGAGTGCACTGAAGAGTGGGTCTGAGAGTCTGCTTTTTATACCTGGTGTCCACTTTAAAATGGAAGAAACGTCTGGAGTTTTCCCCCTGCAGAAGTGTCTGAAATTTTCTGCCTCCCTGCCCTGGTCCCAGTCTGTCTGGGGGCACAATAGGCTAGTGTGAAGTCCTTTGTGCATGAGCTGGGCCAGTACCTTTGAAGTGCAAGTGTGGTAGGTGACTGCTCAACCCCCCGCACCCTCCCATCAAGCCAGATTGGCTCATCCTGCCAACTCCCAGACCCTCTATTGTGATGCTGTCTAGGAGAAATACACAAAAGCCAACTTCCAACTGCACCTAGTCATGTGACCCAGGAAAAGGCTGCAGGCACCAAATAGCTAGGACAAGAAAATGCCAACTTTTTTAAAAGTTGCATTTTCAGAACTGTGACTTAAAATCCTACTTTATCATTAAAGAGAGTTTTTTACTACCAGGACATGTAAAACTTAAAAGTACATGCCCCACTTTTTAAATACAATGCACCCTGTCCTAAGGGCTGTTTAGGGCCTACACTAGGGGTGACTTATATGTATTAAAAAAGAAGGTTTAGGCCTAGCAAAAGGTTTATTTTGCCAGGTCGAAAAGGCAGTTGAAAACTGCACACAGGCTGCAATGGCAGGCCTGGGGCATGTTTTAAAGGGCTACTTAAGTAGGTGGCACAATTAGTGCTGCAGGGCCACTAGTAGCATTTAATTTAAAGGCCCTGGGTACAAGTAGTACCACTTTACTAGGGACTTACAAGTAAATTAAATGTGCTAATTGTGTGTAAGCCAATTTCACCGTGTTTAAAGGAGAGAGCACAAGCACTTTAGCACTGGATAGCAATGGTAAAGTGTGCAGAGTCCTAAGCCAGCACAAACAGGTTCTGAAAATAGGAAGGGTGAAGGCAAAAAGTTTAGGGGTGATTGCAGGAAGCTGTCTCTGTATATACTATACCAAAGTGAGGTATAGTGTGCACAGAGTCCAGTGGAACCCCAAAGGTAGGCAGAGGCAAAGTTAGATAGAACCTTACTCTCTATTTGTGGTAGTGTGGTCGAGCAGTAAGGCAGTATCAGAGAACAGTGTTAAGCATTTCTTGTACACACTCAGTCAGCAAATGAATTCACACACTCAAAGACTGAACTTCAGACCAATTGTTTTTGTATAAAAATATTCTTTTAGTTATTTTATTTCTAGAACCAAGCAAGCCTGGCACAGGTAAGCAATAAATACTTTACAGTAGTAAATGCTGATTGTAAAACAGTTCAATTGCAATTGTAAATGTACTATGGTTTGACTTACAGTATTGTTTCAGGGAAATGCAATCACTTGTAAATACAGTACATTGACTTCAATGGGATTTTCAGTAAAATAGCGGGTAAGTTACTTTTGGATTACTTTTCTTACTCAGTGCTGTATGCCTAGATGCAGCACTGGGACATTTCCTGTAAACAGGTGAGTTAAAGCGTTTTTGTTAAATCGTACAATTTTAAAGAATTTATTTAGGTTTCAAAACTCCACACTTAGAAACTTTTTCAGGAAAAAGTGTCAATGTTATCCTATGGAGGAAAATATGGTTATCGGTTTTTAGGTAAGTAATCGGTCTTTGGAGTTGAGGTTCTGGGGTTAGACTCAGGGGTCCCCCAGGGTCAGTGATGCACTCTTGTTACACCCTCAGCAGCACTGGGGCGGCCGGGTGCAGAGTGTTGAGGCCCAATGTTATCCAATGGGGGATAGGGGGCCTCCGGTTGGTGGCTGCTGGCAAGCAGGCCACTGGGTTGTGGGAGCAAAGCTCCTGGACTTTAGCTCAGGGCAAATGGGGAAACAGATTAGCACCAAAGGTGCACCCTCAGCGGCACTAGGGCGGCCGTGTGCAGGGTGCTGTTTCAAGGTCGGATGCCCTGTTGTTTACAATGGAGAACCTCCGGTTTGCAAAAGCACTGCAGGCAGGGAGACGAAGGACTTCTGGGGGCGACCACCACTTCGAGAGGTAAGTTGGGAAGTTAGGGGTTGGTTAGGCACCGTCGGTGTGGGCACACAAGGCCGTGGGGCGTCGGGTGCAGGGGTGCCTTTTGGGGTCGGATCTTCTTACCAGCTCCTGGTCGCGGTTAGGGGGACCTTCTGGATTTAGGCTGCAGGCGTCGGCTGGAGGTTTGAGGCAGGTCAGGGGTCGCCGGATCTCGGTTCAGAATCGCCGGGGTGACCTCCTCGTGGTGTTTGCCCACTCGAGCTCGGGCCGTGGACGGCGGGTGCAGAGTGGGGCGGATCCGCGGTATCCAGCCGGAGCCAGAGGTTGCAGTTGAACAAATCCGGTGTTCACGGGAGAAGCAGTCTTTGGAAGTGAAGGCAGGCAGGTCCTCCGGGGTTTTGGAGGTTGCTGGCTGCAGGACACACCGGGATTTCGCAGGAGCAGGTTCGAGGGGGAAACAGGCCGGTAGGGCTGGGGCCAAGTCAGTGGGCGTCTTCCTCTTGTTAGCTGCTGCACGGCTGTTCGGTCCTTCTTCTTCTTTTCTTCTTGTTTCTTGGCTGGATCTGAGGAAGCAAGGTTCAGGGGTGCCCCTAAATACTAGATTTAGGGGTGTTACAGGTAGGTAAAAGGCAGGGACCAATGGGTCCCTTCCCTGGGGTGGGTACACCCCCTATTATGCCACCCTCCAGAGGGAGGGGGGCATGGGCCTGTCCCTGGTTGGCTGAGTCCCCCCATCTTCAAGATGGCGTGGACTGAGAGTTGTGCTTCACCTCGCCTCCCCCACCTGAGGGGTGGAGTTGGCAGAGGTGGGCACACCTCTCTTCCTCACTTGTTTTTCCCGCTGGTTCTCCCGCCCAAAGGGGGGGTCAGAACCGGTGGGGACCAGTTGCTGAGGGCAGCAAGTGGCCTGGGGAAGCTCACAAAGGTGGCAAGCCTTTGAAGCTTCCTCTTCGTGAACCCTGCCCATCCTGGGGGAGGAGGCTTGGCACCTCATCCCAGGATGTGCATTGTTTCAGGCCCCAGAGAGCAGCAGGCTCTCGACCCAGGGGTCCAGAAACATGTCTGGTGGTGGCAGCTAAAAGCAGCCACTCAGCCAAGACACTAGAGGTGGGTTAGTTTTCAGGGGATAATCTCTAAGATGCCCTCTGTGTGCATTTTTCATTAAATCCCACACTGGCATCAGTGTGGGTTTAATGTGCTGAGAAGTTTGATACCAAACTTCTCAGTTTTCAGTGTAGCCATTATGGTGCTGTGGAGTTCGTAATGACAAACTCCCAGCACCATATACTCTTAATGGCAGCACTGCACTTACAATGTCTAAGAATGGACTTAGACACTGTAGGGGTACAGGGCTGCTGCTACGATAACTTTCATAAAATGGTGACATTTCTGCCTTTAAAGCTGTGCTGATAGGTTAATTCTTTTACTGTGGTGGAACCCTCTAAAGTTTAGTGGTAATTGTCACACTAACTTTTTTTGGAAAGAAGATGACCAGTTAACGCTATTTCAAGGCATTTTTACACAATGGTCTTCCTGTGACATCTCCCTATCCGAGTGACACCAAGGCCAGTGCTTTATTTGAGCCTGTGGTTTTCAGTGCTCGGCACCGGCACTTAATTGTCAACACTGGCACTTATGACAGTCTGTCACATGGTGGCACTGTTTGTCTAATGTAGAAATTAGCACAACAACCGTTGTTTATTGATTTAATATACAATAAAAATAAGTAATTCCTGCCTCCCAGGCCATTCTTATAGCTTTGGGGGCCTGGAATAATCTGAACTGTCACACTGCTAGGAGGGTTATGGTTAGTAGTTATGTTGGTCCTTTCACTGGCAGGGGCAATGGGTGGTGGAAGCTACAGTGGCCTCCTGACGGGGGCCCTGGCACTTATTTTGTTACAAATTAAGCACCGACCAAGACACTCGCCTTCTTTGAAGGGAAGGGGTCTCACAGACAAGCCTTCCACCACATGGGATGAGAGATTAATTTTTTGATGCTCTGGTGACCAGAGTGAGTTAACACAAAATTCTGAGAAACCTTTTTCAAGAACTGTGTCTCAATGTAGTAAATTCTACGTGGCAATAGTTAGCAGACTTTATTTTGATTTGTTTAGGGGTCATTGCCAGTCACAGCTGAGGGACCTCTTTGAAACTGCAGTTCAGCCACTCTGCAGTCAGACAGCTCAGTGGAATAGAAGATTTGCCTGTTGCATGTGTACATGTTGGATGAATTCCTATCTGTTTGGTGAAGCACTGAGGAGATGTCTAGACTCTTTGCAACTGGAAATGCTGGTCTGAGAGTTAAGAGAATTAGCCACTGCCTGATCACTCAAGGACAATTAGCGTCCATGTCCTGACTGGGTAAAGCATGCCTACTGTGGAATTGTTTTAATGAGTGTGTAAAAGTGTGGAAGAACCTAAAGACAGAGACAGCTGCATCTACCTGGATTAAAACTAGCAAAATTAATGGATGGAGACTTGAGTAGAATTGATGGGAAACCCATTTCCTACTTGTTCTGTAGTTTGCTGTCCAAGAAATCTTCCTTGAAAATTTGGGAACTCTTAGAGCTAGGAAAGAAGTTAAAAATCCAGACATAATGAACTGACATTTATTCAAAAGCAACTTGTTAAAATCGGATGCTATGAGTAGGTGAAACTGTAGTTTTATAGGACAGTATATTTCCCCAAACCTTTATGTTTTAAACTTGGAGGCATTGCTTTGTTTCAGTGACAAAATAAATGCACACCTGCTCTCTAGTGGCCGTTTATTTATGAACTTCATTTATGAACTTCAGTTGTGTTTTTTATTCAAAACTATTTCTGTTTTATTTTTGAATAACTTCTGCTCCTATATCAGACTTACTTAGTTTTTGAGTACCTTTGATAATTTAATGTTTTCTATAAAAATTGGTTTGGGAGTTTTAATTTGGCTACTTTTTAACTGTATTAAATTGGAATTGCTGATCATGTCCAGCATGCATTTGTCTCTGCGGAGGGCCTTGCTTACTTGTGGAAAGCTGCCAAGGGTAAGTTAGGGATTCCATCAAGAAAAATATTTACTTGTTAAATATTCGATTGTTGCGACTAAGGCGTCCATTACAATGGCTCCAGAGGCCTGTTTACTTACATGGTCAAGCATCTATGTGCTCTTCACTGGGCCATATAACTAGAAGAGGACCAACAGGCCAGTTGTCTGTGTCCATCCGTGGTCGGGCTGCCCTCTGCGCTACTCATTTATTTGCAGACCAGGAACTGACTGAAGAGGGGAAGTTCCAGGCTCAGCTAGTAGGCCTTGGGTCCATGAACATCTACTCCTGGTGGGGAGAAAAGTAGGGAGATAAACACGTGCTATAATGAGCCCCACCAAGTAGGCCCACCTGCCATTCTTGTATTTAATTCTGAAATACTCCAGTAGCTGATGAGATACCAAAGGGCCAGTATCTTCTCTGCTGTGAGTATGTTGAGAATGATGTAATATAGCAGGAGTCTTTGAAGAGTTTGACCAAGTGATACCCCTCAGGTCAATCACTATAAAACATTGTACTGCATTCAGGTTTGCAATGATCTTCTTGACTTGGTGCATTAAGTCTTGCTTGGAAAGCATATGTCATTTATGAGGCAAACTTGTCCTGGTTGCTTTGTGTTTTTTTGTGACTGCTACTGGTTGGAGGCATTGGATTTGGTTTATTACACCTAACTTTTCAAGGTGTTGTGGGTGTCTCTGGTTACCCTCAACCTTAGACGTGGAAAGGGATTCTTTAGTGGTGCACTGAGACAGTTTGGACCATGGATTACTTGTACAGCTTGATTGCTTTCCCTTTGAGGCACCCCATGCTGCTAATTAGTTATTGGTATTTATCAAGGCAGCCTACCTCACAGGAGGCTATATTCTAAGTGAACCATAATCTTTGGAAGATGAATGAATCTCTGCTTGTAGCTCTCTCTCCTATCTTTTTGAGTATATTCAAAGTGAAGCTGATAAATTCTAGCTCCTTGTCTCTTGGTTTGTGTCCCCATGTTGTATGTGGGTTTGAAATGTGCTTTCTACAAACAGTGTTGTTTACCTTTATATTCTTGTGTGGGATGGCATAAGCTTGGGCAAGTGAAATTGATGGTGCTGCTTAGACGCCATTATGATAACGGTGATAGAGCATCTTCTGCATCTGGTTGGACATATGGCTCTTTTATATTACACTGACTACAAATTATCCAGTTAGCTATTTAGTTTCTGGTGCTAGTTTCCAGCATGATCTCCAACACTTGTAGAGAACCTGGTCTGCTCATTGTTTGATTTATATGGTTGAGAAGGGTGCTGGGTTTGTGCTGCATGCATGCTTGACAGCTCCACAGACCTTCCTAGTTCCTGTATTTCATGGGCACAATACTCCTGTAAAATGGCTCCCTTCAGTTTAGGTGAGTGGAAGCCCTGTATTCTTTGGGTCTGGCCTTTTGTCAGAGTCGGTAGCTGTGCAGTGCTCATTAATCCCCTTAGTGTAGCATGGAACATGCCATGGGTTTCATGCTGTCCTTGGTGGACTTTGTGAAGTAAGAATGTCTCATAACCAGGAGTGCAATCACACAGGAAGCTCCAGTCCCCACTGCCTGCTTCTGGACAGAAATAGTGCATTTATGTGGCTGTTGTGTCCATGTCAAAGAACCCCAGTATGACTGGTGTAAGTAGGCCCAAGGAACGCGCCCTAAAGGGTCATTCCTGGAACAGTTGTTTGTCAACACTGCATGCTCCACACAGGGATGCCTGATGAGAAGTATACTTAAAAGCTACTACCTGGGACCTGTTTGCATGGACAGTCATTGATGCCTGCTGGGCTCCTCACAGTGCGTCTCTCTTGTGGAGCACACTCACAGGAACCCTGCTGCTTGTTTGCTGTGCCCAACTCATGGTAGTGTGACTTCTGGTCTCCTCGGTGGAGCAAACTGACTGGCCCATTTCTTGTGCCCTGAGGTTTATCGCAGCCTGTGGCCGGGTGCCAGCTATGCTCCTCACTGGGCCTTCTGACCAAGAGCACACCTATAAAGCCCCTTGGGCCAGTTTGCTACGCTTGTCTCAGGGGCAGGAGCATGCTCGTTTTAAATCCCAAACAAGAAAACTGAGCATGTGGCTCTCTGCAGCATTTTCAGTTATTACCCCCGGGATGGGCCAAGGCGCAGGGGTCGGTGCATCTTTTCTTTTTTTATTGTTTAGGGAGCGGGGTGTATGTGGGGTTCCCGTGCCTGACTCCAAGCTTACCCTAGTGGCCCCCATCTCCTCAAGGGCCTACACAGCATCATTGCCTCCCCTACCCCCCACCTGCAGGGTGATATGGCACGCACAAACAGGGCACGAAAATGCAGAGCTTTCACCCTGTCCACATGGAGGGGCAGGAGAATGAAGATGCCAACTCCAGCAGGGCTTAGCAGCCGGGAGCGGGCTAGGGCAGCCGGAGTGGACTGTCTGTGTTACCCCAACATAAATTGGCATCCGGGTGCCTCAGGTGGGATTGGGGGAAAAAAGAGACATCCATTAAAAAAAGAAAGCAGAAAGATCGCAGTGTGAGGCCGCAAAGAGAACAAGAAAAGCAGGCGACCGTTGCTCAGATATTCGATTTCCTGGCACCACACAACCCCCTACAAGGGCACACCCACATGTTTTCCTTTGCTCATGGTGCCCCGAGGAGGGGCAGGGGCACTACCAATGCACTTTCTAAGTGTTGGGGGGAGGGTGCAGAGAGTGCAGCAGCAGACTCCTCTCCAGAAATGGATAACATGATTAAATCTCCTGGGGCCACCATATGGGCCTGGCCCCGGGAGAGGTTTGTTGTGTTTTTAAGCACTGGCTGAAGTGGAGCTTTTGTTTCTTGGCTCTGGAGTGTGAGGTTGGTCCTACATTATGCCGCCTGAGGAATGTAAAAGAAAGACTGACACGTTTGTTGTTGTTTTGAATACAAATACTTTATTGTTATTGTTGGTCAATATGTTATTATTGTTCTAATTGATTCTAATGATGCTATAAGATAAAGCATAACATATGGCTGAGTTCTTAACAGCGGTGAGGCCTGCCTTATTTAAAATTACACCCTCTTATCTTGTGATGTTGCATTTGTTATAGATGTGGATACTGTAATTATGGGGTTCAGGACCCACAAGGGGGTGATATAAGGGCATCACCAAAAGCGTTTCCATCTACCTGATGTATATATTTGTAAGTTAATGCATAGTATTTAGTAGTGTGTGTAATAAAAGTACTTTTTTTTTTAATGTGCTGACTGGACAATTAATGAGTATTGTTGTTGTGAGCCAGTGAATGGAGATTACAAGTCCGCATCACCTCCCCTGGGTAGGCCTTCAACTGCTCTGCTTCAGTACCCTAAGAGAGTAAAGTGCTGCAATGGGGTACTTGCTTCCAAGTAATGAGAAAGCTGCAGACTTATTACGTACAAAGGATTTACATCATTCGCAACGATTAAGTCAGTTACTTACACAAAATTTTCTAGGACTGGAGAAACAATAGTAAATGTGACTTCTAAGTGTCGGCCTCGCCCACTGCAGGCCAGAGGCTGCAACTCACTATCTGTGGTCGAGCCGCGGCAGTGCATTTCAGTTAGGAGGCTGCCGACTTCCCAGGTTTCCTCTCTAACAAAGACGCCCTTAACCACTGCAGTAAAATAACACCACAAATGAAAGCCAATGCAAACAAGAAAGAATTCCTCCGGGGTGAGTTATCTTTGACGTTTCCTTGGCACTGCTTCACAAGAAGGGACGGCAGTGTTTACAAACAGACTGCAATCATAGACGCTTGCTCACTCACGGATTCCATTGTTCCCCTGGGCTGTCTTAGTCGTACATTTTTCTTCCTCAATATTACAAATTAATAATTGCATTTGTTTTGTGGGGTTTATAATCTGTTTTGTGCATAAACGCTTCTTAAAAAATTTTGGCAGAAAAAACGCAAATTTGTATTGAAAACAAGGTCACCTCTGTGTAAGAACATAGAGTACTTAGGAACATGCCAACTGCAATAAAAAACAAGCATTTTCAATGCAATAGGTCTCACAGTTGCAAGATTTTAAGCTATTGGCATTGTAAATGATAATGCCTTTTATTTATGTGTTTTTCAAAGCAACACATATATAAAAGGCATTGTCATTTCTAATGCTAATAGCTCAAACTCTCGCAAATGCGAGACCACTTTAATGGTGGCTGCGCCCCTTTCTTTAGACGCTCCTCGCTGTATTCAGGTTACAGTGAGTAGCGTCTAAAGAAAGGGGGGTGGCCAACTTTAAAGTGAAAGCGCGTTTGGGGGCTTCTACACATAGTGTAAAAATAAATAAATAAAGCTTTTGTAGCACGGCCGCTAAAGTGAAAGTGGTCGCGCTGTAAATTAAATAAATAAATAAACGCGGCCGCTAAAGTGAAAGCGGCCCACGCTGTAAATTAAATAAATAAATAAGCGCGGCCCCTAAAGTAAAAGCGGACTGCGCCGTAAATTAAATAATTATAAAAGCGCGGCCTTTATAGTTAAAGCGGACCACGTTGGAAATGAAAAAATACATGACTAATAACAATATAAAAGGTGGCGGCGTGCTTCGACGTCGTGGGTGGAATAGGGAAGATCGTTAAAAAAAATAGTGCTCACCGACTAGATAAAGCAGACTGTGTAGCAACACAAGTAAAAAGTCCAGTCGTTATGGGAGGTAACAAATGCAGATAAGGCAGAACCAAGGAGGGACTACTAAGCCTATTCACAAATGAAAAGCAACGATTTCCAAAGGACAGTAACAGGAGCCAATTGAATGGGGGGAAATAGGCGGAGCTTCTATTCGATACCTCAATACTGCATGCCTTGCAGAGCAGCACATGCGCTGCCCAGGCTCGACCTAATAAACAGGCATTGGCAATGCCAATAGGCCTGTCTCCTGGCTATGAATGAAAGTGCCTTTTGTGTCATTGATGGGTTTACATGCACTCTGTCCCTCATCTTTGAACTCATGCATCCACATCCACTGTCTCTTGCCTTCACCCTTTGACACAACCGCAATAAAACACACAGAAACTTAGCAACATAAGCAAGATAATTCAAAAGGAAAATCAAAAGTATACTAGTAGAAAAATGAAAACATGCAGTGTAAAAAGGGTGTGCATATGCTTGCAAATACAAAACTAAACATAGCAGCGGGTGTCCATCTTGCAACTGTATTGTACATAGTCTACTGTTGTTTTAAAGCTCCATCATGGCCGCCACATTTAGAACCAATGTGCTGGCCATCTTGGAATGGTAAAACAGTGATACACTATGGACAACACCATTCCAAAATGGTCTCCTGGTTTAGAGGAAGTGGCCATGTGGGATGCGCTGTACTGCAGAAGAAATAAGATGCAAGCAAGCAACATGTTAGCACTGCGTAGAGAGTTGTACTATGCTTTTTTTAAATAAAAAGAGGAGAAACAGATAAATGAAAGTAGAACAATAAAAGGAAACAGTTGAAAATTACAGGACTGGCCAACCTTCCCTCTCTCTGACATGCACTCATTCTCAGGTGGATGTGCACATGTGATCAAAAAACACCATCATTTACAGGGCAAGAGTGCCAATGGCTAATGGTGACTGAACTATTACCTCACATAGTACGCTGTTATGGATGGAAGCAAAGTGTAAATGACACTCAGACCAATGGCAGAACAGAACTCACCCAAAGGACACCAATTTATAAATGTAGACATATATTTATATATGTGGGTGTATGTATTATTTAATTATTGTTATTACAAGATCCTGGCACACAGTTAAGCCAGTGAGACCTTCCGAAGAGATATTACAGTGCAAATCATCTACCGCTAAGATTCATCATAGGCGGTAACCCACACCAAATTCTTCCCAACAAAGGTATTGTGTGACATTTCATGCAATAAAATACAAATATCTATCTGCAGGCTTTAATAAAAAGAAGTAGCAATCCACTCTTAAATGCCTATTGACTTTAACATATGTTTTTCACAATAAATATGTCATGCCTACTGCCTTTATTGTAATTTTTTATAATAAACAGATCAGACCTATAGCATCAGAAATATATTTTTCCTAGTGGACCAATCAGGCCTCTTGCTGTTATCATTGGCAAATCTGCTATCCCCATGGTTTGGTCGGGTAGGTAGCCAGTGCCAAAATGTTTGACTGCTACTGTAATCTGTAGGATTCTGTGTAACAAAATACCAGCCTACAGGCTTTAGCACAGTGTACTAAAAACCCACCTTTAAAAGCCTATTTCCTTTAACACATGCTCTTCACAATACGTAGCTCAGGCCTACTTGTTTTGTCGTACCTTTTTATTCTAAACAAATCACACCTAAGGCATCTGCATACGTTTTCCCAGTGAACTGATAAGACCTGTAGCCTTTACCATTAGTTTGGCACTATAGCCAACAAAGGCCTACTGAAGTGCGCATAAACTGGTAACCATAACGCATACATGTATAAAATTACAGATATCTACAGAACTGCAGTTAGCAAAACGATGTACAACCCCTTTCATTAGGCCTAACAAAAATAATCACAGTGAAAATCTTCTACTCCAAGAGTTGGTCAGAGTGGGTGACCAACACCAAAACCCTTGTATACTATGGTAATCTGCGAGATTACATGTATCAAAATATATCTCCACAGCCTGTAACCTACTGGGATAGTGCTTTCCCAACTAATCTGTGTGAGGATGTGGGCTCTAACCAATGCAACAGCTTATGCTGTTACCTCTTAAACTCCAAGATCCGGTGAAGCACAATGCTGAGGTGTGGGAAGTGCTATCAGATTACAAACTCAATATACAGCTTCTATCAGAAACATTGTTAAATCAATCTTCTGCGCCTGAGATTGCGCTTGCCATTCCTGGATGCTGCTACCTAAAAAGCGTTGAGTGCACTAATAAGTGTGGCGGAGGGGTAGCCATTATCCACAGGGACTTCCTGCTCTGCTCTCTTATAACGGCTCCTTCGGTGTTGAACTGTGAATGCCTATCATTTCCTACTAAGGTTCAGGATACGTTTACGCTTGCTGGTTCCCTGATAAACAGGCCACCTGAAGCCAAAGCCATCTTCGTGGCTAATTTAGCCAAATATCTGTCACCTCTCATCTTAAAATCTTAGAACTTTACGCTGTTGGGAGATCTAAATTTCTATTTGCATAACAAAGATTATAAAGACACCTTGGTATTCCCCAATGGCCATGAGATATTGGGGTTAAAAGAGGTTGGCTACTCATGGGCAGGCCATATTTTAGGTCTTATTTTTTCCTCTCATGGCTCTTGTTCAACCTCCCTCTATACCAGTGATCTTGACGGATCATTTCCTGGTCCCATTCAGTATTATGCTTCCCTCAGGCTTGCATATCCATACTTCTAATTTGCCTGATAGGTCAACCAGACCTTGGCATAAGGTTAATGGAGAACAACTGACATCTTCCTTACTGACTACAACATTAAATTCATCTGCATCATTATCGGAAGACATTGTGGAGCTCAATAACTGGTTATCTAATTTATTGGACAAGATTGCCCCTGTCAAGCTCACTAAATCGCACAGAGCTAAACCATCATCACCATAGTACACCGATGAGATCAGAGCATATATATGGGCAATGTAAAACCCTCAAACATCAGTGGAGGACAGATTACAATGATGAAGCTAAAGAGGCCTATCGTAAAGCCACAAAGAAATATCACCTTTGCGTCCACTCTGCTCTCGCAAAGTTCTTTGTGGGCAGGCTAGAAAGTGCCAAGAACCCTTCCAGAGAGATTTTCTTCATTCTAAAGAGCTTTCTACCCCTGGGTGTCTGTCCTAACACGATAATGTACACTCAAGATCTGTGCGGTAATCTAGCTGTTTTCTTTAAAAAAAATATAATGAAAATCTGATCCTCCTTCAAGCCATACAACACCAGCTGCATCACTTCTGGCAGTGAGCCAGACACCCTACTCCGCTCTAGCTTCTGTCTGTCAAAATGTCCTCTTCTGTATGCAGAAATGCTCAGTTCTCTGACGCTAGTGATCAAATATGGTTCGCTAGCTGATCCCTGCCCCCCTTGTATCCTGGCCCTGGCTAAGGATCTTGTGTCACCTGAACTAGTGGAACTATGTTATAAATCGCTGGCTTCTCCTATCCTTCCTTCCAATTCGAAACATGCATTTATAGCACCTCTGCCTAAACAACCATCTATAGATACAGCCATTCTTATGAACTACAGGCCCATCTCTTTGCTCCCGTATGTATTAAAGATTATCAAAAGTCATGTTAATATCCAGCTATCCACCTGTTTTGAAAAGAACAAGTTATTGGATAAGGTCCAGTCAGGTTTCAGACCATCTCACAGCACAGAGACAGCCCTTCTTGCTGTAGCTGAGAACATCAGAGCAATCTTGGATCAGGTGGTTCTGCCGCCTTAATCCTATTGGACCTCTCTGCAGCATTTTGATACAGTTGCTCATCCTATGCTGTTAGAAAGGTTGAGGAACATAAAAGTCTCAGATCTGGCTTTGAATTGGATCTAACCCTTTCTTTCTGACATATCTGTGTTTATCTTTCCCTATTAGTCTCAGAGAAGTTCAGCTTGCCCTTTGGGGCACCCCAGGGATCTTCTTGGAACCCCACATATTTAACATATATATGGCTCCTCTAGAGACTCTTATTAGATTGTATGGTTTCTCCTGCATGACATATGAAGACAACCCCCAGATTATAGTTTCCATCTTTGATAATCTGTAGGAATCTCAGAGACACTTCTCAGTTTGTATGTTAGCCATCTTTGAAAGAATGAACTCAAGTCTTCTGAAACTTAATGCAGAGAAAACCAAGGTCTTACTTTTGGGAACTAACAATTCTAAGTGGTGCTACAAATGGTGACCAGAAGTACTAGGTTTCCTACCATCTCCCATTCACTGCCCCAGAAACTTGGGTGTACTATTCGATTCTGTCCTTTCATTTACTACTCAAATGACAATGATAGATTCCAATTGTTTTGTGGTGTTACGGGCCATTTGTAAAGTCCACCCTTATCTGCCCATTTCTGCTGGTAAAACTACGGCCTAGGCACTAGTTTTCTCACGTCTGGACTACACCAATTCCCTCTATCTAGGCTTGACATCATATCCTTTCAATTGGCTCCAAATTGTACAGAATGGCAGCAACTTGTGTTATTCTTAATCTCTCCAGCAGGACCTCAGTTAAATCTCTGTTTCCTATGCTTCACTGGCTACCAGTCCCGCAGAAATGCACTTTCAAGGCACTCTGCCTGGCTTTTAAAGTAATTTCTGGCATCTGCCCCACTTACTTGTCCAGGATGATCTGTGCGTACTCACCTGTGCTTACCCTTTGTTCAGCGGGAGCAGGTCCCCAAATTCAGACATTGCCTTAAGGGAGGGCGCTCTTTCTTCCATCATAATATTAGCTGTGGAGCTCATTGCCTGCCTCCTCGAGGCTGACGCTTGCCTAGCCCTCTTTTGGAAAGTCCTACAAACTTTGCTATTTCTACAATTGTAATGTGCCCTTGAGATTAGACTAGCCTCCCCGCCAGGTCACCCCTTTCTGGGGTAACAGTGTGCTCTATAAATATTTATAATTAATTAATTCATTCATAACATTTCACTTTTAGAGGCCTATTGGCTTTAATCAATCTTTTTCCACAAAAAGCTATGCCTACTGCCTTTGCAATAATGTGTCATAAAAACATTCAAGAAGTACGGCTTCTAGCATATCTTTTCCCTGTGCACAAATGAGGCCTATAGCTGTTATCATTAGCTTTTCATCATAACCAACTCAGGCTTTCCAAAAGGCAACCATCAGGCATGCAGTCCAAAAATCAATATTGTGTACATTAATTGAGTTGACAAAGCATAATACTATCACTCCTAAAAGAGGCTTATGTTGAGTTGGCAAAGCAAAATACTATCTCTCCTAAAAGAGCCTAATAAGGATTATTGTCGTGCATACCTTCGATCCCGATTGTTTATTCTGGTAAATCACCAACACCAAACCCCTTCCCTACTGCTGTAATCTCTAGGATTATATTAACAAATTACATGCCTACAGGCTTTAGTAATGCAATAAACAATTCATTCTTAAAAGCCTATTGCCTTTAACAAATACTTTTTACAATAAGTAGGTCAGGCTTACTGGCTTTGTCATAACATTTCATAATAAACAGATCAACCCTATGGTATCTGGCATGACTTTCCCCAATGAACCGATTAGGCCTTTTCCCTTTACAATTGGTTTTACACCTTAACCAACACAGTCCTATTCAAATGCACATAAATGGGCACCCATCATGCAAATATAAAGTTGCAAATATGTAGACCAATACAGTTTGTAAAACAATATACAACCCCTCTCAATGGGGCCTAACAAGAATCCTTCAAGAGAAACCTCTCAGGGTTTGTCAGAGTGGCTGGCCAACTCCAAAACACTTGCCTACACGGTAGTCTGCGAGATTACACACAACAAAATACCTATTCCTAGCCTGTAACATCATGTGGTAACAGCCAACTGTTAGAGGCATACTGTCTTTAACCCCTTCGCTGCTAGGCCTTTTCCCCTCCTGTGCTAAGCCTTTTTTTGGCTATTTGGGGTAGTTCGTGCTTAGGCCCCTGTAACTTTTTGACCACATAACGTATCCACGCCAAATTTGCGTCCTTTTTTCCAACATCATGGGGATTCTAAAGGTACCCAGGGTTTGTGGATTCCCCTGGAGGGGACCCAGAAATTAGCCAAAATACAGCAATATTTTGGTTTTTTGGGGAAAAATGCGAAAAAAGGGCTACAGATGAAAGCGTCTGGTTTTTTCCCTGCAAATGGCATCAAAAAAGGGGTTGTGGTGCTGAAATCACCATCTTCCCAACTTTCAGGGACAAGCAGACTTTTGTCAGAAAACCCAAAAATTTTACACAGTTTTGGCATTTTTCTGGGACATAGTCTATTTTTGCTATTTTTTGTGCTTTCAACCTCCTTCCAGTTAATGGTAGAAATGGGTATGAAAGCAATAATGGATCCTGGAAAGCCATACATTTCTGAAAAGTAGACAAAATTCTGAATTCAGCAAGGGTCATTTGTGTAGATCCTTCAAGTTTTCTTTATAGAAACAAACAGTTAAATATAGGAAAAATTGAAAATTAGTTGAAAAATCAGCCATTTGTGTCAACGTTTTCACCTGTAACTTCTTCTAATTATGACAGATATTTGAAAGCAATATACCGTTACATCCGCTGGACCTTTCTGGTTGTGGCGATATATAGGACTTGTAGGTTCACCAAGAACCCGACGAACCCAGAGCCAATAACTGAGCAGCGTCTTGCAATGGTTTTTTATTATGTACCGGGTATATAGCAATTATTCTGGGAAAATTTATACATGGAAAAATCGGTATGAAAGACACCTATGTATTTCTGAAATGGGAACAAAATATAGAGTTTAGAAATAGTAGATATTTGCACATTTCCGAAATTGGGAGTACCCATACTAGCATGAGAATTATAGGACATTTTTCAAAATGACTTCTTTTTTACACATTGTCTTTCATTTGGAAGGCAGAAATGCATCAAAAGTCAATAGATAATAACAGTTGCTCTACAATTTTGTGTTACCCTAAGTCTCCCGATAAAAATGGTACCTCACTTATGTGGGTAGGCCTAGTGCCTGCGACAGGAAACGGCCCAAAACGCAACGTGGACACACCACATTTTCACAGTGAAAAATGACCCTTTTTTTGCAAAGTGCCTAGCTGTAGTTTTTTAACCCTAGCTCTGCCGGCACCTAGGGAAACCTAGCAAACCTATACATTTTTGAAAACTAGACACCCAGGTGAATCCAGGATGGGGTGACTTGACTGGCTCTCACCTGGTTCTGTTACCCAGAATCCCTTGCAAACCTAAAATATTGTCAGAAAAAACAACTTTTCCTCACTTTTCTGTGGTGGAAAGTTCTGGAATCTGCATGGATCCACAAAATTCCACCCACCCCGCGTTCCCCAAAGTCTTTCGAGAAAAACGGTACCTCACTTGTGTGGGTAGGCCTAGTGCCCGCAACAGGAAACGGCCCAAAACACAACGTGGACACACCACATTTTCACAGTGAAAAATTACCCCTTTTTTGCAAAGTGCCTAGCTGTAGTTTTTGAACCCTAGCTCTGCCGGCTCCTAGGGAAACCTAGCAAACCTATACATTTTTGAAATCTAGACACCCAGGGGAATCCAGGATGGGGTGACTTGACTGGCTCTCACTAGGTTCTGTTACCCAGAATCCCTTGCAAACCTAAACAATTGTAAAAAAAAACACATTTTCCTCACTTTTCTGTGGTGGAAAGTTCTGGAATCTGCGTGGATCCACAAAATTCCACCCACCCCGCATTCCCCAAAGTCTTCCGAGAAAAATGGTACCTCACTTGTGTGGGTAGGCCTAGGGCCCGCGACAGGAAACAGCGCAAAACACAACGTGGACACACCACATTTTCACAGTGAAAAATGACCCTTTTTTTGAAAAGTGCTTAGCTGTAGTTTTTGAACCCTAGCTCTGCCGGCACCTAGGGAAACCTAGCAAACCTATACATTTTTGAAATCTAGACACCCAGGGGAATCCAGGATGGGGTGACTTGACTGGCTCTCACTAGGTTCTGTTACCCAGAATCCCTTGCAAACCTAAACAATTGTCAAAAAA
Organism: Calotriton arnoldi; assembly: GCA_963921515.1. Taxonomy (NCBI): domain Eukaryota; kingdom Metazoa; phylum Chordata; class Amphibia; order Caudata; family Salamandridae; genus Calotriton; species Calotriton arnoldi. Next base: position 2,801,683 of record CAWUFW010001238.1, read on the forward strand.
AACACATTTTCCTCACTTTTCTGTGGTGGAAAGTTCTGGAATCTGCGTGGATCCACAAAATTCCACCCACCCTGCATTCCCCAAAGTCTTCCGAGAAAAATGGTACCTCACTTGTGTGGGTAGGCCTAGTGCCCGCGACAGGAAACAGCGCAAAACACAATGTGGACACACCACATTTTCACAGTGAAAAATGTCCCTTTTTTTGAAAAGTGCTTAGCTGTAGTTTTTGAACCCTAGCTCTGCCGGCACCTAGGGAAACCTAGCAAACCTATACATTTTTGAAAACTAGACACCCAGGGGAATCCAGGATGGGGTGACTTGACTGGCTCTCACCAGGTTCTGTTACCCAGAATCCCTTGCAAACCTAAAAAGTGTAAAAAAAACACATTTTCCTCACTTTTCTGTGGTGGAAAGTTCTGGAATCTGCATGGATCCACAAAATTCCACCCACCCCGCGTGCCCCAAAGTCTTCTGAGAAAAATGGCACCTCACTTGTGTGGGTAGGCCTAGTGCCCGCGACAGGAAACGACGCAAAACGCAACGTGGACACACCCCAATTTCACTGTGAAAAATGACCCTTTTTTGGCAAAGTGCCTAGCTGTAGTTTTTTAACCCTAGCTCTGCCGGCACCTAGGGAAACCTACCAAACCCACACATTTCTGAAAAGTAGACACATGGGAGATTCCAGGGAGGTATGGCTTGCGTGGATCCCCCAATGTTTTCTTACCCAGAATCCCCCAGAAACCTGAACTTTTGCTGAAAAAATCACGTTTTTCACACATTATTGTGTGGGAAAGTTGTGGCATCACCGGGCTGACACAAATTTCCTACCACCCAGCATTGTCCCAGGTCTCCCGATAAAAATGGTGCCTCACTCGGGTGGGAGGCCCAAGTACCCGCGACAGGCAAGGGCCCAAAACGTATTGAGGCGACATCAAAATTGCCTATCAGAAGACGACCTGGTTTTGCAAGGGGGTCCCATGACTTTTGGCCCGGGGCTCAGCGGCCACCTAGGGAAACCTAGCAAACCCACACATTTCTGAAAAGTAGACACCCGGGGATTCCAGGGAGGTATGGCTTGCGTGGATCCACCAACGTATTCTTACCCAGAATCCCCTGCAAACCTGAAATTTTGCTGAAAAAATCACTTTTTTCACACATTTTTGTGTGGGAAAGTTGTGGCATCACCGGGCTGACACAAATTTCCTACCACCCAGCGTTCCCCAGGTCTCCCGATAAAAATGGTGCCTCACTCGGGTGGGAGGCCCAAGTACGCGCGACAGGCAAGGGCCCAAAACGTATTGAGGCGACATCAAAATTGCCTATCAGAAGACGACCTGGTTTTGCAAGGGGGTCCCATGACTTTTTGGCCCGGGGCTCGGCGGCCACCTAGGGAAACCTAGCAAACCCACACATTTCTGAAAAGTAGACACCCGGGGGATTCCAGGGAGGTATGGCTTGCGTGGATCCACCAACGCTTTCTTACCCAAAATCCCCTGCAAACCTGAAATTTTGCTGAAAAAAATCACTTTTTTCACACATTTTTGTGTGGGAAAGTTGTGGCATCACCAGGCTGACACAAATTTCCTACCACCCAGCGTTCCCCCAGGTCTCCCGATAAAAATGGTGCCTCACTCGGGTGGGAGGCCCAAGTACGCGCGACAGGCAAGGGCCCAGGGGGGGCAGAAAGACTGAATATTGGCAATTTGTTTGGGGGAGCAAAAGCCCTTGCCCAAGGGGCCGCTCCCCCTCCCTGGGTCCTTAGTGGGTGGATCCCTGCTTGGGGATCGCCCTCCTGGGGCGATCCCCAAGCAGGGATCCACTGGGGAGGGGTACCATTGGAAAGGGGAGATTCTCCCCTTTCCAATGATACCTCTCCCGTCTTTCTACGTGCTCAGGGGGCTGAGATAGCCCCCTGAGCACGTAGAAAGTGAAACTGAAATGAGCCTAAAGGCTCATTTTAGTTTCGTTTTCAGTGAAATGAAGTCAGCGCGACGTGCGCGCTGATCTTCATTTCACTGAAAGGGGGGGCCTCGGGAGCTGGGGAAGCTCTTCCCCAGCTCCCGAGGCTGTGGGGGAGAAAAGGAAATCCCTCTGCTGTCTGCAGCAGAGGGATTTCGTGCCCCTGGCCTCATGACGGAATGGTTCCGTCATGAGCACAGGGGCACCGATGCTCATGACGGAACCATTCCGTCATGAGCATCAAAGGGGTTAAGAAAGGCTTTTCAGAATAAATAAGCTAGACCAACTACCTCATAAAGTTTAAGAGTAACCAGACCAGGCCTTTGACATCGGACATAACCCAGTGCACCAATCAGTCCTATAGCTTGTCATTATAACTAATTCAGGCATACAGTTTTGAGTGTAAGCTTTCCCACAAGGCAACCATTAGGCGTACAGTCATAAAATTAGAAAGGTACATAAAATTACAGTCAGGTAAGAAAATACTGTCTCTCCTTTGAGAGCTTAAAACAAGGATTCTCAGAGACCAAATCTTCTATATCCTGGTTTGCCATAGGGTGTAAAAACCCCAAACCCCATGCCTACTTATGGAATCTGTGAGATTCCATGTAACAAAATACCTACCTGTAGGCTTTAATATAAAGTATTAACAATCCACCTTTAAGTGGATATTGACTTTAACACATGCTTTTTACCATAAATATGTTGGCCCTACTACCTTTATCTCAATATTTCATAATAAACAGATCAGGCCTGTAGCTAGCCATGGTCATTGGCTTGCCACCATAACCCACGTAACCGTATCTGTCCTCATGCATTGAGTATAAGCTTTTCCACAAGCCACAAAGTGCAATACATCACTCTTTTAAGTGGAAGCACACGAATTGAGAACAATCAAATTCTGAACCCAGAGGAACCAACATGTAGGTTGAGCCTAAACCCCTTTCTCTGTACTTCTTTGAATGCTCTTTTTTGTTGATCATCTAAAGTCAGGAGACAGCTGCACTGCTATGCCAGACCTGAAAATCCATGTAGTTTAGTGTACCTTGGGATGTGGGGGAGGGGGGGGGGGGTGTTGACAACTTAGGCCCTTCCTTTATCCATCAGCTTTTGCATCAACATTGTCCACCTAGGTTGCTCCGCTTCGCCATGACTTTTCTACCAGGCCCTAGAATTTGTAAACTGCAGTAAGATACATGCTATTTTGCATATTCGACAGCAAAATATTGGGATGAGCTCCCGCTGTATCTTCATTCTGAGACTAATCTTTTTAGATTGAGGTCAACTCATGGCTTTTTCTGCATTCATTAAGTATGCTATCTTGTATTAGTCTATTGCTAGCTCCAGGAGACCTTTTGGCAATTGAGTGCTCTACAAAATCCCTAATTAAGTAAATAAATAAATAGTGCGCAGAGCAAAAAATAAAGGTGTATACCCACTTTATAGGGAAAAAAATTAACAGATCGGAGATCTATAAACTGTGTGTCACTTGCCGGAGGGAGCAGACCAACACCCTTTGACTTCTACTTCCTTCACTTTCTTGTACACTCCTCTGCCCCCCGTTGTCTCTCAAGTTCCCCCCAATCCTACCTGCTAAAAAGACAACTAAGGCCTCCTACCCACATTGCACTATTGCTCCATTCGATGAGATAATAGCGTTTTAGGGGTTACCACTCTATTGACAATTGTCCTTCCTCAGTCGTCTTTCAGATTCACTCTTTTCCACTCTCCTGATCACTCTTGCCCATTTATTTTCTCTGACCACATATATAATATATATTTAACTAATATATCGCACCATGTAGGAGTTGAAGTTCTGGCAAGAATGAAGATTAAAGCTGGCTTAATATTTCACTTAGGCCTCCGAAATGTTTAAGTCCTCAATACGCCAAAAGATCGTCAAACATATGATCCAGGAGCTCTAACACATTTATAGATGTTGTTTAAAATCTGACTTCCAGTTATGGAACCTATAGTGTGTTTAATTTGCTGATATCAAGGGTTGCCACTTTTCTCAGAGAAAAATACTGGTCATTACTATATGTTTTGTAGTTCCAAAGGGCTTGGAGGTGGCTCCTAAATTACAATTGGTGCCAACTCCTCTGCACTTTTAACACAAAGTTTCTGTCTCTAATTGTCTCAACGGTCATTTGAGTAATAGCTTAAACACCTGTACAATATGCTTGATGTGTTTCCATTTCCTTCCTGCCTTTTAGGTCTGGTCTGGCCTAGATTCAGCTTTAGCTCATGCTTTCACAAAAATGTGTTAAAAACATTAGATATGAGTGTGTGCGTGTGCTTGTGCTTATGTGTGAGAATTATGGTTCTGGCTTAGCTCAAAGTTGTGAAATCACTGAAATTCGCAAGTTATTATCAGAACAAGTGGAATTATGCAATTTTGTGGCTACCGCCTTTTCTGCACAATTATGGATTTGCCGCATTTGTCACATAATCTATCAACTGATGGGTAATCTCCAGATTTTTAAAGAAAAATGTTGTTTCTAGTTCAAACGGATCAAAAGTTACCAAAAACACAGCAACACATGATGCTGCACAGTGGAAGGCCCTTTGCATGGGTTGACTGGTCAGTTTTCTCTTGCTTATTGCTGCATTTGCGTGTCAGAATGGTTCAAAGGAGGTCAAACCTTTGCCCAGATAGTGTTAACACGTGTAACAAGCCTTGGCAAGGCCAATAGGTCTCGCCTATGAGAGCTATTTGACTTTGGCAATGTTTTGTAGCCATGCTGTACAGCAGTGCGGATGCTTTGCACTGGCTAAAACTAATTTTAAAAAGTGCTATCACTCAGCCAGGGGTAATGTGATTTTTTTTTTTAAGTACATTAGCACTGGATGCATCTTAGTGCTTTTTAAAATTATTATTATGATGTTTAGCCATGCTGCTATACAGCATGGCTACAAATAATTGCCAAAGTTGCCTCTGCCCATGCTGTACAGCATCAACAAAAGGCAATGGTGGAGCCAATAGTCTCAAAGGTGAGACCTATTGGCTTTGCAATGCTTGTTAGATCTCGGCACAACACCCCTGTAATTCTGAGCAAATTAATTAATCTCCCCATGCATGGAAAAGAAAAAAAATATGACATCTGGCTAAACATCTTGTCCTATCACATAAAGAAAGCAATTGCGCACATGTCCATTCTTTAGTGCAAATACATTCGACGCAGATAACATCTGTTGCCACAATAAGCATCCGTTTCGATGGAGAAAAGGGCTTCTTGAAGTGTGTGAGGAATAATAAAACATAGCTATAAATGTCAAGAGGTTCAAGAAGGATGACAAGGAAGAAAAAGAAATAAAGCAATGCCTTGATCATAGCGCGATCAGTGGAAAAGCAGCATTCTAAATCAATCAGTACTTGGTCTATGCTCCAGTCAAAAGAAGAGGAAGTGAAGCCAGAACGCACTGGCCAATTAAGAAGGCAGCAAATAAGAGTGACGATTAAGCCAACAAATGTTAAGCACTGGGCGGGTCTATCACAAAATTCTGCATACTTTGCCTTTTTTTGCCACATAATTTAGTAAACCCTGTCGCATAGTTTTGATCCTCACATGCTGCATAATTCCAGTGCCCCTAGTAATGGTTAGCAACACAACGAAAATAAAACGCCACCCACCATGGGATCTTGTGATGTCATCATTGGTGTTTTGAGTAGGGCGGGCGGCCCTGTGCTATTCACTGGGTTTACGAGTGCGTTTGAGTTGTCAGGTATGGAATTGTATATTCCTTTGCCTCCTTCCCTGAAGAGATGTGACAGGAGGGCCACCTGGGGCCGGAGCTGAAGACACAGCCGGCCTCAGTAGGTCAGGGGCATCCAGGTTGGACCAGGGGATATAGAGGCGCCTTAGATATGAGGAGAGTGACAGGCGAGGCAGCGGTGTCGCTCCCCGAGCCCTGCACTAGCCCGCCCCGGTCACAGGAGTCTCCCAGTGCCGGCCCGGGAGGCCCCGGTGGCCGTCGCCATGGTAACGCACTAGGCCTCAGGCGGTGCGCACCATGTCCTTGTTAATGCGGCGCTCTGCAGCCCGGGTCCTTCCTCCCGTCAGACTCCATTTCCTTCGCTCCGGCGGTGTCTGATCGCCGGCGAGGCGGCAGGGAGCGCTGCCTACAAGCGTCCGCGGAAAACCACGCGCCTCAAATCAGTATTTACAGCACTTTATTATTGAAATCACTCTTGAGATTCCTGGAGCATTAGGACGTCACTAAATCTGTAAACCTGAGCTCCTAAATTGGCTTTGCGGGATCCACGCCTACCTCTCACCTCCAGCCCTATCTCGTGAAGGTAATGACCCTCCTCATCCTCACACTGCTTCCCCTAGTGCTAATCCGATCACCTCGCCGTCAACCTTCTCTGGTGATGCTAATACTTCCCCAGTTACAGACCACAGAACGCTAGAGGGTGAATTGACCTTTCATGGACCCGAAATTGCAGCTCGTAGGTCACAGCAGATGTCAGCAGCTAGCATTTAACTCAATGACTGAGCCATTTCGCCAGCACAGTTTAAGGAAACCTCTCTGTTATGCAACCGTACCATACATTGCCTGATCCATTATTATATGAGGCAGGGCACACAGTTCCATCTTACTGCCTCACCTATATTTTGGAGGTAGTCCCCTATGCAATGATCCACAGCCTCACACTTTTTTAGAGACACTTATGCTTGAAGACTCTTTCCTGGTGGAAAATTTGCTGGGGGTCCACTTTGTGAAAGTGGGGCAACCCAGTTGTATTTAAGTATTGGCCCACGTGCTAGTAGGTCGGTGCCTTTAAGGGCCCATATATCACGCCTACTATAGATTGGTGCATGTCGAGCCTGACAGCCACCCCAACTCCCTTCCCTGGCATATCCCAAATTCAGCTTCCAATAATGATTATTTTGTTTCGGGAATATGAATCTTTTAAAAATTGCCCCGACAATGAAGTATTGCTATTTTTATATATATAGTGATTGATACCCATGACAAGGTTATGTAGCACTCCAATTTGCACTGGTTTCTGGCACCCTTCAGTTTCCTGTTTGAAAGGGCGTTTCTTGTAGTTCAGCGTAAGTGGGAACATTTGGAAGCAGTGGATGAAGTTTGATGGAGTGGAACGGCACACAGTCATGAGTTCTCCAGAGATTGGGAGAACAGACACAGCCGCACATGCAACTACTTACCATCCTTGAGTGGATGGTGTTCAGAAGTGGACATTGACGCATAGGTGTGATCAGCAGGACAGATGTATGGTGTACCCCCTTGCAAGAGGCATCAGATGACCAATTCACCATCATCTTCTGTGTTCTGCTACCCCAGCCGCCTCTTGTCCACAACCCAAACTTTCACCTCTGTACAGTGAATACCAAGATGCAAGCGCTTCTTTGCAGTCATGTAGGAATGCTACTACTGTAGACCTGGAGTCTTACAATGAAGCTCTGGGCGTGCTCTCTTTGATTCTAGACAATGCCAGATAGACAAACTTCCAAGACTTCATCACCCACAGTGATGCTCATGCTTGATCAATAATCTCCTCTCCATACCACGTATGACAGTAACACGTTCTTCACTATCAGTAAATGACTCCGTAACCCATTTCTCCGTTGAAATTTCCACTTTTAGAGAAACCCTGGTTGCACTACTTTCTGCTCCACCACCACCCTCCTACAACATCATAACCCACCAGCCTCGCTCCGCTACACACTTGCATTCCACCACCACATCATCATAAAGCTAATTTCCATAATCAAACCTGCTAATCTGTCATGCACCCCTTTTGATCCTAATGGCCTGCAAACTATTACCTGTGGGTTCTTTCCGTTGAAGTTCTTTTCCACCTAATCCCTTATTCAAGCACTCGCCCAAATCCTGCCCTTACCCCAAGTCATATCTCAAACAGTTCCAGTGAACCCAAGAGAAATACTATTAAATATCCCAGGAGAAGACCCTCGCCCAAGGTATCTTCAGATCTGGGTCGCTCTAGCTCTGGGGGTAGCTAGAAGAAATGTAGCCAGGTCATGGGGCAAATCAGACCCCCCCCAACGGTACAACAGTAGGAGATGGACCTAGACTGGTGTCAGAATGCTGAGCAAGTTATTTACAAAGGGAGAGGATGCCCGCAGAAGTGGGAAAAAGTGTGGGGACCGTGGAAATCCTACAGGGGACCTTGCGATCTCAGTGTGGAATGTAAACATGTATGTTGACCAGGGCAAGGCCTTACTAGAATTTGTAACTCACACATTCAAATGTAAACTGTCATTTAGTTCCTAATATGCTATTCTTTTAAAGCTCTATTTGTTACGGAACTTACGGAACAAATATATACGCTGTCATGTATTGAGCATAATGAGGCAAATGTTAAATAAAAAGAGTTTTTAATAAAAATCCTGCTCTTACTTTAGACAAACTACTGCTTATCCTTCCTCTCCTTCTAGTTACTTCCCAGTTTTTTCATCTCTCTTTCTCCCTCTCCCTTTCTACTGGAAAGATTGCCTTCAATCACCTTACTCCATATCCCTCTTATAATAACATGCGGAAGCACCTCGGTCTGGCTTCTTTTCGTTCCACTCAACGGAAACCGAGTTTGCATATGTAACAAACTTTGTAACCACAGCCAATAACAACAGTGTTTTACCATTCTCGTACTGCTTGACCTCGCTGCTTTATTTGATTCAGTTGACCCCATACACTACTACCCTCCCTCAACACTCTAGGCAGAGCTAAGACACCCTCTAGAGTAGTGTTCACAGAGTTAGGGATCGAAGGACTAGCTGCAAGTCGTTCTCATACCAACTCTCTGACAGTTCTTTTTCAGTTCCCTGGGACGACAAACAAAGTGCACCACCTCATTTGCAGATGGTGTTCTTCAAAGCCCATTCCCTTGGTGACATCTCCTTTGTTTTCTCATGTCATCTTAATGCAGACAACACCACCAGCTTTTTCTCTTTTCCTACATTTAACTCGTTCTTAAGTAATTTCTTTTTACCTCTCTTACATCTGTCAGTGGATGGTCTTACTTCCCTCATAGTGAAGTAATCCAAGACAAATGTCCTGTGCTATGCTTCCTCACCCGCACTTGCTTCCCTATTTACCCTCCTTCCCCAGTACCCTGAATTCCACTTCTGTGGCAGGAACTGCAGTGTTCGCTATGCAGCCCCTTCAGGAGCACGGAATCTTTCATAAGCCCCACAGCCACTATTGCTTAATATAGCTAACCAGCCATTAAAGGCCCGCTGCAGCATTCGGCGAGGGCCTTTAACAAGGGAGTGGGCCTTAAATGGCCGGTAGAGCCCCCTACGGAGGGCTCTAAGGCAATTAGAACATTCCCCCCGTAGAGAGCAGAATGTTCTAATTTGTAAAACAAAGGCCTTTCACCGTGAGGCCTTTGTTCACAGCAAGAGCTGTGAACAAACATTGGAATGTTGATGCTCCAGCCTTCTACCGGCCATTAGAAGCCTGCAGCACTCCATTGTTTTCAATGGAGCTCCCAACATTCCAATGTTCTAATATCAGTTATCATATGAAAGATCCACTCTGATTCCATTCAATGCAGATAAAACAATAACCGAATGTACTTAGTCACTAGATTATTAGAAGAGTTTATTGGGGCCTTGCCAACCAATACCGCATTTAAGATGACCACATGTTAAAAATAAATGCATTGACAAACTCTGTATTAAGCCAGTTCATCACACAAAGGACAAAAGAGAGCAATCCTTAAACAGACCTTGCAAGAAATAGACCTACCAAGAAGGGCCCACAGCACTTGACACCAACAAATACTTAATCCTGAATGGACAGAATGTCAAAAAACCTGCAGGCACCCAAATGACCAACAACTCAGGACCATGCACAACACTGGGCAGCAAAGTAAAGCCCCAAAGCATGAAAACACTCCTTAGGCTGAAGAAACCAGTTAGTGAAAAAGGCTTAGAACCCGTAACAGTTGAGTCCAGATTGACGCGAAATCAGACTTGAAAATATTAGGGTGGACCTGTCACCCACTGACTCTCCTCACTCTCTCCTACTTTCTGTCATCTCCGACCTCATTCATATTGACTTCTCTCTTACTCGGTCTCGCTGGCTTCTCTTCCTAACTCCTCGCCATATCTGACTAATCTTACCACCACCATCTCCCTCTTCTCTTTTGCTCTTTCTTGGTGCATTATTATCCCTGCTTCAACTTTTAACAGTTTTTACTGTTTGGTTTCTCTTGCCTCACTTCTTTTCTCCGTTCCCCCCACATCCGTTCTCCAGCCTTTCGCCTCTGTTAGACATTTGCCCATCAACTGTTTGAGACTGAAGCATGGACAACTGCAATCACATTGAAACTGGAAGGAGGGAGTGGGTTAGAGGGCATTTGCTGAATTATTCACATCAGAATGACACACTCACAGCTAAATTTGAGGAGCAGGGGACAAAAAGGTGGGGGAGGCGGAGTGAATGATGTTGGAAAGACACAAGCTTTCTGATACTCAATTAAGGTAAATGATCAAATGATGGATTCAGGGAATTATAGAGTGCACACCTCTCTACAAAGCAACTGAGAGCTGAACAAGGGGTGAGCGAGACAAGCTGGGTGGAAGAGATAGAGGATTCCCGTAGCAGGTTAGGGCTGGAGGTGGTAGGGAGCAGGGGAACAAAATACAAATGTGGTGTTGGGACGAGGAGGAGGGACCAGATGGGAGGAGGGAGGGTTAATGGGAAGTGAACAGATGACAAGAGCCGGATGGGAGCAATGATGGGGCCAGGACTGGAATAGGCTTTGGATTTGGGCCTTCTTCAGATGGCCCAAATCTTAGTTACCTACTTATGAGGTATTGCTCGAAAATAAGATTTTCAAAGTTATTTTCTGATGTGGAGGGAGGATGCCTGGCATCGGTGCTCCATCCAAGCGGGAGTATGTAGCTGTGTCACACCACTCATAAAGAAAGAGGAGCCTGTGATCAACAGACTGGTTTGCTGCTTTTGTTTTGCAGTAGAAACCAAATATACCTAATTGGAGTGTGGATAATTGAGCTGTAATAATAATAATAATGTACATTGATCCCTATAGGGCTCATTTAAGTAAAGACGTAAGTTAGTAGACCAAATATTGTCTACAAAATGATTAATGTTACAAGTAGAAGTAATGACCGTTGTAATTAGGAACATTGTGTTTTAATCAATTACACAATAATAAAGATAAAGTCTTAAGTGCTCAAAGTGATCACTCCCAAAAGGTGATATTTGAGCGATGATTCATGTTTAGTTCAGGAAACGTATTACTGATTTTGGTCTTTGCTAACGTGTCGCACGTGGGCTACAATGGCTATTTTATGACTTCATTATCTATAATGATAAATCTTGTGTGATATTATCACTACAATTGTCTAAGCCCTGAGCATGTATGATTGGTGTAATCTGTTTGCTCTCTGATCTCCGTGTAATTGAGCAGTAGGATTGCTGTTCAGCCCACAAGATGTGTTTATCTCTGCTATTTTACGGTGTTTAATTGTGAGACTTGTATGATTTGTGGTTTGTTCACCCTGCCCCTCCCATGAAGAGTCTCAATCATTAGATAGGATTGAAAATTTACTAGAAAGGGACTGGATAGAGAAATGAACTCAAGAAAGATACTTAAAACATTTTGAAAAAAGGTAACCCACACGACCTTGACCAGTTTTTTCTTAACTGCCTGTTGGACATTTAACTTTTAGGCAAATTGTAGGAGACCGGTAGAAAAATCCACTGCTCTGCCAACACCATTTCCTAGGGATGGCGGTCCCTACACCCCTGGGAAGGTAAGCCTTGCATGACACGACAAAAGTATTGCAATCTCTTAATTAGAACCCCTTCAGAACCTTTGGAATTTCATTTAATTTAAATATAAAATATAGTGTAAAATGCACCATTTTGCCCTGTTTCATACAGATTTTTTTTAAGAAAAGTGCACTCGTCCGAATCTCCATAAATGATGTCTGACTTATTTGCTTAGCAAATTCGAAGACGGTGTTAACTCCGCACCGCTTTGTAAGTTCACCAGCAGACACTTGTGCCTGGCAATTAACAATTGATTTTTTTGTGGGTGCCATTCCCACATTAACTGCGGTCCAACCCTTTCTTCCATTAAATGATAGCTGACGAGACTTGTAATAGACATTTAAAGGCCTCCCGGGGCTTGCTAACACATCCCAACCGCTATCAACCAGTTTATATGATGAATGCTCCTGCAGATGGAGCCAGAGTGATGGGTCTCTGTGGGGTCATTACCAGGCCCACCGAACACCTGCACGGTGCTCAGAGGCAGGTTAACCCATTCTTACGGTTACGGCAGAAGTCACACGTGTACCTCCATCGCCCCTTTACTCTTGATGAAGAACATCTGAATTTGGCCAATCAGCCCCCTGAAGGCTAGCTCAAGTTTACATATTAAGAATTGTTGGCAAACGCTTTGTTGTCACAATTTGAATAACAACATGAGTATACCACATGTGATGTTAAAACCACAGTTTCATACTAGAGTTTTTACAACTTGAAACACGCATGTGGAAACTTGCATGGAAAATGTTAGGTAAAGTGAGGTAAGGTGGCAAAAAAAGGAATAAAGTGCAGCGATTGGGCAATTGCATTTGAGGAATCTACGGACGCATGTGTCACTGTAGTTAAATAGAACACTTGTGCATTAAGAAAATAACATATTAGAATCACGTACACAAGCCAGTGGTAAGTTCCAAAATTCTTTAATTATTGAGAATACACTCATATAGCCTGTCAATCCATGGCCAAGCCTGTAGGAATTTACTCCAAACTCTCTTTGATATTATTGGATGAAGGTTATGTCAGGGGAACTGAATTATTGGGTTATGGGGGCCAGGGGTGCTGCCAGACTACAGCCCCTCAGTACCTGCTGTGATTGGTGGTTTACGTCATAATTTCAGCTCCCACCATCTGAAAATGATGGCCTCACAGCACTACAGAGTTAAGGACTAAGTGGAATGAGTCCTACAATTTGAGCAATTTTTAGAAAATATGACGTGAGCTTGTTTTAACGAGCTGAGGTGTCAGACCCCAGGCCTCTTCTCCAGCCTAGACAGATACTTTGCTGCACAGCGACACATAAGCATATTTTGTCCCTTCCATGCCTGCACTGCTGCTGCTGGCCTCTTTTTCTCCTCCAGTAGTTGTGGAATGAACATTTGGGGGTAGTACTTTATATTCATCATCATCCGGTATTATTTGTAAAGCGCAAACTAATCACGCCTAAGGGTCTCAAGGCGCTGGGGGATTAAGTGAGCTATTGCCCAGAGTCACATGATGCTGAGCTGAGCTGCCGCTGGGGATCGAACCGTGAGCCCCGTGCTCCGGAGTCAGCCGCTCTGTCCGCTACGCCACACCTCTCTCCTGTCCGCTGCGCCACACCTCTCTCCTGTCCGCTGCGCCACACCTCTCTCCACAGGACTCCCCCCTCATTCCCTTCTCCTTGACCCCTCCTTACCTCCCCCTACCAACAATTTGGAGGCGGTCTCCGGCCTGCACCGCAAGAGACCGACATTACATAGTATTATTGTTTGCCCTGTGCAGGTGTGCACAGGAGGACTGAAATGTTTTTAATTAAACAGAACACATTCTGGCCTGCAGAGCTTGAAAGACTACTAAAACAAGGATTGGCAAAGCCAATAGGTGCATCTTTTTGTTAGAGGAAGTGTCTGGGTATAGTTGGGTGACTTTGTGAGTGTTGCTTCATTTTGGAATTTTCATTCATGGCCAGTTGGAAGGAACATCTTGGTTTGCAACGATATAGATGCTTGGAGTAGGGCACCTTTGATGAAAAGATGGCATTATTAGAGTTAAGCTGTACCCTCAAGGAAGAGTGTTATGAAGAGGAGTCAGACAGTTAAGTTAGCGATGTAAAGGCTGAGCTCTAAAGGCATGTGAAGCAAAATATGGCATAGTAGGCACTCACTTTGACAAATGTGAATATTTTTGTAGTATCTTTAAGAATGCCAGTGTGCACACACATTGATACTTTGAGACAAAATACAGTAACAACACTATCATGACAGCAAAGAAAAAAAATGAATCAACTAGTCCTGTAAGTGAATATCACTGTGTCTTTACATTAGGGATCCAAATAGCAAGCTCTCCTTAAACAAGAAAACACAAATCAGCAAATACATTTTTGGTGTATCAGCAAAGTAAACACATTAAAGAACAGACGTTGGCTTTTAGTTACAAGATACACATTTATTCAAATATAGGTAATCACTTGCCTGCACTCCATCAATAATCGAATCATCCTTTACTATATGTATGTGTCGCGCATGAACTAACACTCCTGCAGGAATAAGGTCTAACTCCTCTAACTCCACCCCAAACATAATGAAGTAATGCATGGAAAGATTTCTTTTAAGTACACAAGACTAAACCCGCTAACTAAAAAGATTGTTACATTCACCACTAGCCATGGGTTCCGAAGTAGAATGCGAACCACCAGATAAGTGCTTCAAAGCCTCGTCGGCGTTAATAAGTGCAGTTACAATATAATATAATCAGGGCCACTGGAATTATCCGCCAGGGAAGGATCAAGTTATACAATCTTTCCCTGATAGATACAATTATTTTTTGTTATTTTTACACATGCTTACACAGTCTGGGCAAACCTTTGGTCTCATTAGTACACGTTTAACACCCAAATACCAGAATAGGCAACACAACCTTTGTGAAGGGCCTTCTACCAAGCGGCAACATTTGTGGAGGTGTTTTTAGTATCTTGATTTGTCTGTGCTAGAAACAATTCTTAGGGTTAAAATCTACTGATTATGCAGCAGATGATGAATTATGTGGCAAATGCCGCAAATCCATATTTATGAGGAAAATGCAGCAGCCGCAAAACCTCATATTTTCCAGTGGGCCGATATATAATACATCACGTCACATCTGCGGGTGAAAAAAAAAGTTGACTTTATGTCCCATCATCAAAACCTAATAGGAGCACAAATGGAACAATGTGCCACATTCAAAATGGTCAATACATCCAAGCAATGGCAAACCATGAAAAACACATACAAGCCAATGGCTGAAGAAGGATGACCCAAGGCCTGCGCTTGCTCTGTATTTTTTAATGCAGTGGTTCCTAACCTGTGGTCTGGGGAATTCTGGGGGACCGAGAAGCCTACTATAGGTGTCCTCGACTGCTTTAAATATGAAATAATATTAACAGATTAATAAAGTGTATATAAATTAAGAAGCAAAATGTACAGTTGAAAATGTAAAAACATTCTGTAAATGTGAAGGAATTTGAAAATGGATGCTAAAAATGAAGGTAGTACCCTCAGATTGATTCATGGGAGCAGGGCAAAGCTCGATAAAGAATTATGGATGATAAGTGGCCTCAATTGAGTTTAGAAAACTTCAACCTTACCATTCAAATATCGATTTTGTTATGTTTGTTTGTAAATTAAATGAAATATTTCAACATTTGTATAGTTGTTTGATGACTGCGTGTTTCTGTTTTTTTTATGTATTGTTTTGCAGTTCAAATTATTGAAAATGCTTAGGCTGGGGTCACCGGCTTCCACTAATTACTCAGTACAGTTCCCCAGACTCCAGTAATGATTCAGTGGGGGTTGCTAATTCCAGTAATGCTTAAGTGGGGGGCCACTGATCTCAAAAGGCTGAGAACCACTGGCTTAATGCATTTTTTGTGATGCCATAAGGTCTTTCTGACAACTAAAGCTGTCTTTAGCCAGTCATAAAAAAATGCCACTGCAATGTGTGCAACGAGTACGTCAGAGACTTAGGCTAAAGGTGAGTGAATAATATAGTGAGTTGGCCAGGGTCACACAATTTGAGAAACTAGGAACGTCTAGATTAAGATTTGTGGTCATGAGATTACACAGCCAGTAATTTAGCCGACAAACCACTTGGCCTTATATATTCGTTCTTGTTTGTGAGTTCTAAGTTTGGTGACACTGACACCACCCTTCCGAATTAAACAGCAACCCAGTTACAAAAAAGATAATTTATCACTGTATAATGTCACAAAATTAATTTTTTTGCATGAATCTTTGAAAATAATAAAATTGATTTTTTTTCTGATGAAAAAAGAAATATAGCTGTCGGATGTGTGCAAGGTTTAGCATTTCACCCTGCCTGAGGATACTCCAAATTGTACCTTGCCTCAGGTCACGAGGGAGGAAGGTGGTACAGAGGTTTAATCTATAACCTGCTTGGAGTTCGATCGAGGCTCCCAGCCAATGCTGCAATCCTGCTCCAAACGCAGAAATATAAGGAACCAGAGTTACAAAGGCTATTTGTAAGTGTAAATTCAATTTACAAGTGTAAATAACTTTTTTACTGTAAAGCCACGTTTGTGATTCAGAAAACGTGATTTCATACTTGTAAAAAAATGTACTCATACATTTATTTGAGTAAATCTCAAACTTTTTCTTAGCCCAGTCGCCCTGAAAAGGCAGATCTCCTTCTGTAAGTCGCTTTCTGGGATAGGAACTGAGTCAGGAAATCCTAAAGATTGGTGGAGGCATAGGGGAAGTCGTTTCACACAGGCACTGTTTTTCCTGGTGGAGCAAAAAATAAAATAATAAATGCACTTGCACTCATCTGAAGATTTCCCCCACGTGTAAATGTACACCTTGTACATTTAAATACCTCCACATGTGAGTAACCAAGAATTCACAAAAGTATTTCACGAGTACTCCTGAGAGCTTACAACATCCCAGAATTTCAAACAAATTTGAAAATTGCTCCGATTGTAGAACAAAAGCTAAAGGAATACATTTCCATGTTTTTTGCTAAAACTGGGCAAGGCCTTTACAGATAGCAAAAGCAAGGGCACCATGTGCAGATCGCAAGCACTGAGGATCAATGCACAGTATTGATTTTTGAGCAGCGGGGCCCGCTGAGGTAGTTATCTCTGGCCCCAAACAGGCCCACGAGGCTTGCAATATCCATTCTGGAATTTTGGAATCAATAATCTCTATTGAATTTTTTTGTTGCCACCGCTGTGAGCTGCGGCGAACGGTTTGTTACCAATTGAGGCACAGCCGCAGGGGGCTTGACTTACGACAAATGAACATTGATTTTCACAAGTTTGGTTTGGAAAATGAAGGAAGTTGTCATCTTCAGCTGTGTTAAATCTTACATTGCCTTCATTTGAAATCCTCTTCTGATAACGATTCCACTAAATGGAATCAGATATTGTGTTCTCACGAGGTAATAATAATTGATTTGAGCTGATGACTCTAATAAATTGGAATACATCTGTTTCCAATGAAGCCGGCTGTATGTATGGCAGTGTACAGGTTTGCAGACAGAGAATTTGATTCAATCCGAGGAATTCCGCTTTGATAAGAGTTGATCCGAAAAATGTTCTTAAATTTGTAAGCCCAAGGCAGAGTAGAGTTGTTTTCACTTATAGTGAGTTCCAGTTAAAAGTGTTTGCGACCTGTACACCCCCCCCCAGTGTTTGGAGGAGCTAAGAGAAAGCTGATCTCTTAGCGCTGGGTGTATTGCTCCTCTATCCGGGTACGTCATGCTTAGTTCTCCTTCCCAACTATTCCCCATCTTAGGGTCACCAGACTTTTAAAGCCTAAAACCGGGACATTTCACAAACATAGAAGAAGGCCTTCAATGTTGCTTCAGCTGAGCGCACAGCAAGACAGCACTCTTCAGCAGAGAATGATAGAAGCGGCAGGAAGAACGTAAATAAAATGCAATTTTTAAAGCCAGTAACATGCCTGTTAACTAAATCGCTTTCTTATAACCGCTGCTAACTATCCCTGCTTTGGAAAACATAAAAAGGCACCTCCCACCATTTTCAGTCGACCCTCTCTAAAAACCAGGACCTGAGATACATTTCCCGAAATCTGCCGGGACAGCTGGTGAAAACCTGGGACTGTCCTGGCAAATCCGGGACGCCTGGTCCCCATACCTCATCTACATATAGGAACTCTCTCCCCTTCACTGCAGCCAGCAGCGAGGCCACAGAATGTGAAGGGCAGCGCTTCCATTAGGCGGGGCAAGGCTTTACACCATCTAGTGGTGGGGACAAATTGTTGCAAAGGGCCTAAAAACATCCTTTTTAAGTGAATGTGGAGCGCTCCAGCAGTAAAAATCCCCTCAATGTTCCTGACTGTCTATATACTCCAGGCTTATTATTATTAAGGCTGCAGTGTGATAGCATAATGGCAGCTATCAGTGCCTCGACATAGCATATACCTTTCTCCTAAATCCTTTCCCAGTTTGTTGAGGCAGATATACACGCAATGAGATTCTATTGTCAGGAATCCTCCCAGGCCCCCATCATTACTTTCAGGACATAGCACACACAACAGGCCTTGTAGGTGTTTATGCAGTGGCGTAGCTAGCTGTTGTGCCGCACGTGGCGGTCACTGCGTTTGCCCCCCGGCGTCGCATGAAGAGCGGGTGGGTTTGGGGGGAGGCTGCAGGTAAGAGGGGGGTTGGGAGGGAGGCTGCCGCCCCCAAAAAACTCATGCCACCCGGGGCGGACCGCCCCCCGCCCCCCTTGCTACGCCACTGTGTTTATGTTCTGAAAGTTTCCCAGCTTGCACGTTTCCCAGCGGTGGGAACCCAGGCAGTGTGCCCAGCTGAGTCCGCAGGTGGGACGCTGCAACTGCTTGGTTTTAGCAGATAAGACGCTGCCATTTCCTACACAGTAGTTATATGTTATAGTTGGAGGGCAAAGTCTTCACACAAGTCTGTGGCCTTCAGGTAGAAGGTATGGTCTATATTTAACAATAGGCCCTCGGGTTTTACCACCACAGCCAGACAGGTCCAGTTAAGACTCCATTCTTCCTCTACAGTAATCACCTGCCAGGTGTCACCCAGCACACAGACACCAACATTCTGTGCATCATCACGTTCTCACAGCATCAACACTCAACATTCTACAACATGCCCTACTTAGGCCATGCATACACAGGCACATCACGTCACTACCCTATGCTTTGCTGTTTGGCAGTCAGGGGCCATAAGTAGGTATAAGCTCTACCCTTGGATTCTCCTTTGATAAACCCTGGTACTGTTCGTCCTACACCTGATATCAAAGGTCACGAGGGCAACAGGAAGATGTAGAAATGAGGTAATGATTAGTAGAGCCTGAGATGATTTGAACAGTTTTTATTCATCAGCCATGTACAGCAATCTTCGCCCCTTCAGCTCAGGGTTGCCACTGCCACCTCATTACGAATCCTCCCAACCTTTCAATACCCCACATTCCATGACATCATAACCTAGAACGGAACTGCAGCTGGGTGACACAAGCTAGAACATTGCACAACCTTCTCGCTTTAATCTACAAAACAAGCAACTGCAAAAGGAAATCTAACCTACGGAAATTATCAAACCTATGGAATTGATGAAATAAAATAAAACCATTGCAAAACTGTGTAGCCATGAAAAAAATAAAAATAAATACCTGCCGCAAACTAAATCTTAATTCAACACCTAAGGTAGAAAAACAAGTCTATTCCAGCACAAAGATCGCGGTTTAGTATTCGGAAGATTGGTGCTCCATTACAAATTTGACGGGTATCCTGCCCGCCTTATCACAATACATTAGATCCTTATGCAGTTGTAATAAGGCAGACGGGGTATCCATCACGTTTGTGATGGAGTATCCGCCTGCTAAACTCTAAATCAGGTGAATAGTTCTTAAATTTTGCAGATAGACAAATTTGACATCCAGCCCGGCTCCTTCCTCCCCTTCCCTGGGCCCAGCATTCTGGTTGTGGTTATGTTCCAACTCATCGCCCGCAGTGCCTATTTGAACAACCTCACTTCCACCTCCTTCAGCACATGGCACTCAACCCAACACTTAGTCATCGGTGTGATGTTGCCGAAATGCTGATTCTGTATACTCCTCTGCCCTTTTCTGTGAGGTCATCAGAGGTACCATCCACACCAACTCCAAAATTCCTTCACTTAGCCAGATGACCTCTTCCATCACTCAACCTAACAGAATTTATTAGGCATTCAACCAGTCTCAAAAGCTCAGAAAACCTACTCTCAAATTTCCCACTTTCTTCACTCAAACCCATTCTCCATCTTTTATATCTACATTCACAACATCATGCTTTTCAGCATCATTATTCTTGTACTCTTCTTGCGCCTTCCTAACATTATTCCTTACTATTTCCAGTAACCATTCAATGCATCTTGACTCATTCATCAACCCAAATTATCCGTGGTGTAGGCTTGTCCACTCCTAAATGGACTATAACCAGTAACAGGAGGCATCAAATGATAAGCCCATAACGTTTTTCCACCTCTTATTGTTCATCATTGCCAACTGTATGGAACCCCTTAATCACCCTATTAAAGGACTCCATGGCACCATTACCTGCACAGTGTTACCCAGAAGCCGTAAGATAGGCATTGTCATTCCAAGCAAAGTAGCCTTCCCCAATAGGCATTTGTGCCGGGCAAATGATATCTACCCCAACCATTTCCCACTGCTTTTTAGTTCACACCATGGGGCTTAAAGCCGGTCGGAGAGTATAAAAGACTTATCGGATCTCTTGAACTCTAAACAATCATACACAAATTGTTCACTCTCTAGACTCATACCTGGCCACCAATATGAACCTTCTGATTCTTTTTCAAATATTTACACTGCTAGGATGACCTTAATGGCACAGATTCAAAATCTTCTTCCGCAAGCTCGAAGGCCGTACAACCTTCACACTCCTCATTACAAAATCAGAACTCACACTCAACTCTACCTTAACTTCCCAAGAACATATGAGAGCACCATTGCGTTATTTTTTATTTTGCTAACCATCACTTACAACCCTTCTCACATCTTGTAAAACACAGTCCTTCAGTGTGCTTCCAACCATTCTTCCTTGTTTATGCATCTTACCTCTATCCCCTCAATAAAATGCAACCTGACAGTCTTCTCAGTCATCCTAAGGAGTTTCTTTCAATGGTAGCGGTAATTGGCTAAGGCCATCTCCTACTCTATTTCTAGCACCCAGCATATAACATACTCTGTAACTTAAGTTTTTCGTAATATATTAGTCATCAATAACTTTGCGAGAAGTTTATGATCTGTTCTTACTTTGAACTTTATCCCCCCCACAAAAGAGCGAAAATGTTCTAAATCCAACATGCACACTAATGTCTCTTGCGGTATTACAGAGTAGCGTTTCTCTGTTAACAACAAACTCTGGGAGGCAAAAGCAATAGCTACTTCTTTTCCCAAATTCGCCAACTGGGTCAACACTGCACCCAATCCGGCATTGCTTGCATCTAATGTAACCACACTGTGAGCACTGGGATTAAAACATTGTAAAGGTGGTGCCTTGCATATGCCATTCTTGATAACCGTAAATGCTTTCTGGCAAACAATTGACCATACAGAGTTCGATATTCCCTTTAGCAGTTGTCTTGACGTGTGCATTTTCTCAACAAAACCACACGCAAACTTTGAATGGTATTCTGTCAAACCTAAGAAATTGTACAGCACCTCTGTATTTAAAAGGAGCAGGGACACTCTCATCTGCTTCAACGAGCTTCTTAGGTTTGGTACCATCAGATCCAATTTCTTGGCCAAGGTATGCTGCGAACCGTGTAGTGAATTTACATTTAGCATACTCTTCCGTGAGGCTTCTTTCATCCAGCACCCTCAAAACCCTTCTAAGATGCTCGTCATGCTCTAATCTATTTTGTCCATAATATGGACATCATCTTGGAAAAATAAGACTAAATCAATATACCTCAAAATATCAAACATAAGTCTCTGAAAGAAGACAGCAGCAGATGCTAGGCCACAGGGCATCCCAAATAATTGGAAATACCCCTCAGAAGTGATGAATGTAGTCAACCAGCCAATCCAAACGAAACTTATCTGTCAAGGAGCAGCAGATAAAAGAGGAAGATGGTTGGTGTGTAGAGAGTTATATAGGCTACGGTGACATTCTAGTTCTGGAATTTTGTGTTTGGTTCTGTTTTACTTTAAAGTGCTGCAAGGAGCTGGCAATAAAATATATATGCATAATGCTAGTCTCCATGTCTTTAATGGAATACAGATTCTCTCTTCACAAACTTGGAGAATCTACATTCTCTGTCAAAATAATTCTAACCTACCAATCTTGCTTGAAAATACCTCTAGAAATGCCTTACTTAATCTACAACTCACTTTCACATTCTCACCAACTACTAACCCCTTCTCTGGGCTACTAGGATACAGTACTAATATCCAAATGATGTTGTTTTCCCAACCCAACACAAAAGGTGCCTTTTTGGGCATGTGAAGCTTCCCTTCAGATTTCCTTCGGAATTGGTTCTCCTGTGATATCTGATGGTTCCAGCCGGTCTCCAATGGTGTCCACAAATTTCTCTTACCACACTTACTCGTTGACAATGATTTAAGGGTACCCAAATTGACTACTATATTAATTTCAATACCAGCAATACACATTTCAGACACAGCCTTTGAATGAGAGTTTAAATTCAAGTGGGAAACCTTTTCTTTGACATTCAATACACAGATGTGAGGTAATGACTCATCACTTGCTGAAACTTACAGTCCTGGACCTCCCACTCACATTTTATTGTGGGGTTACTACGCTTCCTCTTACACACCATTGCAAAGTGCCTCAGCCTGCCGCAGGTTGAATAATTGATTAAATGCAGGGCACATTTTTTTATTAGCCAAATGTTCCGATCTGCCACATCTTTACAAGCTTTTACAACTTGTTTTCACTTGCACTCTACCAATTTTTAAGTTCTGCTTATCTTCTTTACTTTTATTAGTCATGTAATTCTTGCTACTATATCTACCTTTCCTCCTTTGTGCCAGCCTGCTAACTACTTAATTTTTCTTAGTAGTATCCAAAACCGCAATAGCACACCTTCCTTCCAAAGTATGACCAATACATCTGTTGGAGCAAGGTTTCATAAATGAAACTTGCTTGTACGCAATCCTCCTCATAGTATTAATTTATTAAAATTGTATTGTTAATACTAACCTTTGCATACACTACACTAATAGCAAGGAAGCTTGCCTATGTGTTTTTACTAACGAATAACGCTTGTCTGTAATCTAAAATGGCCGCTAAAGCGTGGGAACCTTACTGCGCATGTCGCAACCTGATCACATGGTGTGACGTCTTTCTTTGCTTGGTGGGAAACTTCTGCTTCTGCGCAGTGTGCATTAAATGGCTGCTCGATGTTTTCACATGCTTCAGCTTGCTCTTGTGTTATTTTAAGTTATCGTTTTCTTAACGCTACTAATGCGGGATAGTATATATAAAATTAAAATGGGAATAGAATAAAAATAGTGGGTATACAGTGAAACATTTTATTTGTGATTTTAATATTCTCTTCTTGCACTTTTATTAGTTCGTAAACTTGGGCCTGAGTTGGTGACTTGTAACTCGAGAGACGATGGTTCTGCGCATGTATCCTGTGTGCCTGCCAAGTGAAGTCAACTTGGACGTCTCCCAAGGCCATGACCCATTGGCCGAAGATGCTGTACTTTGTTTCCAGTGGACAAAATGATACTTTTCCCCTGTAAAATGTATAACAACATTTGTCGTGAGACGGGTGGGAAATAAAGCAAATGTATTAATTTGAAGGGGTGGGAACGTAAAGGACAATAGGCTTTACAATTTAGGACAAATCAATATGGTGCGACAATCCACCCCCGTCGCTGTCCAATCAGAAGTAGTGGCCCCATATTTTAGCAACATTAAGGGGAGGTACATGGGCGTAGAAGGGTATAATAGATATAGAATTAGCTAATTAGTTTAGCTTCTAGCTCAGACCGCAGAGAGCGCGCACAGAAGACTAGCGCTCTTAGCTCCAGACTGCCAAGCTGATCGATTGCAGACTGAACCGCTGTCCAGAGAGGTCCTGAGGAGGGCGGCGGAGTCCATTAGAAGGAAGGCACGGGAGAATCGAGGAGAAGCCGAGTATCAGAGAGGGGAACGACGCAGGCGTCGTTGTAGAGAAGGTCACCGGTCCTGTTCTGATCCCGGAGGAAGTCTTTGCTCTTCATCCTTCCTGGGTCCTATCTTTTCAACTCCTTGGCTAAGGGGTTTGGTTCTCGCACTTAGGTAAATATAATGCAACCTTTAGTTGCGCTGCTGTCTCTATCTTCTTCTCTTCTTTAAACACCGTCATTGATTAGCAATAATCATTTCTATGCTTAATCTTGGGTCTTACGATTAAAGTACCATGTGGCTTTGTATTTTACTCTGCTAAATCTTTAGATAAACAATTTAAAACTTCCTGGCTCAGTGGTTATTTCAGGATTTTGTATTATAATGAATGTCACTCATTTTAAACTTCCCAATTAGCAAAGGATTCATCGGTAAGTCATTACTCTTCAATCAGAAGGTAATTGGTAGCAGGGATTTTTGATAAGAGTAACAACTGATAAACCCAGCGTAAGTATTAGCGTAGTGTAAATGTATGGGCCCAAGTGAGTATATGGTGTATGAATGCTGTTTGCTAATATCGTGCTGGATCAGTTTTCTGGTAAGCAGAGGACGGTTATGTTTACTTTTGTTAATTGGGTAATGAGAATTTTATTTGTATTTTTATGAACTAACATCCGCTTAAAATTTTGATTTTTGTTTTATGTTGTCCAGAATACCCCGGGGTAAAAAGAATAGCGGGTGGCAAGTGGAAGCCATACTGCAGTGAGGTTATCTGCCAGGCAGAATTAGTACTGAAAAGTTAAGCAGGACTTTCAGTACTCGTTAGGGATTCTATGCGTGTGAGTAATAGCAAAAGAGTACGCTGGTAAAAATTTGATGTTATATCACCTAGAAAGGGTAACATTGGAGAAGTAACAGGTACTTCTGGAGCTTGTGTGAAGAGTAGACGGAAGTGTTTTACTCGTAGTGTATGTTTAGTAAACGGAAAGGTTTTACTAAGTATGAGGGAAAACTATCTTTTCTGTTTTAGAGAAACTGGCACGATAGCGAATGTTTTATGTTGTTACTGAAATTTAATTAAGATTTATAGAGAAAATAAGTTTGCGTAAATTTTGTAAAGGGAGGGTCAGTTGCCGGAGAGGGAGCTGACGTCACAAAACGCCGCGTTGAGATTGGTTGAATCCGCGGGTGAGGAAAGACCATTGTAAAGGAGGGGTTAGTGGTCAGGAGTAATACTGACGTCACAAGTGTCGCGCTGGGATTGGTTAAACCAGCAAGGACAGAAAAGAGCAGATTGTAAAGGAGGGGTTGACAGAGAAACGTCACCAAAAGACCGCGCAAGGATTGGTTCGGAAATAAAAGGTAGCAGACATTTGATTGGTCGAGAATTTAGAAGCAAAATTCTTAGTGGATAAAGATTGCATGTTAAAACGCAATCTGACTTTAACAGGAACTCGTCCGGATAGGAGATTCCTAGGTTTTGCAGAATATAATTTTGTACACCGAAGATTAGATAGAATGTACGGAGAAAGGAGAAAAATGTCATTTTTACAAAAGATTAAGAATTATTTTAAAAAGGACAAACCAATCAAAACTAGAGAAGGAATTATTATTCCACCAGCTAAAACGCCCGCTTCATTTATGATGATGGAAAGAGGTTATCATACTTGTGTATGGATGGAGAATTGGATAGAATACACCAAAAATGATGGAGTATTAGCATTTCCTGAGAATGGTACCTTCAATGGAAGAATTCTTCAAAACTTGAGATTGAGGATGAATGACTTAGAACCCAGACCTAGATTAACCCAATACGAAGCTCTAGAAGAATGGGAAACCGAGGCATTTGAGCGTGATCGACCTCGGAGTAATAGGAGTTATCCAGGATTTTTTCCCAGATATCAAAGTGAGTCTAGGGATGGTCAGATGAAACAATGGAGAAGGGCAATGATTACAGAAGGATTATATCCATTGTTCTCAGCAGAGGAAAAATTAGGAAGTAAGTGCACAGAAAATACAAAACATTTAATGAGAAATGAGGAATCTGAAGACGAATTTATGGAGGAAATGTTAAGAAATCCCCCACCATATCAGGAAGGGACAAGTGGATGCACCCCAAGTGCACCACCAAAAACTCCATTAGTGCCACAGGTAATGCATGAATTCACCACGAGTAGAATACTTCATGTCAAAGAAAAAGAAGCCCTAGAAAAGACCAGAGCAGAATTAATACAGAAAATAACCCAGATAAAAGTGCGTCCTGATTCATTGACCATACCAGTAACAATTGGTCCAGTAGTTCCATTATATGGTACTCAGGGAAGCTGTCCTCCACCGATACTTACACCTACTGCTGTGAATAATCCCAAACCTGAAGCTCCAGTTATAATTGAGGATCAATTTAGTGACTGTGAATCCACAATATCACTCATGGACTTACCTATTCGAGGTTCTGTAAATAGTACTCCCAGAAAAGAGGTACCTGGAGGTTCAAAAGATGTAAGTTTAATGACTTCATCGGGAACAAAAAGAGCTACCATAGTAACACCTGAAGATCTGGAAAGATGGGTGCAAGGGTCAGTTAAACAGTGTACGTCTCCGAAAATAATAGACATTCATAAATTGAAAGTCGAATTAGAAGAAATAATAGCAGGAAATATAGGACTAGAACGCTTAAATACCTATGATGAAGAAGAATTATTGTTCCTGTGCAGGAGTATCACCAGAAATGTAAAGATATTCCATGAAAAATTGTCCAATTTAGCACTACAGATGGGCATAGAAATAGGGAGTTCAAAGGTACTACAGAAACCCTATAGATCAGAATTTTCAGACAAAGATTTAGAAAATATGAATGCCTCTGGAAGAAGATTACAAATAAGAGAATTAATGTTAGTTTTGCAAAAATGGGGAGACCTAGATAAATGGAAAACTAGGTGGGCTAAGAAAAAGGAAGAAGCACGAACAAGTAGAACAGCATCAGAATATGTGATGAAGGAATCAGGGAGAACAGACCAAATGTATCCAATGCGAGAAGTTGCGGGAGGAGGATATGTACATGTCCCATGGAGCAGACAAGATATTTTGTCATTTATGAATGATTTTCCAAAGTTGAGAGAAAAACCAATTGAATGGTACAAGCAGGTTGACAGGTTTGTGAAGGTGTCGAAGGTATTGTTGAAGGATTTGGATGGTTTGTTTGACATAGTGGTACCTGCCGATTTATGGACAGATTGCAAAATCATAGTGGATTGGTCAAGTGATGAATATCCTAGAGATCCGAAAACAGGTGCCCCGTCAAATGATGTGATGAAAAAGTATCAGCAGGTGATAACTTACCTGAAGGGGAAAATACCACCGAAAGAAACAGATTGGGTAAAAATAGATCGAACTACCCAAGAAGCTAATGAATCGGTGCATTCCTACTATGAGCGTCTATTGCAGGTATTTAAACAGTATAGTGGCTTTGAGGACATTGGAGACAAGAACATGAGTCAGTTTGTGTATCGGTTTGTTTACGGTTTGAAGCCAGAGATTTGCCAGATGATTAAACAACACATGCTGTGTTGGCAGGGAAAGCCCATAGATGAGATTTTGAAGTATGCAAAATATTGTGGAGACGATATTGAGGATAGACACAAGAAATTGCAAGAAAAAGTGATGTGGGCTCAGGTGAAAATGGCTGAGAAGCAGGGAATTGATTTGGAAAATCCGAGTGAAAATCCAGGAAAAGATTCTGGAACGAGTGGTGATACGGGAAATGGTGGAAAATGTAGAGGTCGAATGAGTAGAGAAGAAGCTAAAAAGAAATTTCCTTGTCATGGATGCGGAAAATTGGGGCATTGGAAGTGTTAGACCTGGCATCCTTGGCGTGGGTCTCCCTTCCATTTTTTATGATGCCTCCTATGTTACCGATCCATTTTTGCTGGCGTTAGATGCTTTGGGCACTGTGCCACTGCTATTCAGTGCCACAGTGCAAGTGCTCCCTATGATAAATTGCGTTATGTATTAGTGACTCCATGATTGGATGATTGGGTTACTTGTTAGTCCCTAGTACAGTGCACGGAGTGTGACCAGGGCTTGTAAATCCAATGCCGCTGGTGGGCTTGCAGCACTGGTTGTGCCACCCACAGAAGCGGCTTGTCAAATATGCCTCAGGCCTGCCATTGCAGAGCCTGTGTGCAGCCTAGGGCTGCCATGTCGACTTGGTGAGTACACCCACTTACCAGTCCCTAAACCTTCCCTTTGCTGCATGTTGGTCACCCCTAAAGTAGGCCCTAGGGCAGGGTGCATTGTAAGTACAAGGTAGGACATGCCCTGGTGTGTGTGGCATGTCCTAATAGTGAATTACAGCCATTTTCGTTTTTCACTATTGCAAGGCTACCTGCTCCCCATAGGCCAGAATGGGCAGACTGACTATTACACCTTATAGTCAGAACTGACCCAGGGAACATGGTAGAAAAACGAATTTAGTATGCCTGAACTCAGAATGATAAAATACATCTTTTAGTGAAGTTGGTTTTAACATTCTGTGTTTGAAAATACCACTTTTAGAAAGTGGGTATTTTCTTGCCTAAACTTCCAAGCCTGCCTCTGCTAGGTTGTGTATTCCTTGTCTGGAGATTGAGTGACAGGGGCTGGGGGTGGCTACAGGAGACAGGGTGAGTCAGCACAGGGCTGAATAGAAAGATCTGCATCCAGAGTGGAGGGAGGAGTTGCACCTGGGTCTGAATAGGGCTGTGCCTGCCTTCCACAATGCTGGCTCCACCTCCTGCCGGGCGGCTGAGCACCCTGCCCCACATTCTGAAAGGAAAGAAGGAGACAGAAAAACAAAGTGCTCCAGGACTGACCAGAACTGGTTTTGGGCTGGGCAGAGGCCTCTCTGCCTTCAGAGAACAAAGGAAAACGGTGTATAAAAAGGGGACCCAGACCCCTAGGAAATTAGATCACTTTGGGAAAACAAGAAGAAACCTTTGCTGAGGAGCGGAACCAAGAAGGAACTGAGGAGAAGACTATCCCTAAGCTAGAGGGATCTGCCTGCAGTGGTTGCCTGACTGCCAAAGGGAGGAGAAAGGACTTTGTGTGCACTTTTATTCAACTTGTAAAGTATCTCCAAGGGCTTGAGAAAAGAGCTTGCCTCCTGCTGAAGTCTCAGGGACAACAGACTTCAACCACCAGCTCCCCAAGAATCCTTTGGAAGTGCCTGCTGCTGTTTTGGGCCTTCTGAAGGGACTGCGTGTCGCAAGGAGCTGGAAGCGCGACTCAAGAGGAAGAAGCGTGTCGCCGTCGCTGCTGCTGCCGTCGCAACTCCGAAGGAGGGTGTCGCCGCTGTAGCTGTCGTATTGCACCGCATCGAGAGAAGCGTCCCGCAACGAAGAGGAAGCGTGTCGCTGTCGCTGCTGCTGCCGTCGCAACTCCGAAGGAGGGTGTCGCCGCTGTAGCTGTCGCATTGCACCGCATCAAGAGAAGCGCCTCGCATCCACGGAGAAGCGTGCCGCCGTCGGAGCTGCTGCCGTCGCATCACGAAACAAGGGTGTCGCCGCTGCAGTTGTCGCATCGAGCGGAAGCGTCTCGCAACGTCGGAGAAGAGGGTCGCCGCCAAAGCCGCTGTCGTCGCATCGCTGAACAAGGGTGTCGCCGCTGTAGCTGACGCATCGAGTCGAGACGTCTCGCAACCTCGGAGAAGCGTGCCGCCTCAAGAAGAACTTGACGTCTTTATTTCTTTGCACCAGAACTTTGTCGCATTTCCATCGCTGCAACATTGCTTGTTGTGGAAGCGTCCCGCATCGTAAGGTACATTGACTTAAAGTGTCGCATCTTAAGAACTGAACTGAACTAAGCTAAACCTACCCTTTTAAGTACAGTATTGTGGATTTTTGTCGTTATGGTCTTGTGTTAAAACTATATAAAGAATACTTATTTTTGATATAAACCTTGTGTGGTGTCCATCTGTAGTGCGTCACTAGATTACTGTATGTGTTCACAAATGCTTTACACACTGCCTCTGAGATAAGCCTGTCTGCTCGTGCCAAGCTACCAAGGGGGTGAGCAGGGGTTATTTTAGGAGTGTACCCCTTTACCCTGACTAGAGGCGAGGGTCCCTATTTGTCACAAGTACCTACCTGTGCCAACTAGAGACCCCCAATTCTAACATTGGTGGTCAGCGGTGAGGATTCTGGACTTGCATTTGTGACTCATGTACAGTGATTGGTGAACACTACTAGTGAGTGCAGACCAAAACGCGACCACATACTGTTGGTAGATTTGTTTTTCTAGGACGTTCCATTTTTGCCAAGTTTAACCATCATGGAAGACACAGCATCCATAGCATCTGTTGGTTCTGAGTGGGAAGAGGAGAAACTGGAATGCTACAAAGTGAGGCAGCTGAAGCACTTCTGCAAAAAGTTTAATGTTGCAATTACCGGGCTCACCAGGAGGGAGGAGTTCTACAAGGCGCTGAGGGCCTGGGTAGAAGCAAGGAAAACCCCTGAGAATGAGGAAGGGGATAATGATGCAGATGTGCAGCTGGAAGGGCCATTGGGTCCAGGGGAAAGGAAGGCACCTTCCCCAGCAGGTAGCAGTGTTTCTGCCAAAGGCCTGTCCCCAGGAGAGCTGGAGGACAGGGAGAGAAATAGGATGCATGAGTTGGAGCTGGCCAAAATGAATGGGCAATTGGAAATTAAGAAACTGGCCCTAGAAGAAAAGAAAATGCAGCTTGAGCATGATAGAAGTTTGAGGGAGTTGGATTTGAAAGCTAGGAGCTTAGAAATTACTCCCTCTGGTGGCAGCACACCGTCAATACCTGTGGAATCTAGAGTATATATTCCTAAAGATGTGGTCAGGGAGTTTTTAAAAATGATGACATTGGGCAGTGGTTCAAGGCCTATGAGGTAGCCATGTCTTCCCACCGGGTCCCTGAGAAGGATTGGGGAGCGGGGTTGTGGGGACGGTTCCTTAGTGAGGGGCGGGACACACTGCTAGATTTGCCTTCTGATGTCCATAATTCATATCGCCACATGAAGGATGCTTTAATGTCTAGGTATGGGTTAACTCCTGAATTGTATAGGCAGAGGTTCAGGGGTTGCACAAAGATAGAGAACAGTACCTGGGTTGAATATGTCACTTTTTTCTGCAGAGCATTGGATGGTTGGGTGAAGGGTAGCAAAGTTGATGATTTTCAGGGGCTCCTTGATTTGATTGCATGGGAGCACTTGTCAAGTAACTGTTTTCCAGAGCTACGCCAGCACCTGATAGATAGCAAGCTGACTATCCCTAGGAAGCTTGCTGAGGAGGCGGACCGCTGGGTCAGTACCAGGGTCCACAAGGGTCACGTGGGAGACTCAGCCAAGGGTGGGCAGGGTCCCCAGCAGAAGAGTGGGGGGACAAGGGTAAACAGAGGAGTTCCAAAGAAGGCCCCAAAGTAGTCCCCAAGGGAACCAAGGGAAAGGTTCCCAGCCTCCCCCCCAGAAACCCGCAGGGGCCCCGACAGGTCCACCTGTTCAAAGGGGACCCCTGAGATGCTACAAATGTGGGGACCTGGGTCACATAGCGAGTGATCCCAAGTGCCGCCAGTTTGGAAAAACCGCACCCCCTGGTGCAGCCCCCGGCAGATGGCTAGTGTAGCCCTGGGGGAGGAGATGGATGCCCCAGAGGGGTGGGGCCCCGCACAGATGTCCCTTGTCTCATTAGGAGACTGTGAGATGGTCCCCAAGACCCAGCTGCCTGATAACACTAAGAAATACAGGCAGTGGGTGACCATCAATGGCCATAGGGTGGAGGCTCTTAGAGATACAGGAGCCAGTGTGACAGCTGTCAAGTGTCACCTGGTGTCTCAAGAGCAGGTTGTCCCCCATGCATTCTATCCAGTTGTTGCCGCTGACAACACAGAGAGTCACTGCAAAGTGGCTCAGGTTCCCTTTGAGTGGGGGGTCTCTGGTACTCTTCAGGTAGCTGTGAGGCCCGCCATGCCTGTTGACTGTTTGTTAGGGAATGACTTGGAGAGCTCACCTTGGGCGAAGGTGGAGCGAAGTGCTCATTTGGAGATGTTGGGTCTGCCTGACTGGGCGTGTGTGACCACCCGGTCCATGGCAGCAAGTAAAGGTGCTCAAGAGGACCTGGAGCCTGAGGGGAGGCCCAGGTACCTGCCGTCACGAGAAGAGGCAGGGGGCGCGGGAAACCGGCCCCGAAGTTCCCACGGTCCAGGAGGAGGCAGACCCTGAGGGGGATGCCCTGGAGCCTACAGGGGAACAGGTAGCTGAACTGGGGGACCTGCCTGAGCTGACCCATTGGCAGCAGGAAGGAGGACCCTCCAGGGAGGAATTCTGCAAGGAGCAGAAAGAATGCCCTTCTCTGGTGGGTCTGCGGCAACAGGCTGCAGACCAGGCAACAGGTGATCAGTCTGGGTCACATTGGGTCTATTGGGAGAATGATCTCCTGTATACTGAGCCTAAGGTTGCTGAGCCTGGGTCAGCCCGTGTGCTGGTGGTACCCCAGTGCTTCAGAGCCTTCCTACTGGGGCTGGCTCATGATGTTCCATTGGCAGGACATTTGGGGCAGGACAAGACCTTTGATAGGCTTGTCACCCACTTTTATTGGCCCCAAATGCGCAGGAGTTCAGACACTCACTGCAGCACGTGTCAGACTTGCCAGGCAAGTGGAAAGAGTGGGAGGAAGCGCAAGGCTCCTCTCCAGCCATTCCCTGTAGTCAGCACCCCCTTTGAACGGGTGGGTATTGACATTGTGGGGCCACTGGACCCCAAGACAGCCATGGGCAACAGGTTCATCCTGGTCTTGGTGGACCATGCCACCCGGTACCCGGAAGCCATACCTCTGAGGACAGTGACGGCCCCCGTGGTGGGACGAGCACTGATGGGAATTTTCTCCCGAGTGGGATTCCCTAGCGAGGTGGTGTCTGACCGGGGGACCAACTTCATTTCCAAGTATATGAAGTCCCTGTGGCAGGAGTGTGGGGTAACCTACAAGTTTACCACTCCTTACCACCCCCAAGGAAATGGATTGGTTGAAAGGTTCAACCGAACCCTCAAAGGCATGATTATGGGTCTTGAGGAACCTATGAGGCGTAAGTGGGACGTCCTCTTACCATGCCTGCTCTTTGCTTACCGTGAGGTGCCACAGAAATCTCTAGGGTTCAGTCCCTTTGAGCTTCTCTATGGGCACCCAGTAAGAGGACCTCTAAGTTTGGTCAAAGAAGGCTGGGAGCAATCTCCCAGGAAACCTCCCCAGGATGTATACAGTTACATGCTGGCCTTTAGGAACCAAACTAGGCGTTTCAGGCAACTCGCTGAGGCGAATCTGGAAGCCAGCCAGGAGGAGATGAAGCGGTGGTACGACCAGAATGCCACTCTGGTAGAGCTTCAGCCTGGTCAGAAAGTGTGGGTCATGGCCCCAGTGGAGCCCTGCGCGCTCCAGGATAAGTGGACCGGACCCTTTGAGGTTGTCGAGCGCAAAAGTCCGGTTACCTACTTGGTGGACTTGCGGTCTCCCAGGAACCCCTTGAGGGTCCTGCATGTCAACCGCCTGAAGCCCCACTTGGAGAGGTCCCAAGTGGGCATGCTCTTAGCGACAGATGCTGGGATGGAGGAGGAGACCGAGCCTCTTCCTGACCTCCTGTCAGCAACAGAGCAAGATGGGTCAGTGGATGGTGTCAACCTCTCTTCCACCCTGACCCCTGAACAACAGAATGACTGCCGCCAGTTGCTGGGACAGTTTTCTGATCTGTTCTCCCTGGTTCCCGGTGTCACAGATTGGTGCACCCATGATGTGGACACTGGGGACAGTACACCTGTGAAGCACAAATCTTACAGGGTGACTGACAGGGTGAGAGCTTGCATCAAGGAGGAGGTCTCCAAAATGCTTGCGTTAGGGGTGATTGAGTCCTCTAACAGTCCTTGGGCCAGCCCAGTGGTCTTGGTCCCAAAGGCTGCCGCACCGGGTGCCACACCAGAACTCCGGTTCTGTGTGGACTACCGAGGGCTCAATTCAGTCACCAGGACTGACGCGCACCCCATCCCCAGAGCTGATGAGCTCATAGATCGGCTAGGGGCTGCACGGTACCTCAGCACGTTTGACTTGACGTCTGGGTACTGGCAGATCGCCTTGACTGATGGGGCCAGAGAGAGGTCAGCATTCTCCACACCAGATGGGCACTACCAGTTCCGGGTGATGCCCTTTGGGATGAAGAATGCCCCTGCCACCTTCCAGAGGTTGGTCAACCAGGTGTTGGCTGGACTGGACTCGTTCAGTGCCGCCTACCTGGATGACATCGCAGTGTTCAGCGCCAGTTGGGAAGAACATCTGCGCCACCTCTGGGAAGTGTTGATGGCGCTGCGGAGAGCAGGCCTCACGATCAAGGCGAGTAAGTGCCAGATCGGGCAGGGTTCCGTGGTGTACTTGGGACACCAGGTGGGGAGCGGCCAGGTGGCGCCCCTACAACCCAAAATTGAAACCATCCTGAATTGGGAACCCCCAAAACCCAGACAGAGGTGAGGGCCTTCTTAGGACTCACGGGTTACTACAGGAGGTTTGTCAAGGGGTATGGCAGCATAGTTGCACCCCTGACAGGGCTGACTTCCAGGAAGCAGCCCAGGAAAGTGATTTGGACTGACACCTGTCAGACCGCTTTTGAGGCCCTGAAAACTGCCATGTGCACGGCGCCCGTGCTCCTGGCACCCAACTTCTCCAAAGAGTTCGTAGTACAAACAGACGCTTCAGAGCATGGTGTGGGGGCTGTTCTGTCACAGATGAATGAGGAGGGCCTAGATCAACCCGTAGCCTTCATCAGTAGGAGGTTACTACCACGGGAACAGAGGTGGAGTGCTATTGAGCGTGAGGCATTTGCTGTGGTCTGGGCACTGAAGAAGCTGAGACCATACCTGTTTGGGACTCACTTCCGGGTTCAGACAGACCACAGGCCCCTCAGATGGTTGATGCAGATGAGGGGTGAGAATCCAAAGCTGTTGAGGTGGTCCATTTCCCTACAGGGGATGGATTTCACGGTGGAACACCGCCCTGGTACAGAACACGCCAATGCTGATGGTCTGTCCAGATTTTTCCGCCTTAGTGAAGAGAGCTCCCCTGAGGTAGGGTAGTTCTCCCCACATTTCAGCTGGAGGGGACACGTGTTAGACCTGGCATCCTTGGCGTGGGTCTCCCTTCCATTTTTTATGATGCCTCCTATGTTACCGATCCATTTTTGCTGGCGTTAGATGCTTTGGGCACTGTGCCACTGCTATTCAGTGCCACAGTGCAAGTGCTCCCTATGATAAATTGCGTTATGTATTAGTGACTCCATGATTGGATGATTGGGTTACTTGTTAGTCCCTAGTACAGTGCACGGAGTGTGACCAGGGCTTGTAAATCCAATGCCGCTGGTGGGCTTGCAGCACTGGTTGTGCCACCCACAGAAGCGGCTTGTCAAATATGCCTCAGGCCTGCCATTGCAGAGCCTGTGTGCAGCCTAGGGCTGCCATGTCGACTTGGTGAGTACACCCACTTACCAGTCCCTAAACCTTCCCTTTGCTGCATGTTGGTCACCCCTAAAGTAGGCCCTAGGGCAGGGTGCATTGTAAGTACAAGGTAGGACATGCCCTGGTGTGTGTGGCATGTCCTAATAGTGAATTACAGCCATTTTCGTTTTTCACTATTGCAAGGCTACCTGCTCCCCATAGGCCAGAATGGGCAGACTGACTATTACACCTTATAGTCAGAACTGACCCAGGGAACATGGTAGAAAAACGAATTTAGTATGCCTGAACTCAGAATGATAAAATACATCTTTTAGTGAAGTTGGTTTTAACATTCTGTGTTTGAAAATACCACTTTTAGAAAGTGGGTATTTTCTTGCCTAAACTTCCAAGCCTGCCTCTGCTAGGTTGTGTATTCCTTGTCTGGAGATTGAGTGACAGGGGCTGGGGGTGGCTACAGGAGACAGGGTGAGTCAGCACAGGGCTGAATAGAAAGATCTGCATCCAGAGTGGAGGGAGGAGTTGCACCTGGGTCTGAATAGGGCTGTGCCTGCCTTCCACAATGCTGGCTCCACCTCCTGCCGGGCGGCTGAGCACCCTGCCCCACATTCTGAAAGGAAAGAAGGAGACAGAAAAACAAAGTGCTCCAGGACTGACCAGAACTGGTTTTGGGCTGGGCAGAGGCCTCTCTGCCTTCAGAGAACAAAGGAAAACGGTGTATAAAAAGGGGACCCAGACCCCTAGGAAATTAGATCACTTTGGGAAAACAAGAAGAAACCTTTGCTGAGGAGCGGAACCAAGAAGGAACTGAGGAGAAGACTATCCCTAAGCTAGAGGGATCTGCCTGCAGTGGTTGCCTGACTGCCAAAGGGAGGAGAAAGGACTTTGTGTGCACTTTTATTCAACTTGTAAAGTATCTCCAAGGGCTTGAGAAAAGAGCTTGCCTCCTGCTGAAGTCTCAGGGACAACAGACTTCAACCACCAGCTCCCCAAGAATCCTTTGGAAGTGCCTGCTGCTGTTTTGGGCCTTCTGAAGGGACTGCGTGTCGCAAGGAGCTGGAAGCGCGACTCAAGAGGAAGAAGCGTGTCGCCGTCGCTGCTGCTGCCGTCGCAACTCCGAAGGAGGGTGTCGCCGCTGTAGCTGTCGTATTGCACCGCATCGAGAGAAGCGTCCCGCAACGAAGAGGAAGCGTGTCGCCGTCGCTGCTGCTGCCGTCGCAACTCCGAAGGAGGGTGTCGCCGCTGTAGCTGTCGCATTGCACCGCATCAAGAGAAGCGCCTCGCATCCACGGAGAAGCGTGCCGCCGTCGGAGCTGCTGCCGTCGCATCACGAAACAAGGGTGTCGCCGCTGCAGTTGTCGCATCGAGCGGAAGCGTCTCGCAACGTCGGAGAAGAGGGTCGCCGCCAAAGCCGCTGTCGTCGCATCGCTGAACAAGGGTGTCGCCGCTGTAGCTGACGCATCGAGTCGAGACGTCTCGCAACCTCGGAGAAGCGTGCCGCCTCAAGAAGAACTTGACGTCTTTATTTCTTTGCACCAGAACTTTGTCGCATTTCCATCGCTGCAACATTGCTTGTTGTGGAAGCGTCCCGCATCGTAAGGTACATTGACTTAAAGTGTCGCATCTTAAGAACTGAACTGAACTAAGCTAAACCTACCCTTTTAAGTACAGTATTGTGGATTTTTGTCGTTATGGTCTTGTGTTAAAACTATATAAAGAATACTTATTTTTGATATAAACCTTGTGTGGTGTCCATCTGTAGTGCGTCACTAGATTACTGTATGTGTTCACAAATGCTTTACACACTGCCTCTGAGATAAGCCTGTCTGCTCGTGCCAAGCTACCAAGGGGGTGAGCAGGGGTTATTTTAGGAGTGTACCCCTTTACCCTGACTAGAGGCGAGGGTCCCTATTTGTCACAAGTACCTACCTGTGCCAACTAGAGACCCCCAATTCTAACAGGAAGGATGAATGTAAAAAGATTCGGAATAATAATGGCCCAAATCAAAATTTAAATCCACAGACGCAGAATGACTCACAGCAGGGTGTAAATCCTCAGAGTCAGTTGCCACCTGCTCCTATTCAGGGTAATGTAAGCAGAGCAAAGCATGGTACCGACATCGGATATCAGGGAGGAAGTGGTAAGAATGATTATATGACATCACAATTTCTTTTGCAGGACGATTTGTGTCAATTCAGTCCATGACGGTGCCTAGGAGAGGGGAAGAAGGAGTGCATACTTGGCGCATCCTTACAGGTAGATCAGTCAGGTCCATATGTTGAAGGGAATGTGAAAGGTAATAATATTACTTTCCTTTTGGACACTGGTGCTACCCGGTCTACTGTGAGAACAGCAGACATTCCAGACCTTCCTCTCTCTGGTGAAAATATCCAAGTAGTGGGGGTAGCTAATCAGCGGATTAGGACACCTCTTACCGAACCAATGGAAGTTAAAATTGGAAACTTCAGAGAAATGCATCAATTTGTAGTGTGTGATTCTAGTCCAGTAAACTTATTAGGTAGGGATTTATTGTGCAAGATGAATTGTACAATTTTCTGCACACCGGATGGTGTGGCAGTTCAGACACAAGATGAAGACCATGTATATAAAATTATGATTGCAAAACAAGGTACAGAAGTGGATGAGATGTTTTCGTTAATAACAAAAGATGAGTTGCCAGAAGAATTAAAAGATACAGTAAACCCCGTAGTATGGGATTTCACCGGAAAGGAAGTAGGACTTATGGCTAAAATAGATCCAGTCAAAATTACTGTAAAAGAAGGTGCAATTTTCCCAAATACCAGACAGTACAAAATGAGTGCAGAAGTAAAAGCAGGAGTCATTGAAGAAATAAATCGAATGGTAGAACAAAACATACTAAAAGAAGTAATGAGTAGCCCATGTAATTCACCAATAATGGGATTAAAGAAACCTAGTGGAAAATATAGGATTGTTCAGGACCTGAGGAAAATAAATAAGATTGTAGAACCTTGTTGTCCTATAGTACCAAATCCTGCAGTAATTCTATACCAGATCCCTTGGAGTGCAGGATGGTTCACAGTAATTGATTTGTGTCAAGCATTCTTTTCAATACCATTACATCCAGACAGCCAGTATCTCTTCTCATTTAAATTTGAGAACAAAGTTTATGTGTGGAATCGTGTTCCTCAGGTGTACACAGAAAGTCCTTCTATTTTCAACCAAATACTGAAAAAGTGCCTTGAAAAACTAGTGATGCCAGGAAGCTCAGTTTTAGTCCAATATATCGACGACTTATTGGTGGCATCGAACACCAATTCCATAGCGTTATTAAATCTTTTGGCAGAAGAAGGGCATAAAGTCTCACCTGAAAAATTGCAATTCTGTACAACAGCTGTTAAATATCTGGGACACCAAATTGAGAGAGGAAAAAGAAGAGTAACAGCTGAAAGAGTAGCTTTAATAAAGAAAATGCAAATGCCTGTAACACAAAGACAAGTGAGAATGTTCCTAAGAATAGTAGGTTACTGTCGACAATGGATACCAGGATTTTCCATGTTAGCTAAGCCCTTAATTAACATGACAAAAAAGAAAGCAAAAGACCCTGTGGAGTGGGAGGACGAAAGTGTAGAAGCTTTTGTAAAATTGAGAAATGCCCTATGTTCAGCACCTGCCTTAGGCATGCCTGATTATAAAAGAGAATTTGCATTGTTCTGTCATGAGAGAAAAATTGTGCACTTTCTGTCCTAACTCAAAGACATGGACTGGAAAGACGTCCTATAGCATATTTTTCTGCTACATTGGACCCAGTAGCAGCCGCGTTGCCAGGATGCTTAAAAGCAGTAGCGGCTACTTGTTTGAGCATTGAACAAAGTGAGTCAATTGTGATGGGACACCCTGTAAAAGTGTATGTTCCACATGCAGTTGTCATTCTGTTGACAAGAACCCGAACTCAGCATCTTACTCCTAGTCGGCTGACTAAATATGAAAGAATAATAATGGGTGCTGAAAATGTGAACATGGTAAGGTGTACTATAATAAATCCAGCAACCTTACTACCAGACCCATGTCATGAAAGAATTAAAGACGATGAAGACGATGAACATGATTGTATACAAATTACAGAATTATGCACAAAACCACGTCCAGATATAGAGGAACAGCCTCTTAAAAAGCCAGACAGGGAGCTATTTGTTGATGGTTCATGTCAAAGACATGAAGACGGCAAACTAACTGCTGCCTATGCGGTATGTGAATTAACTGGAATAGTTGAAGCATCCTATTTACCAGGAGTCAAATCTGCACAAGTAGCTGAATTGATTGCGTTGATAAGAGCATGCAAAATTGGGAGGAATCAAAAAGTAACTATATTTACAGACAGCCAATATGGTTACGGGGTTGTGCACGATTTTGGCCAACTGTGGATGCAGAGGGATTTCATGACTTCTTCAGGATCCCCCATTAAAAATGGACAATTTGTAAGGGAATTGCTAGAAGCAATACAATCACCAAAAGAATTGGCTGTGGTGAAATGTGCCGCACACCAGTCAGGAGATGACTGGGTGGTAGTCGGCAACAGATATGCGGATCTGGTGGCTCAACATTGTGCCAAAACCAGAATGTCAGTCAATAAGAGGGTGGAAAGAATGGGAATCAGCTGCCAACTTATGCTGTATATGCCACCTAAAACTTGGAATGAGGTGAAGAAATTGCAAGATGAGGTTGATGAAAGTGAGAAGAATTTGTGGATCAAAGTGGGTTGTTCTCAAAGAGAAGATGATGAAGTGTGGATCAGTGCTGATGGCAGACCAGTCATGCCAGACTGTTTACTCTCACAAATGGCTAGAATGCATCATGGAGACACACACATAGGGATTAGACTGTTCAGACAAAATTGGTACAATCCCAAATTCAGAGCTGTTGCAGAGAGTCTTTGCCAGAGATGTCTAACTTGCCAGATGCATAATCCAGGGAGGAAGACAGTAATTGGATTTGGAAAAATTGGAAAGGCAGAGGGTCCATTTATGAGACTTCAGTTTGATTTCATACAGTTACCACCATGTAGAGGGCTGAAATATGTACTAGTCATAGTATGTCTGTTTTCAAAGTGGGTGGAGGCTTACCCTACTAGGAGAAATGACAGCATTACAGTTGTAAAACTGTTGCTACGAGAACTCATTCCTAGATTTGGTTTTCCAGTAACTTTGGAATCAGATAGAGGAAAACATTTTAACAGCGAAGTGATTCAAATAATCTGTGAAGCATTCCAAATCAAACAGAAACTGCACTGTGCATATCGCCCAGAGGCTTCTGGAGTGGTTGAACAATTGAATGGCACTATAAAGTCAAGACTGGGAAAAATGTGTGCATCAACATCATTAGAGTGGCCAGATGCATTACCACTCGTTTTAATGGGACTCAGAAGTATACCTGACAGAACCACAGGATTGAGCCCCACGAAATAATGATGGGAAGAGCAATGAGACAAACACATGTTCCCACAAACAAACTGGTGAATATATCTGATGATATGGTTCTGGACTATTGCAAGGGATTGGCTGACCTAGTGC
Source organism: Calotriton arnoldi (assembly GCA_963921515.1). Lineage (NCBI taxonomy): Eukaryota > Metazoa > Chordata > Amphibia > Caudata > Salamandridae > Calotriton > Calotriton arnoldi. Next base: position 2,842,579 of record CAWUFW010001238.1, read on the forward strand.
GTTCTGTCTCTCATCAGGTTGGAGAAGACGCAGTTTCCAGGCAGCCCGAGCAAGAACATGATCTCAATCCTGGTGACTGGGTGGTAGTGAAGAATCACACCAGAGAAACGTGTCTATCACCTAGATGGGGCAGACCGTGTCAAGTCATACTGACAACGAATACAGCAGTGAAGTGTGCCGGGTTTCCTAATTGGATTCACATAAGCCACACCAAAAGAGTGCCAGATCCTGAAGAAGAAAATATTCAGACAACGCCAATCACTGAAGAAGCTGAAGGTTGCCCAGCGGAGGAATCTCAAGCTCGAGATTCAAGAGAAGCTGAAGAAGAACAACCGAGCACAAGTTAGGATTGGATACCCATGGTAGAGGTTCCTGAAATATACCACAGAACAAGAAGTCAAACAAAATTGGAAGAAATTGAAGAAGATCAGATAGGTGAAGAAGAAGCAGTTCAGGAACAAGAAGAAAAGACACTAAGAAATCCTGAACAAGGTCAGATAGGGAAAGGAAACTGGACTCAAAACAGTGAAGACCTAATAGACTTTGAACAGGGACAGACAGGTTTAGAAGAATCTGGTCAGGCTGCAGAAGTTCACAGTGCAATAAGCCCTGATCAGAACAAGTTAGATCAAGAAGAATGCTCAGAAGAAGAAAACCTTGAAAAACATGAACTTGAAGAAATAAATAAAGAACAAGGTCAGTTATTGGAAACTCACAACGGAGTTGTTACAGAGAAACAAATTAGACTTGAAAAGGAGCAAACAAGAAACACAGTAATTGAAGAACACGAAACAGTGCTAAGCAGTGAAATTAACAAGATCTCTGAAGACAAAAACAAGGAAGCAGTGCCAACAAAGAAAACAAGAAAAGGAGATCATTGGCCAAGTGTCATTAAAAGAGTGAAGTACCACATAACAACCAGAAGTGAAGATCCAGATCAAGTGAATGAAGTAACAAGCCAAACTGAACAAGAAAATAAAACTGAGAAAAGACGAAGTAAAAGACTGAAACTTGTGAATAACAAATTCAAAGGCCCTGACTGGACTTATATTATCCTTTGTGATTTTGAAAGTTCCGAGTCAAGTGACAGTGGTGGCGAAGGAACAAGTGCAGAATTAACGTACGAAGAAGAAACAAGACCACCCTGACTAAGCAAAAGAATAAGATAAAGAAAAGAAGAAAAGATAAGAAGAGCAATCTTCATTGTCGAAAAATGCCTGACGATAGAGTTGCTGGGAGACCAAAACAGAAATGTTGTAGAAGATGCTGTGCAATATGCATATGTAGTCTAGTAATGGTGCTTATAGTATGGTTAGTTCTGATAGTAGCAGTTCCTTACCTTATGATAATGGATAAAAAGATTAACAACGAAACTAAAGGAAAGACAGCACACATGAAGGGCAATAGAGTAGAACTAATGGCAGAGAATGAACCAGAAATTCATCATGAAATAGCTGATAACGACACTAGTTTGAATGTTTTCACAAAATTATTATTCCAATATGTAGACACAATGGAAGTTAGTAATTGTTACGTCTGTATGAAGTTACCTGAATCAGTAGCAGAAGGATTAACATACCATCACTTACCACTGACATATGGCATATCATGTAGTGTTTTGTCTAGTTTATTTTATAGAACAGGGAAACTTCAGTATTATTATTCAAACTTAGATGTGATATTTTCAGAGGTTCCGATTCGCAAGAGTATGAACCCAGTGCTTAGTAGTCAAGACGCACAGTTTATGGGAGAATTTTTCTTAACAATGAAATCAATAGACATAACACATGCACATAGACAACAATCTAACATGTTCCTTACATGAAGAAGAAAAGATCTTTTTGAATTTAGTAGAAGATAGAAGACAAGATTTTCAAAAGACAGCTTCTGAGCATAAGGCTCATTTACCACCTTGGGCTGAGAAAGAAGGGAGTTACACACCTGGCAAGGCTCAAGCTGCTATGGCTCTGGATTTCGTAAAGACAGGAAAAATGTGTCTTCATAGGTTAAAGACTGATTATAACAATGTTTTCATTGGTACCAGTGAATGTGAACACAATTTTTTAATTCTTGGAGGTTGGGGACTCAAAGGAGGAACAGATTCAGTTTTTCCTGGAATCTATTATGTGTGTGGGAATAAGGCTTACTTTAGGCTTCCTGCACGGTGGTATGGAAGTTGTTATTTTGGAATAGTATTTCCAAAGATATACCACGTAAAAAGAAACACTGAGAGCAATGAAAACAATAGTGAATTAATACGTAGTAAAAGAGCTAGTTTTTCAGAAATTGTAGGTGATATATTTGGTGCATTGATACCTTCAGTGGGAATAATTCTGAACTCAAGGAAAATATGTAAATTGTCTACAGTAGTTGATCGTTTATCAACAGACACTGCTGGAGGATTTCTAATGATTAATGCAGAAATGGTTGCGATTAGATCTATGGTTATGCAAAATCGACTTGCTCTTGATATTATATTGGCAAAAGAGGGCGGAGTCTGTAAATTATTGAAGACGAAACATTGTTGCACTTATATTCCTGATAAGAGTGCAGAAATTGGAACGTATATACAGAATATAACTAAACTTGAGAAAGAACTTAAACCACTGGAAGTTGATAGTGTATGGGAAAGATTGACAAATAGTATCTCGTCAATTGGAACCTGGTTTGCTAATGTAGGAAAAGGACTTGTAGGTCAAATATTAGTACCCTTAGCAGGGATAGCAATAATAATATTGGCAATAACGATATGGTGCAAATGCTGTAGAAAGAATGGAACATACAAAGTGACAGAAAAAGGAAAGAAGAGAAAACTAGATGAAATAGAACTTGAAGAGTGGAGGAGTGAATTATACAAGAAATTAAAGGAGAATGTAAAAATGGAAAGTGTAAAGATGAGAATGAAGTAATTTGCAAGAAGTTGGCATCTCATTGAGGGTAGTGTTTTGATGGCTCAGAAACGCCATCAGAGAGGGGATTGATGGAGCAAGGTTTCATAAATGAAACTTGCTTGTACGCAATCCTCCTCATAGTATTCATTTATTAAAATTGTATTGTTAATACTAACCTTTGCATACACTACACGAATAGCAAGGAAGCTTGCCTATGTGTTTTTACTAACGAATAACGCTTGTCTGTAATCTAAAATGGCCGCTAAAGCGTGGGACCCTCACTGCGCATGTCGCAACCTGATCACATGGTGTGACGTCTTTCTTTGCTTGGTGGGAAACTTCTGCTTCTGCGCAGTGTGCATAAAATGGCTGCTTGATGTTTTCACATGCTTCAGCTTGCTCTTGTGTTATTTTAAGTTATCGTTTTCTTAACGCTACTAATGCGGGATAGTATATATAAAATTAAAATGGGAATAGAATAAAAATAGTGGGTATACAGTGAAACATTTTATTTGTGATTTTAATATTCTCTTCTTGCACTTTTATTAGTTTGTAAACTTGGGCCTGGGTTGGTGACTTGTAACTCGAGAGACGATGGTTCTGCGCATGTATCCTGTGTGCCTGCCAAGTGAAGTCAACTTGGACGTCTCCCAAGGCCATGACCCATTGGCCGAAGATGCTGTACTTTATGTTTCCTGTGGACAAAATGATACTTTTCCCCTGTAAAATGTATAACATTTGTCGTGAGACGGGTGGGAAATAAAGCAAATGTATTAATTTGAAGGGGTGGGAACGTAAAGGACAATAGGCTTTACAATTTAGGACAAATCAATATGGTGCGACAATCCACCCCCTGTCCCTGTCCAATCAGAAGTAGTGGCCCCATATTTTAGCAACATTAAGGGGAGGTACATGGGCGTAGAAGGGTATAATAGATATAGAATTAGCTAATTAGTTTAGCTTCTAGCTCAGACCGCAGAGAGCGCGCACAGAAGACTAGCGCTCTTAGCTCCAGACTGCCAAGCTGATCGATTGCAGACTGAACCGCTGTCCAGAGAGGTCCTGAGGAGGGGGCGGCGGAGTCCATTAGAAGGAAGGCACGGGAGAATCGAGGAGAAGCCGAGTATCAGAGAGGGGAACGACGCAGGCGTCGTTGTAGAGAGGTCACCGGTCCTGTTCTGATCCCGGAGGAAGTCTTTGCTCTTCATCCTTCCTGGGTCCTATCTTTTCAACTCCTTGGCTAAGGGGTTTGGTTCTCGCACTTAGGTAAATATAATGCAACCTTTAGTTGCGCTGCTGTCTCTATCTTCTTCTCTTCTTTAAACACCGTCATTGATTAGCAATAATCATTTCTATGCTTAATCTTGGGTCTTACGATTAAAGAACCATGTGGCTTTGTATTTTACTCTGCTAAATCTTTAGATAAACAATTTAAAACTTCCTGGCTCAGTGGTTATTTCAGGATTTTGTATTATAATGAATGTCACTCATTTTAAACTTCCCAATTAGCAAAGGATTCATCGGTAAGTCATTACTCTTCAATCAGAAGGTAATTGGTAGCAGGGATTTTTGATAAGAGTAACAACTGATAAACCCAGCGTAAGTATTAGCGTAGTGTGAATGTATGGGCCCAAGTGAGATTATGGTGTATGAATGCTGTTTGCTAATATCGCGCTGGATCACATCTTTCAGGACTGTGTTGCTATTGACGCAAACCTCGTTCTTAGTGTGCATAATTATCTGATTCCTCACAAATTTGTTGTGCAGATTGCAAAACCAGCATGTGGTTGCTAACTTCTTCAGAGCAGGCACATAGTCATCTAAGGTTTCCCAGTAATGCTGCTTCCTGTGGAAAAACCGGTAGCTATCAATTGCTATAGACAATATAGGGGAGTAATACCCATCTAAAACATCTAATGCATTCATATAAATATTATCTTCTCCTACTGCCCTGAATTTTCTTCCATCTGATTATACTGTCTAGTCCCTTCTGGACCCAAGGAATGTGGTAAAATTCCCTTTTTCTTTTCAGGAGTCAAGGTACCATCCTCAAAAGTGGAGATATAATCAACAAAATATTCATCCAGTCCCGGAATTTTGTAGCAGGTTCTCTGGGAAGAGGAAGGAATGGAATTGGAGGAATTAAAGCAAATGTTTGCGAAGCACACGCTTTGACTTCCTCCTAAGCTGCATGTAGTTCCCTTGGAAATTCGGAATTAATCAAATGCAGACTGGCATAGGTACAGAATTAGAATATAACCACACACTCCAAATTGCTTACACTTCAGTGGAAAACATATGCCAAACGTCAAGCAAGATGTAGCTCCACTTGTACTGGTAGGAGACACAACATCTAATTCTTTCTCCCAAAGCTGGTGAGAGAAAAATAAAAATGCTTCAGATGGGTGAAGCGTTGTTTAAATAAAAATGTGGGAAGTTTCTTCGTGCATAGAAAACAGTTTCTACAGTGACAGACATTCTCATTATACAACACATACGTTTTTTTCAAAGTGAAAGAAGAAAAAAAGGATTATCCCTCCGTTTAACAAGTAAATGAGCACTGGAAGCCTCTGATCAGGAGTTGGATTCTCCAATACCAAGTTCTTCAATGACAGCAAAATCAGCGCTGAAGCCTTTTCTCAAAATTGGTGCTGTACCTGAACCTATATGCGACAAGTCAGCCAATAAACTTCAGAAAGGCCAATTTACAGGTCACGTTGCAGCACCTTGCATGCAAAGCTCCAGTGGCCTCCTACTAATGTCATAACAGGGGGCATATTTACAAGGGCATTGTACCACTGGAGCGTCACTTTTCCCGATGCTCTGGTGGCGATATTACATATTTACAAGGCGGCGCTAAGCCACTTTGTGTGGCTTACGGCTGCCTTGTAAATATGGCCCTCCTCGACACAGTTTTCTGCTGCAAAGGGGCGTGCAATGGGTGTTGCTGTGGGTCCACGCAACACCCATTGCTTCCTTACACTGCCCCAGATGTACAAGGATCTGTAAATCTGAGGCAGCACCAAAAACTAACGCCTTTGAAAAGGAGGCTTTAAAGTGGCGAAATGAGGAGAAATATTTTTATTTCTCCTCGTTTTTTGCTCTTTCTATGCGTGTTGCATTCTGAAGCACACATAGAAGGAGCAAAACGCCATTAGTGATTGTTTTTGTGCTGGAAGGTGTCCCTTCCTGCACAGACACAATTATCCCTGCAACATGCAAGGGTGCCTGCGCTGGCGCTAGGCAGATTTCTTAGCACCGGCGCAAGGGAAAACACAGGGGTGCGCTGTGTTCTTGTCAATACGGTGCATCCCTGTGTTTTTTTAAATGGCGCGGTGCAGCTAAATTGTTTGCAGCGCTGCGCTATTTCGTTGTAAATATGCCCCCAGGTACTTTGCACCCACCAGTGCACCCCAACGCTACAGCGGCTACTCACTGATGTCTCAATAGGATATTAATTCGTCAGTAAAACTCATGCCCCTGAAAGCCACTGACATCACCAACGGCCTATGGCACTTACTTAATACAGGTAAAATTCAAATTCTCTTTCAATTCACTGTTTACATCACCATCAGTAATTTCGAAGACCGACTGATTTGTGCAGCTCAACCAGGTTCACTTGGGGTTGCCTCAGGACATTCGTTCCCAGTACATGTGGACTACACAGGCCTGAACTCAGCGTCACTTATTAGAGACAGTAATAATGAGGACACTCTGTGATCATTTGAACAATCTTTATTCATCAGCCCTGTACTGAAGGCTTCGCCGCTTCTGCTCAGTTGCAGCTGCCAACCATTCCAAATGCTCCCGACCTTCTATTGGCCCACACTCCATGACATCATAACCTAGAATGGGATTACAGGCGAGTGGCACCACCCAGAACTCTACAGAGGAGCTGAAAGTAAATAATATTCCAAGAGCCATGTTTAGTTTGCTTACTCTTCTCCTAAAACCTTGGGAGCGAATAGGAGGCTGTTAATGAGCAAAGGATGGTAAAAGGGAGGTCCCTCTGTGATATCAATGAGGGGTCAAAGGGTGTGCGAGTTCACTCCCCCTAAACCTGACATTTTGGTGACTCAATGTACTTGGTCAGAACACAGAAAATGCCCTTTATTTATTTATTTATAAAGTTTTATATAGCGCGAACAAGATCCCGAAGGATATCAGAGCGCTTTACAAAAGGATGAAAGGAAGGACATAAATGCAATATCAACACCAAGTAAGAATACAAAACAGGATGAAACTCATAATTCGAGGACAAATGAGTCAGGGAGAGTAATACAATAACAGGTATATCGCGGGTTACAGAGGGGGGCACACTATGCGGTTAAGAAGAGCAGCATCAAAATGATGGTATAATGGTTGTAGGATCAATGTCTTCTAGCAGGAGGGCCTAGTCCAATTAAGGTAAGAATTTAGTCATTAGGAATCTTTTAGTTTCCAGTTTGAATGCAGTCGTTGAGGAGATTCTGCATACTTCCGGTGGAAGAGAGTTCCATATCTTTGGGGCAGCGCCGGAGAAGGCTCGGTGACAAGTTCTCTTTTTGCTAAGGATGAGTGGTTTCAAGAGGAAAGTGTTAGCACTTCTTGAAGCTCTACCACCACAGGATAGTTCAAGCTTTTGCGCTAGGTACCTGGGAGTTTTGAAATGCAGGGCTTCGTGTGTCAGAACGGCAATCTTTAACTGAATTCGAGCTTAGTAGAGCAACCATTTAAGAGATTTTAGGACTGGGGAAATGTGCTCATTTCGTTTGGTGCCTGTAACCAGTCTAGCTGCAGCGTTCAGTGATGCCCTTAGTGGGGCCAGGGTGTATTTGGGAAGGCCACAGAGCGTAGCGCTGCCATAGTCTAGTCTCGGCAAGACAAGCGCTTGGACCACCTGCTTGAAGTCAGATTGTGGAAGGAATGGTTTGATATTTCTAAGTGTCCTCATCAAAAGATTAGCTCCCTTACACACATTGCTGATGTGATTTTTCATATTCAGGTGCTTGTCCAGGGTGATTCCTAGAGATTTGGCTGAGTCTATGATGAGAGAGGTCAGTTGAAAGCAGTGAGGTGGTTCAGCCACAGGTCTGGCTTGGGGATGTGGTTCGGAGGAGAGATGAGAAGGAATTCAGTTTTGGAGGTGTTGAGCAGGAGATGGTTCTCAGTTAACCAATTTTGAGTAAACGATAGGGTAGTGTTGAGTGAGATGATGTTTTCCGGGGATGAGATTTTCAAGTAAAGTTGCGTATCGTCCACATACATATGAAAGAGAATGTTCGTGGAATTTAGTGAATTTGCTAATGGTTCCAAGAAGAGGTTGAAGAGGATAGGAGAAAGGGCTGACCCTTGGGGGACACCCATGAGTACTGGAGAGGGCTTGGAGAGGAAGTGGTTTGCCTTGACTCTTTGTGATCTGTGGTGGAGGAAGGATGAGAACCATTGTAACACCCGACCCGAGAAGCCCATCCTGTTCTTCAGAATGGATAGGAGGTTGTCATGATTAACCGTGTCGAATGCGGAGGAAAGGTCAAGGAGGATTAAGAGGCAGGAATCATTTTGGTCAAGCATTTTTAAAATGTCATCCATAACGTGCGTGAGAGCCGATTCAGTACTGTGCCCCTTCCTAAAACCAGATTGATGCTGGTCTAGGAGTTGGAAATTCTCTATGTGAGCACAAAGTTGGGATTGTACGCATTTTTCTAGGAGTTTGGCTAGGGTGGGGATGTTGGAGATAGGGCGGAAATTATTGAGGTCAGCTTTATCTGCATTGTTTTTTTTTAGAATAGGTGACACCTGAGCTGCTTTTAGACAGTCAGGGATTGTGCCTTGTGATAGAGAAGCATTTACAATCCTTGTCCAGGTGGGGATGAGAACATATTTGATTTCTTTGAAGATGGCCGGGGCAACGGGTCACTGAAGTGGTTAGATGGGTTGATATTCTGAAGAATCTTGTTGATGTCTTTTTCACTGAATGGGGTAAAGGTGCCCCATGATGCATTGTTCTTAGTGTTCAGGCTGATAGATTTGCACTTTTCTAAGGGGTCAAAGGGTGGTGCAGACCCAGAGGGTGGCAGGAGAGCCTTCTTAGAGGCGAGCTCAATGGTGATGAGTCTTGATTTCTCTGTGAAGAAAGCAGCAAGTTCGTCGCATGAGGGTGGGCTGCCTCCAGAGTCAGAGTGTTTTGGACCTACCACTGATTGCTGTTTGACCAGTTCGAAAAGTTTCTTGGGGCGGTTAGCAGCTTGATCGAGTTGGTGTCTGAAATAGTCAGCTTTAGCGCTCTTGATTTGTTTGTTGTAGAAGCTCCTAGTCTCTCTAAGGAGTTTTAGTTGGTCCAAGGAGGGATTGGATTTCCAGGTACGTTCAGCTGCCCTGAGGTTGCGGCGTTCCGTGTTTAGATTGTCGTCCCACGGTTTGGATATTTTTGTTGAGGCATTTTTTTGTTGGAGTGGTGCAATGTCATCCGTGATGTTGGAGATGGTCAAGTTGTAGGCGTCGGTGAGTAACTGAACCTCGACCAAGTCAGCTTGGGAGGAGAGGGCAGAGTCAAAATTAATTAAACCTGTCACGGTGTGCAACTTTTACAGTTGCCACTTTGTTGTCCTAAATCCTCTGTGCTAGTGGCTGGGGCAGCTCTCTGCCCTCCTGGGGAGACGTGCAAACTCCCCCCCAAAAATGTCAATAGCAGGCTGCACAGGAGAGGTTTTACCTCTCCCTGGCAGCTCCCAGGACTTAGACGGGCAAATGGTGAACACTTGGGAGACAGTCTGCTCTAGTGTTCAAGTTGACAGGCTGGCTCTCAGGAAGGAGGAGAAACCAGTTAACAGTTTTTTTCTAGGGGTGTGTAGCCCCATTGGTAGCCACACCACTGGGTTGGGCTAGGGAGCTCTACATACCATAATAGCTTCTGCCATTCTAGGATATCCTGATGCCATACTTCACATGAAGTGGGCATCAGGAGGGAAACTACTAGCTCATTGACTAGTAACCAAGTCTACCCTGAGTGCATTTTCAGGGCAGAAAGAGCACCACTGGCACTCAGACAGACAGATTGGAGAAGAGGACTGACCTGCTGCACCAGCATGGACTACATCTGCTGGACCTGGTGGCTAGCAAAGGAGAATGGACTGGGCCTGCTGTGTCCTGCTCATGGAGAATACATCTCTAGGGCCAGCCGAAGCTAGAGCCTCCAAGGGTCAGCTGGCTGACCTTCTGTTTACAGCACAGGTCAGCAACTTCTGAAGAGGCCTGCTGGGGCGAGTTGGTAGTCCAGATCTTCAATACCCCATGCAACACTAGAGACCAGACATTCTGCTGGACCAGAGTGTTGTCACTGTTGCTTGGTCGCCTGGAAGGAAAGTCATCCTTCAAGGAAGGATTCCACTGTGGTCGGGAGACTGGAGTTCTGCGAGGATCAAGGGACATCAAACCCTATGGACAGGAGTAGCCGCAGTCACTCAACTGCATTGCATCCAGAGCATTCTGGAGCACCTTAATCATGTACCCCTTGAATCATGACCACCTCCATAGGAACCTGTAGCAAGAGAATAAAAGCACCTGGAAGTAACAGAAAATTGAGTCTTCCTCCGAGGTAGCTGTTTCTAAGCACCTTGCTGGTCCACTTGACTGACACCCTGCCAGAGTTTCGTTGAGGTTGCTATGGCTTGTTCGTGGTTAAGTAAAAATTGCATATTTACTGTACCTTGTAAATGTTGCCTCTCCAGAACAATCTGGTGGATCTTTTTCATTTGTGTTAAAAAAAAAAAATAATACATAATACAGCATTTTTATAAATCATTGTCAGATTAGTGTCTTGCAAATTTCTTCTTAAATTGTTTTGGTGCTGTTTAAATGCTGAACACGTATTCCTATGTGTAAGCCTGACTGCTTGGAGCCACAGCTACCCAGGATTGAGCTACGGGTTTCACAAATGAAATGCTGGACCTCGGATGTCATCAAGGAGTCAAAGAGTGTGTGATGTCGCTTCCGCTCCCCCTAGCATTTTAGTGGCTCAATGTCTGTGGTCAAAGGACAACCGATGTCCCATTTAACTACATGAGCATGCTGCTGCATGTGGACTAGAAGTGGATGGTGGGGCTCTCTCCTATGTCTAGTTGCTGTCACATCGCCTCAATGAGAATTCTTACTTTTCTTTTCTATACTTCCAGAGCGCAAATGCCAAGTTATATTCATTTCACTGCATGGATAGCGTTATACCATGGGGGCTAGCATCATGGCAGGTGGTATCCACATCTAGCCTCTGCCAGAGTTTTGGGGTGATAAGATGTAAACATCTGGAATGGTATGTCAGAGTGCAGTGTGAGGTTCTGGTATTTCAGAGCTGAGTCAGTTTTCCCCTGGGCAGGCATAATTGATGTCATCGCTCTACCCCATCTTCAGTATAAGTTATGAAGGAACACTTGTGTGGACCTGAATTGCTTTAATTTGGTGAAGACTGTGCCTGCCAATAGCCAGCTTCTGCCAGTGCCAGTGGAGCAGAACCCACAGAGAAGAAAGCTAACTTTCTTCAACTACTTCATTGTGGTCGGTCGTACTATGGATTACAATAATTCAACTGAAAAGACTATGGGCCTGATTAAGAGTTTGGCCGAACGGTTACTCTGTCACAAATGTGACGGATATCCCGTCTGCCGTATTACAAGTGCATATCCCATGGAAATGTTAATATGGCTGCGGAATGTCAATCAGATTTGGGACAATCACCCATCCTCCGAACGCTAAATCAAGCTCTATATTCCCTCGGATTACAACTCCAACATTGACTGCAGGTGCTATTGATATATTTAATCTGAGATGACATTGCAGGACCAAACGGCCTCTGCTAAGCAAGACCACGAGCGAACAGTCACAGTGTGTAACGGCATCCGTGTGCTCCCTTGTGTTCTGCAGTATTCAGTGTTGGAGAAGGAGGCTTTGGCGGTGGCTTGGTGTGGAGAATATTTCCACACTCTTCTATCGGCAGTGAATTTCAAGTTTTTTTTTTTAGTTTTATATAGCGCGAACTCGACCCGAAGGTATCAGAGCGCTTTACATGAGCACCAGTTGCGTTACAAACGGGCACATTCATTTTTTATAGGCATGGGGAGAATAAGTGATTTGCCCAGAATCACAGGATGTTGAGCGTCCGCTGCCGAGACTCGAACCCGGTTCCCCAGCTTCGAGGTCGACCGCTCTAGCCATTAGGCCACATCCTCTCCCCATAAGTTACGTAAAGATCATAAGCTAGTTTTGAACGTATTGTATCCAAGAGGAGAGGGCAATGGCTTGACGAGACTGGCAAATTTACATTCAGTTTGCAAGAATTCAGATATGATGTGGAATATGTAGTGGGGTGGAAACATGTTCTTGCTGATTGGTTATAAAAATGTTGTTTACATGGGAATATATGGATATGAATGGGGTAATATGTGATCTAACAGAATGCATAGTGGCAAATGTGGAGGATGCACTGGAACAAGAGAAGGGGGCTGTAATGTGTAAAGAGTGTGAAAATGCTGTTAATATGCACAGCTTGGTGCAAGAGCTGGAGAGGTGCATAAAGGCTAGATTTTTCTTTTTTTCAGAGTTTTATATAGCGCGAACTTAACCCGAAGGTATCAGAGCGCTTTACATGAGCACCACTTGCGTTACACAAGGACACTTTCTTTTTTGTTAGGCACAGGAAGGTTAAGTGATTTGCCCAGAATCACAGGATGTTCAGCGTCGTTGCCGAGACTCGAACCCGGTTCCCCAGAATTGAGGTTGACCGCCCTAGCCGTTTGGCCACATCCTCTCCCCAGATGGAAAAGGGAGGGTAATCTGGCCACTGGGTTGCAGTTTGGGGAACTTGAGGGATAAACTGAACATGGGTGAGACAGGAGAATTAGTAATGAGAAGGAAACGATTTATTCCTCTGGAGGGCAGTAAGAGAAAATTGATAGTGTTGGCCCACAAGGAACATTGACTAAGAGCCATTTGAAGAGAAAAATTGGGTTGCCAGGATTAGATGTGAAGGACTGAATTGAACGGCGTAGCTTATGCCTTAAATGTGAGAAGAGATGGAAGGTAGATGGAGGGCCAATGGGAAGGTATGATTTGCTGGGAACAGTGTGGGAGAAGATTTTTTGGACGTCATTGGACAAATGGATTATTTAGGTGAGCCGGAACAGTTTCTAATGCATATAGTAGATGTGATTTCACGGTGCCAAGAATTAGTATTCATGAGGAATGTGATTATGGAGTAAGGCATCAGGGTTTTGAGGAGGATATTTTGCAGAGAGGGATATCCTCACTATTTAGACACCAAACGGCACACAACTTATCTCCAGTGAGATGAAGTTTTTGATGCTCACGGCAGGAAATATGGTAGAAACTCCTCGTATAACCTGCAAAACAACAGTGTGGTGGAACTTGTCAATTGTTTGCGGAAGGGCATAATCCGATGGCCATCACAAGTAGAATGAATGTGAGGATTGAGGTGAATAAAATGATGCAGGCTTACTGCATCACACAAAGTAATGAGACAGTCATCCGACCGTTTGAGGGGATGAAAGGCAGGGAGGTGAGAACGAAGTTTATGAAGCAGTGGATGGGCAAGGACAACAAAACATCTATCACAGAAGAAGTGGCAGTAGGAAGGTATAAGCTGGTGAATGGGTAACATTTAAGTTAGGTAGACAGGGAGATGGAGGCAGCAAATTCTCTTAACCACGCGAAGTTGGTAGTGTGCATGGGTGGCATGTAGTATTGAAGATTGGGCAGAAGTGAAACAGAGTTAGAGAGGCTTTGTATTGAAGGAAAGGGAAAGAGATGACAAGCACATGAGAATAGTGACTGCTGAAGGAGAGTATAGTAGTTTCATGATGTTGACATGTTGGAGGAGATTCAAAGTGAGAGGGTGTTGGTACGAGCTCTACTACTGCTAAACAACTGCCCACTGGCACGGGAAACAACCTTTACTACGCATGCATTACATCGCATGCCATTAGATCGCGGTTTTTAAAACGCAAGTCGTTACAACGACTTGCGCTGGAGGGCGCTATAGGACAAGGAATAGTTTAATTTACTATCCAACACCTTCCCTATTGTACGTAGGCTGGAGTTGGAATAGTAAATTAAACTACTCCTAAGTCCAGCGCCCTCCAACGCAAGTCGTTGTAACGACTTGCGTTGTAAAAACCGCTAACTAATGGCATGCGATGTGAATGCATGCGTTGTATCGTCATACATTCCACTGGCACACATCATACTCATTGATCGAATGAAAGAAAGGGATCAGGGTAGGAATGTACTTAAACAATCAATACTGAAGTTGATTTGAAATGGTTCATACGCAGAGAAGGGGGTCTTCCCTGGTTCAATTAAACTAACAGCATATCAGCAGGTGAAGATACTATATCAATAGGTGGGAAAAGTTAAAGTAGGAATTTGGGGTAAATACCTAGAGGAATTGAAAGGCAATATCAGTTTGACCGAAAACCTTCAATAGCAGGGGTAGACTATAAAACCGGGGGACCATGTTAACTTATGTATGGAAATAAAGACAGGACCATAGTCCGCACTCAACAGGATGAGTAATAAGATAGTGGGGCACTGGTAGGTGAGGTAATGGGCTGAACTGGTAGGTTCAGCCCATTATTGCATCATGGACCCACAAAACTACTATAGAGAATCTGGGAAAGAAGGTGTATATAATGCCCAGTGGAGTGAAAAAGACCATCAGCAAGGGGAAAGTGCAGCCAAGGACCAGGGACATCTAGCCTAGTGTTTCTTCATGGCAATTCTGAGCCTGGGCATTTTCCTCTTTATTGTGACTGCCACATAGAATTACCATGGTCTGCTAATACTTTTATACGGATACTACCCGAGAATAGACCGCAGCAGAATGCCACTTATCGCTGAGTGTACACCTATATGGCTACGAGAAAAGGAGAATTAACAGCTATATGAATACCATGGCATAACATAACACAAGGAGAAGAAGCTATCACTTGGATGAAAAGAAATTTGTGGTCCAAAACAGTCATTACCGAGTTCGCCCTCTGACTTTAATGTATGCACAACCAATAGGAATATTTTGCATTCAAGCAATAGGAGGAACTGGGACTTTTGTAGTGCAAGCTAATTGAGACAATATCAAAGGTTTAATACTGCCAGACAACTCAACTATAAATGGGATGATCATCCAGGGATGAAAAACAGAAAAAGGAAGATGGAGGCATGTTTGACACTAGACATCCCGCTATTTAAAATCAACTTCACCAAATAATAGAAACAGGATGGTAATTACCTAGGAAAATATATTATTTGTGTGGCAATCACGCACATAGATGGTTACCCCCAAAGTTCAGTGGAACTTATCTTTTGGGCAATGTGATTCTTGGAGTTTAGCAGGTTGAAACCCCACCCCCAAGGGAAAATATGTAATGTGCAGGGTGTTGTGTGGACAGGGGGAAAATACCAAACTAGTGATACCCCTTTTGGGGGGTATATAGGGCTTTCAATCTTTAGAACAGTTATCCTTGCTTTTGGATGCTGGTTTAAATAGCAATACAGCTGCTATAGAGAACTATACACAAGAACAAATCCAAATTTGTATGGTAACCTTATAAAATTGTTTAGCACTAGATTATGTACTAGCTGCAACAGGCGGGGTCTGTGCACTCATTTGGAAAGAATGTGGGGTGTATATAATTATGAGAGTATAGAGAATGATTTGGGAAAAATGATCATATTATGAAGCCCTCCAGGTGTCGTATCTATCTTAGAGGTTCCCTTGAAACTATTTAAAACTACAGGACAAGGGAGCGCAACACTGTCCCCGTCTCTACATCAATTTCTTCTTCCCAATTGCTATCTGAGTCTTCCCTTACTACATCTACAGGTGTTACCCGGACCCTTCGTTTGCCTTCTCTCACCTGGGCAGCACTATGCCGGGACTCTAGGGACCTCGATCTTCCCTCAATTTGTCTTTCTCGAAGACATCAAAGTTCTTTAGTCAATTGCTCTATAACTAGATGGGTTTCTAGAGGTCTATTGGCTTTCTTAGTTGTTGCGATTCTACCTCACTTTTTTGTAGTAATTTGATCACTTTAAAACCGGGGTATGGAGCATCTGCAACATTATCCACGCTGTTCTGGCAGCTGCACTGCATGTTCCCTCATCATATCCTTTTATATTTAATCAGGCTAATCCCTTCTCCAAATGTTCCCCAGGTCCGCTTGCACATGGTCCTGTGCATATCTCACTTAGCCCTCTGTTATACTTTGCCATTGACCCTTAGCCCACTCTGGTGCCACGTATTGGATGTGTACCCCCTCGCTGTTTCCTAAACCAAAATATTCTCTTTTTACCATTCAAGAATCAGGCAGAAAATCCCACTTCTGACACCAAAATATGTTGGTAAATGAAATGAAATTATTTTGAATAAAATTTTGGCCCATCCCTTGATTAAGAAAATATACGTATGACACCATGAATGTTCAAAATGAAGTTTTACTAACAGGCGACAAACATACAACAACAACAAGCAAAAAGATCAACACGTATCTGGCAGGAGAGCTCTTCGTCTGCACGACTCCACCCGGAACGATTCTTTTGATCCAGTCACAAGCTCTCCCCACTTTCTCCAACAAATACCTTTTATATTCTGATGACCACTTTGTCACATAGCCTTCTCCCCTTGGTTAAAATTTAAAAACATGTCCTTGTACATCCACAGTCTTCTTCTTAAAAGTAATCACCTGCCCTGCCAATATGTTACTTAGAGTGGAAGTAACATGTCCTTGCCACTTCCGTAGTTTCCTTCGTACACAGTCACCAGCCCTGCTAATATGTTACTTTGAGCCAGCCTTGGAGTACCAAGAGGTCCAATTTGGGAAAACGTGGGTGCGGCGCATCAGTTGTTTATCTGCTGAATTGGAGAGCTCACCTGATCTTGATATCTCAGAATCCTTCGCATTACACAAGCACATTTAACCTAAAAGATACATAACATAGTAGGCAGATATGATCATAACTCTGGCGAAGCGGACTCCCAGGATGGAATATGAGAGTGTATTGTGGCATAAGTCAACATAGATAAAACTCACAGGTCAGATTAGGGGAGGGATAGGACTGGGGCGGTGTTGATCGGTTTATTTTTTCAAATATTTTTTATGTTTAACACACAGTACAGCTGATTTTTCAAGGATACACCCCACCAGCCTATGGATGTAGGTTGGGTGCATGTGATAAGCCTACATAAACATGATAAAAAGATTTGAACCATAATATGTTACTTTGTATAGAGTTTAAGCAACATGTTCTTGTCACATACACAATCCTCCCCTACCTGCCCAAATCCACTATTCAATAGAGTTTATTTACTCAACTGTGACTTAGTCTTCATAATCTTGGTTGTTCATAAATTTTATTAATTTACGATACAAGGGAAAGAGCAGAGATTGGAGCAGGGCATTGGTTGACAGTGGTGTGGTTTGGGAGTAGTGCACATAGTGACATGCCGTAAGAGGGACACCTGTTGAGACATTAAGCCAGTGAAATTTCAATATTACCTTACGGCATAGTTTTCAGTTAGTTTCAGAGTCTTCTTGTTTCAAAATTGTTGTTGGTGTTGTTCTTATTAAGGTGGGAAATTTGTTATCTGAAATTAAGAGGTCCCATGACCAAACTGTGCTTATCTAGTGAGGCAAGTCTTGGGTGCTTCTTGGTTGTCTTCTCAATCAGGCAAGCCACTGAGTAATTTGGACGTCATTGCACAATCATGCCCAGATCACTGCCCCTAATACAGTTGAGGCACAGAAAGTGTGGCAACTGCCATGTAGGCTAGGTTGGGGATTGCGGCAGAAGGAGCCAGATAGTCGAATGCCTAATGCAGACTGAGAAACTACTTTCTATCAGACGTGTTGTGGATTAATCACAGGAGAATATCTGTATAAATACAGACAGTTGAAATTCATAAACAGTACTTACCCTCAGACACCATCTTTTACACACTGCAAAAAACTAAAAATAATCTGATGAGCTTTCCAGGGCAGCTGATATTGTGGAAAACAGAATCCCCATCACAGCTACTTTCTGTACACATTCAGAGTTTTAATGCCCTTAGTGAACGACACAGCATTTTTTTTGGAAAAGTGCATCTATTTTTTTAAGAATTTTTCTGGTCTGATCCAGTTTAGTTTTGAGGTGCTGAATAGCAATTGTTTACTAAATGTTTTAAAAGTCTGTATACCAAGGATTTCTTAGTTAAAGGGTTTAGAGGTTTTAATTAACTGATTTGCTTAGACTTGACTTCAAATACAAATAATGATTTAGTTTCCAATTGGTGAGAACCGTCAGGGATTCTAATATGGTACCATCATATGTTAACTTATACATTATTTCATTTCAAAGTTAATTAATCTTGTTTGAAAGTACAAAACACACAGTTGGAGTTTGGTGAATTGTGGAATGCATCAGTGGATGATTTCTACTCTTCTCATTAAGGATAAGTTATAGTGGAATCTCAGTTGCTACTGAAGGACGTTTCAGTTACAGAGGGGTGTTCTGGAAATCAAGTCGAGTAGGGAAATAAACTCTTAACTATTTTTGGAAATAGACTTTATTGTCATAGGGGCCTATTCACAAACTGCATTTTGTGGTATGTTCAATAGTACAACCATACAAATTGCTATCCACAAACCTAGAATTGTAAATTTTCACTGCAACCTCTCCTATATTTTCTAAGGGGAGATCCTCACACATGTAAGTTAACTACATAGTAGCAATGCTTAATTTGAGCTGGTGGTTTCCGGTGCTCGGCACCAGCACTTAATTGGTTTCCTGTGCTCAGCACCGGCACTTAATTGTAAACACCACACTTATGACAGTCTGCCACATGGTGGCGCTGCTCATCTAATTTAGAGATGAGCAGAACAACAGTTGTTTATGAATACAAAATACATTAAAAATAAATAATACCTGCCTCCTAGCCATTCCTTTAGCTTTGGAGACCTGGAATATTCTGAACTGTCGCACTAGCAGGAAAAAGAGAGATGGTTAGTAGTTGTTTTGGTACGGTCATTGGCAGCGATGACAGGGGCAATGGGTGGCGCAAGCTGTAGTGGCCTTCTGGTCAGGGCCCTGGCACTTATTATTTTACAAATTAAGCACTCGGTGTCTACCTGTAATTTGCAGACTTTTCCTTTTTAGGTTGAAGCCTACCAGACAGCACAACTGTCTGGCTAGCTAATGACATCTTGGGGACATTCAGAAAGCTTCCCTGGGAATGCATTCTGTCCATTGCTTACCATTGGCTTTATGGTTTGTAACTCACATTTGCTTGCTTTCTATTTCTTGGATTTATTTGTTTTAGGCTGTCCAGCTTAAGTTTGTCCCTTCCGTGGCCGATAGCCTACTTATGGTATCATTCAACCAGTGCTCGATTTCTTTAAACAGGCCTTTAAATCTTGTTCTTATCTTGTCACATTTGCTGTGCATTCAAAGACAAAGGTCAATTGTCAGGCTTAGGGAGCTTAGTGTTTACTATTCTTCTCTGACTTTAATGTGAGAGGATTTCTGTGACAATCATGCTGGCTATTGGGGGTGTGCTGGACGGAAGGCTGTCCGCTGTTATTTTTTTCTAGCACATAAAATGTAAATGTCTGTAAATGAACTGTGCACATATTTCACAATATATAAAAATTGGGGAAGCACAAATGAAGCACATTTTTTGGTAATTCTGAAGTGTGGTGGAGAAACAAATATTTTAATACAATCTAAACAAATCAATACACTAGGTGATGACATTTCGACACATTATGGTTTGTGCGCTGTATAGTTTTCTAAGTCAAACTGTATGTCTGTGCAAATGTAATGGCCATTTCAAATGAAGATGTGTTGTCTGTAATGGCAGTGCTACCATACCATGCATACTCTACTTTACCCCACTTCACTCTACTCTGCACTACTCTACTTTGCACCAGTCCACACTACTCCACTCCACGCCACTCCACACTGCATCATTCCCCTCTACTCTGCACCACTCCATTCTATGCCACTTCACTCTAAGCCTCTCTAATCTATTCTCACCCCTCTAATCTATGCCAGTGCACTCTACCCCACTCTACTCTGTACCACTGCACTCTGTACCACTCTAGTCTAGGCTACTCTACTACACTCTACAAAACTGCACTCTGTACCACTGCACTCTACGCCAATCCACTCTACTATGTACCACTCCATGCCAATGCACTGTACACCACTACTCTATGCCACTACACTCTAACCTGCACCACTCCACTCTACCCTGCACCCCTCCACGCAACTTCACTCTACTCTGAAACTATCTACTCTATGCCACTGCACTCTGCGCCACTGCACTCTACGCTGCTCCACTCTACTTTGCTGCATTCTACTATACACTGCTGTGCTCTACGCCACTCTTCTCTAAAAGGGAAACTGCATTAGCAATGCGGGCTAAACTACGCATGCCGTTACAACGCAAGCGGAACAACGCTTGCCTTAACCATGCATATGCCTTAACCACGCATATGCGTGGTTAAAGCAGTTAGCGCTCTAGTTGCAGAGTGGATGGGCAGGGAAAGGAACAGGAAGGACCGGGACGCGGCTTGGTAAGTAGGGCTGGGGCTGGGTTTAAGGTCTCAGGGTGGGGGGGTCATGGTCGTTTTTATGATTGGTGGCCCGTTTTAAGGCTCAGGGCAGGGGGCTGGGGTCAGGGTAGTTTTTAGGGCTGGGGGCCGGGTTTTAGGGCTCTGGGTGGGGGGGAAGGCGCAGTTTTCAGGGCGGGGCCAGTTTTAGGGCTCAGGGCGGGGGGGCTGGAATATGATCCTTACCACGCATATGGCTTTACCAATCATGCCTTTACAACGAAATTCTTGTAAAGGCACGTGTGGTAAAGGCATGCGTGGTAAAGACATGTTCGTGGTTAAGACCGTGTTTTTTAGGCATGCGTTGTCAAGGAATGCGTTGTTCTGTCATACAACCGCTCTAAACCACTGCACTCTCCACCAAAGCACTCTACACCACTTTACTCAAAACCAATGCACTGTACGCCACTGCACTCTATACCAACTACTCTGCACCACTGCACTCTACAATACTATAATCTCCTCTATAATACTATACTTTACGCCTTTGCATTCTACGCCACTGCACGCTATACCACTCTACACCATTGCACTTTACGTCACTGCACTCTGTGCCACTCTATTCTACTCTGCACCACTCTACTATAAACCACTGCACTCTACGACACGCTACTCTGCAAGACTGCACTCTCCGCCACTGAACTCTACACCACTCCACTCTGCTTCACTCCTTTCTACAGCACAGCACTCTATGTCACTCTTTTCCACTGCACTCTATGCTATTCTACCCCTCTGCATCACTCCACTCTACCCTGCACCACCCCATTTTATGGCACTTCATACTACTCTGAAACAACCTACTCTATGCCACTGCACTCTACGCCACTGTACTCCACCCTGCACCACTCTAATCTGTGCCACTCCAATCTGCACCACTCTACTCTGTGCCACTCTACTCTACGCTGCGGCACTCTGATCTACGCCACTCTCCTATACACCACTCTATGCCACTGCACCCTACACCATGTCACTCTACTCTACATCACTGCACTCTACGCCAATGTGCTCTACACCACTTTACTCAAAACCAATGCACTCTATGCCACTGCACTCTCCGCCAATATACCCTGTACTTTACGCCACTTCACTGTAGGCCACTCTACTCCAATTCTATGACACACCACTGTACAACACTCCACTCTATGACACTACACTCCACGACACTCCACTCTGTGACGCTTTACTCCATTAAACTCTACTCCACTCTATCAAGCAATCAATCAATCGGTAGATTTGTAGAACGCTTCTCGTCACCCGTGAAGCTATCCAGCGCTGGCAGGGTCCAGTTGTTTAGCCAAATAGCCCGCTCTTCAGGGACTTTCAGGACTCTAAAAGAGATGGGGAGGTTCATAGATGGAAGGGTAGCTTGTTCCATGTCTTTGCTGCTAGGTAGGCGAAGAAGCGACCTCCACATCTGCTACGTCGGATGCAGAGGTGTCTGGTGGGCTGATGGAAGTTCAGGCGGTGGTTCAAGTAGCCGAGTCTGCAGTTGTGTAGGGCATTGTTTACATGAGTCAGGAGCTTGAACTGGCATCTATTCTGTACTCTATGACACTCTACTTCACTCTATGCCACTCAACAACAATCTACTCCTCTCTATGCCACTCTACGACACTACGCCACTCTACAAAACTCTATGTAACTCCCTCTACGCCACTCCATGCCACTTTATTCCACTCTATTCTATGACACACTACTCCACTCTATGCCATTCAACTCTACTACACTACTACACTCTATGACAATTTACTCCGTTCTATGTCACTCTACTCTATAGCACTCTACTCCTCTCTACACAACACCCTCTAGGCCACTCCACTCTGCTCTACGCCACTCCACTCTATGACTCTACGCCACTCAACTCTATGACACTCTGGTCCACTCTGAAGGTTAACAGAGTGCATAACAAACAGGTGCAAAAAACATTTACAGACGTTACTCCCCTTTCATTGCCACAAAAGTAATAGTGAGGTGAAAAGAACAACCCGATGCCATGCGCAAACGATATTTCACCCAGGAGATTTTGAGCCCATTAATCTCAAGGGTTGCGTTGTATGTCAGAATTTTCGGAGCAAAAATCTTTCCTAAACATCGTTTACAAAAATATCTTTCCATTGGGTGTAGATTTTCTATTAGAAATAGAAACTCCAAAGGGAATTTTTTTGTCGCGCAATTTGTCAGTTAGGCCAGTGGTCTGAGACTGAAATTCTCAAGCACAAATGCTGCACACATCAGGTGAGTGGAGGAATGACGTGTCTATGAGGTAGTACTTCTAACATGTAAATAAACTTCAAAATAAGGCCGTTATTATGAGTGGTTCGTCCCTTTTTGGCCCATGAACAAACTCTTGTTTGCACCGACATCGGCATTACACGTTTTTGTAGTAATTTTCATATCCCCTACAATGCCGTGGAAAAATACCTGGCAGGTACTAGTACATGTGGATATTGGTCCGCAAAGGACACAAATAGATGTTATGCCCCATTTTAAAGAGCAAAACTTGTAATAGAAGTTAATTAGCGCACCTGTTATTCCAATCTACATGGTATCAAAGAGGAGATAATTGTCACATTATTAATGGGCCACTAGTAATTAGGACGTAAGGCAGTACATTATAATCACAAAACACGCATGTGCGTCAGGGGAACCAATGGGTGATGGGGTCAGAGGTCCTTACTGTTCAATGCCTGTTTGTGCAAGACCGGAAGTGATATCTTCGGGACCCCTGGCGGCGGAGGCATGAGGGGTGCTGGTAGGTTTAGCAGCTCCTACGGAGGAATCATCGGCAACCTTTAGAAAAAACAAAAACAGCTATGTTATATGTTTGTGATTTTAAATATAGCACAAAGACAAGCTCGTGGGCCCACCAGGTGCGCCCACACTAAATAGTGTGCTATTTTCACACGCAACTCTTACTCACTGCATCCCAATGGGGTAGGGGGCCCTGGTGACCCCATGTGTCACTTTTACATGTTATGGAGGTGCTCCTGGCTCATCAGATCTGTTCCTACTTGGAAGTATCTTCGTGGCTCCCAGTGTTGGCTCGCGCTGTCACTTCCTCAGCATCTCAGGCTTTCTCATAGTTCACTATTGCTGTCTCCCTCTAAGTGTTCGATGGGGAATCCTGGTGTTCACTAGTGCTACGGCTACCGCTGCCTAGGACTCTTACAGGGGACACAGGGATGCTACCACTATGAGCGTGGGTCCCAGAGCTGCCCCAGGGCAGGCTCTCTTAGGGGTCTTAGTGTCCATTAGTGATAGCATTTCCCAGCTGTCTCCCAGGGGACCCAGAGCTCTGTAGTGCTTTCTTTCAGCACACTTACAGCGATCTAAACTCCTCTTAACATTCATTCTTAGGCCTCTCGGCGGTGTCTGGTGCTACCTGTTAGACTGAGTCTCAGGAGAGCCTGTGTCAGGTGCAGTTCAATGCTCTGCATCTCCCTTCGCTGGTTCCACAGCTCCCCTGTCCCTTAATTGAGTCTCACTGTAATTCTGCCCTTTGTGCTCTCTCAGTGGCCACATTACCCCCTTGTTCAGCCTAATGAATCACTCTGGGGTCCCAGTCCCAATTAGCGATTCCCTTTCTAAGGAGTCTCTGAAATGTCCTGAGGACAACCCTTCCCAAGGCGCCTCTCAACGCTTTCAGTGCCCTTCAGCGCTACCCTTCCCAAGCCATCTCTCAAGGGTCTCAGTGCCTTCAGCACTATCCTACTCAAGGCATCTCTCAAGGGCCTCAGTGCCTTCAGCACTATCCTACTCAAGGCATCTCTCAAGGGCCTCAGTGCCTTCAGCACTATCCTACTCAAGGCATCTCTCAAGGGCCTCAGTGCCCTTCAGCACTATCCTACTCAAGGCATCTCTCAAGGGCCTCAGTGCCCTTCAGCACTATCCTACTCAAGGCATCTCTCAAGGGCCTCAGTGCCTTCAGCGCTACCCTTCCCAAGCCATCTCTCAAGGGTCTCAGTGCCTTCAGCACTATCCTACTCAAGGCATCTCTCAAGGGCCTCAGTGCCTTCAGCACTATCCTACTCAAGGCATCTCTCAAGGGCCTCAGTGCCCTTCAGTGCCATCCTACTCAAGGCATCTCTCAAGGGCCTCAGTTCCTTCAGCACTATCCTACTCAAGGCATCTCTCAAGGGCCTCAGTGCCTTCAGCACTATCCTACTCAAGGCATCTCTCAAGGGCCTCAGTGCCCTTCAGCACTATCCTACTCAAGGCATCTCTCAAGGGCCTCAGTGCCTTCAGCGCTACCCTTCCCAAGCCATCTCTCAAGGGTCTCAGTGCCTTCAGCACTATCCTACTCAAGGCATCTCTCAAGGGCCTCAGTGCCTTCAGCACTATCCTACTCAAGGCATCTCTCAAGGGCCTCAGTGCCTTCAGCACTATCCTACTCAAGGCATCTCTCAAGGGCCTCAGTGCCTTCAGCACTATCCTACTCAAGGCATCTCTCAAGGGCCTCAATGCCCTTCAGTGCTATCCTACTCAAGGCATCTCTCAAGGGCCTCAGTTCCTTCAGCACTATCCTACTCAAGGCATCTCTCAAGGGCCTCAGTGCCTTCAGCACTATCCTACTCAAGGCAACTCTCAAGGGCCTCAGTGCCCTTCAGCACTATCCTACTCAAGGCATCTCTCAAGGGCCTCAGTGCCCTTCAGCACTATCCTACTCTAGGCATCTCTCAAGGGCCTCAGTGCCTTCAGCGCTACCCTTCCCAAGCCATCTCTCAAGGGTCTCAGTGCCTTCAGCACTATCCTACTCAAGGCATCTCTCAAGGGCCTCAGTGCCTTCAGCACTATCCTACTCAAGGCATCTCTCAAGGGCCTCAGTGCCTTCAGCACTATCCTACTCAAGGCATCTCTCAAGGGCCTCAGTGCCTTCAGCACTATCCTACTCAAGGCATCTCTCAAGGGCCTCAGTGCCCTTCAGTGCTACCCTTCTCAAACTGTCTCAACGCTCTCAGCGCCCTTCAGCGCTACCCTTCCCAAACCGTCTCAACGCTCTCAGCACCCTTCAGGGCTACCCTTCCCAAACCGTCTCAACGCTCTCAGCGCCCTTCAGCGCTACCCTTCCCAAACCGTCTCAACGCTCTCAGCACCCTTCAGGGCTACCCTTCCCAAACCGTCTCAACGCTCTCAGTGCCCTTCAGCACTACCCTTCCCAAGGCATCTCTCAAGGGCATCAGTGCTCTTCAGCGCTACCCTTCCCAAGGCATCTCTCAAGGACCTCAGTGCCCTTCAACGCTACCCTTCCCAAGGCATCTCTCAAGGGCCTCAGTGCCCTTCAGCGCTACCCTTACCAAGGCACCTCTCAAGGCCTCAGTGCCCTTCAGCGCTACCTTTCCTAAGGCGTCTCTCAAAGCTCTCAGTGCCCTTCAGCGCTACCCTTCCGAAGGCGTCTCTCAATGCTCTCAGTGCTCTTCAGTGCTACCCTTCCCAAGGCATCTCTCAAGGGCCTCAGTGCCCTTCAGCGCTACCCTTCCCAAAGCATCTGTCCAAGGACCTCAGTGCCCTTCAGCGCTACCCTACCCAAGGCATCTCTCAAGGACCTCTGTGCCCTTCAGTGCTACCCTTCCCAGGGCATCTCTCAACGCTCTCAGTGCTCTTCAACACTACCCTTCCCAAGGCATCTCTCAACGCCCTCAGTGCCCTTCAGCGCTACCCTTTCCAAGGCATCTCTCAATGCCATCAGTGCCCTTCAACGCTACCCTTCCCAAGGCATCTCTCAACGCCCTCAGTGCCCTTCAGCGCTACCCTTTCCAAGGCATCTCTCAATGCCATCAGTGCCCTTCGGCGCTACCCTTCCCAAACCGTCTCAAAGATCTCAGTGCCATTCAGGCATCTCTCAAGAGCCTCAGTGCCCTTCAGCGCTTTCCTTCCCAAGGCATCTCTTAACGCCCTCAGTACCCTTCGGCGCTACCCTTCCCAAACCGTCTCAACGATCTCAGTGCCCTTCAGCGCTACCCTTCCCAAGGCGTCTCTCCAGGGCCTCAGTGCCCTTCAGCACTACCCTTCCCAAGGCGTCACCCCGGGGCCTCAGTGCCCTTCAGCGCCACCCTTCCTAAGGCATCTCTCAAGGGCATCAGTGCCCTTCAGCGCTACTCTTCCCAAGGCATCTCTCAGCGCTCTTCAACGCTACCCTGCCCAAGGCATCTCTTAACGCTCTAAATGCCCTTCAGCGCTACCCTTCCCAAGGCATCTCCCCAGGGCCTCAGTGCCCTTCAGCGCTACCCTTCCCAAGGCATCTCTCAACGCTCTCAGTGCCCTTCAGCGCTACCCTTCCCAAGGCATCTCTCGACGCTCTCAGTGCCCTTCAGTGCTACCCTTCCCAAGGCATCTCTCAACGCTCTCAGTGCTCTTCAGCGCTACCCTTCCCAAGGCATCTCTCAACGCTCTCAGTGCCCTTCAGCGCTACCCTTCCCAAGGCATCTCTCAACGCCCTCAGTGCCCTTCAGCGCTACCCTTCCCAAGGCATCTCTCAACACCCTCAGTGCCCTTCGGCGCTACGCTTCCCAAGGCGTCTCCCCAGGGACTCAGTGCCCTTCAGCACTACCCTTCCCGAGGCGTCACCCCAGGGCCTCAGTGTCCTTCAGCGCTACCCTTCCCAAAGCATCTCTCAACGCTCTCATTGCTCTTCAGCGCTACCGTTCCCAAGGCATCTCTCGACGCTCTCAGTGCCCTTCAGTGCTACCCTTCCCAAGGCATCTCTCGAC
The DNA here is from genome assembly GCA_963921515.1 of Calotriton arnoldi. Classification (NCBI taxonomy): domain Eukaryota; kingdom Metazoa; phylum Chordata; class Amphibia; order Caudata; family Salamandridae; genus Calotriton; species Calotriton arnoldi. The sequence goes on from CAWUFW010001238.1 coordinate 2,869,813, forward strand.
GCTCTCAGTGCCCTTCAGTGCTACCCTTCCCAAGGCATCTCTCAACGCTCTCAGTGCTCTTCAGCGCTACCCTTCCCAAGGCATCTCTCAACGCTCTCAGTGCCCTTCAGCGCTACCCTTCCCAAGGCATCTCTCAACACCCTCAGTGCCCTTCGGCGCTACGCTTCCCAAGGCGTCTCCCCAGGGACTCAGTGCCCTTCAGCACTACCCTTCCCGAGGCGTCACCCCAGGGCCTCAGTGTCCTTCAGCGCTACCCTTCCCAAAGCATCTCTCAACGCTCTCATTGCTCTTCAGCGCTACCGTTCCCAAGGCATCTCTTAACGCTCTAAGTGCCCTTCAGCGCTACCCTTCCCAAGGCGTCTCCCCAGGGCCTCAGTGCCCTTCAGCGCTACCCTTCCCAAGGCATCTCTCAACGCTCTCAGTGCCCTTCAGTGCTACCCTTCTCAAGGCATCTCTCAACGCTCTCAGAGCTCTTCAGCGCTACACTTCCCAAGGCATCTCTCAACGCTCTCAGTGCCCTTCAGTGCTACCCTGCCCAAAGCATCTCTCAACGCTCAGTGCCCTTCAGCGCTACCCTTCCCAAGGCATCTCTTAACGCTCTCAGTGCCCTTCAGTGCTACCCTTCCCAAGGCGTCTCTCAAGGGCCTCAGTGCCCTTCAGCACTACCCTTCCCAAGGCATCTCCCCAGGGCCTCAGTGCCCTTCAGCGCTACCCTTCCCAAGGCATCTCTCAAGGGCATCAGTGCCCTTCAGCGCTACCCTTCGAAAGGCATCTCTCAACGCTCTGTGCCCTTCAGTGCTACCCTTCCCAAGGCATCTATCCAAGAACCTCAGTGCCCTTCAGCGCTACCCTACCCAAGGCATCTCGCAACGCACTCAGTGCCCTTCAGCACTACCCTACCCAAGGCATCTCTCAATGCCCTCAGTGCCCTTCAGCGCTACCCTTTCCAAGGCATCTCTCAACGCCCTCAGTGCCCTTCGGCGCTACTCTTCCCAAACCGTCTCAAAGATCTCAGTGCCATTCAGGCATCTCTCAAGGGCCTCAGTGCCCTTCAGTGCTTTCCTTCCCAAGGTATCTCTCAGCGTCCTCAGTGCCTTTCAGTGCAACCCTTCCTAAGGTGTCTCAGCGATCTCAGTGCCCTTCAGCGCTACCCTTCCCAAGGTGTCTCCCCAGGGCCTCACTGCCCTTCAGCGCTACCATTCCTAAGGCGGCTCCCCAGGGCCTCAGTGCTCTTCGGTGCTACCCTTCCCAAGGCATCACTCAACACTCTCAATGCTCTTCAGCACTACCCTTCCCAAGGCGTCTTTCAAGGGCATCAGTGCCCTTCAGTGCTACCCTTCCCAAGGCATCTCTCAATGCTCTCAGTGCTCTTCAGCGCTACCCTTCCCAAGGCATCTCTTAACGCTCTAAGTGCCCTTCAGCGCTGCCCTTCCCAAGGCGTCTCCCCAGAGCCTCAGTGCCCTTCAGCGCTACCCTTCCCAAGGCATCTCTCAACGCTCTCAGTGCTACCCTTCCCAAGGCATCTCTCTAGTGCCTCAGTACCCTTCAGTGCTACCCTTCCCAAGGCATCTCTCTAGTGCCTCAGTGCCCTTCAGTGCTACCCTTCCCAAGGCATCTCTCTAGTGCCCTTCAGTGCTACCCTTCCCAAGTTATCTCTCAACGCTCTCACTGCTCTTCAGTGCTACCCTTTTCAAGGCAACTCTTAACGCTCTCAGTGCCCTTCAGCGCTACCCCTCCCAAGGCGTCTCCCCAGGGCCTCAGTGCCTTTCAGTGCTACCCTTCCCAAGGCATCTCTCAATGGTCAGTGCCCTTCAGCGCTACCCTTCCCAAGGCATCTCTCAACACTCTCAGTGCTCTTCAGCGCTACCCTTCCCAAGGCATCTCTCAAGAGCCTCAGTGCCCTTCAGTGCTACCCTTCCCAAGGCATCTCCCCAGGGCCTCAGTCCCCTTCAGTGCTACCCTTCCCGAGGCATCTCTCAACGCTCTCAGTGCCCTTCAGTGCCACCCTTCCAAAGGCATCTCTCAACGCTCTCAGTACTCTTCAGCGCTACCCTTCCCAAACCGTCTCAACGATCTCAGTGCCCTTCAGCACTACCCTTCCCAAGGCATCTCTTAATGCTCTCAGTGCCCTTCAGCGCTACCCTTCCCAAACAGTCTTAACTATCTCAGTGCCCTTCAGCGCTACCCTTCCCAAGGCTTCTCTCCAAGGACCTCAGTGCCCTTCAGCGCTACCCTTCCCAAGGTATCTCTCAACGCTCTCAGTGCTACCCTTCCCAAGGCATCTCTCAACGCTCTCAGTACCCTTCAGTGCTACCCTTCTCAAGGCATCTCTCAACGCTCTCAGTGCTCTTCAGCGCTACCCTTCCCAAGGCATCTCTCAACGCTCTCAGTGCCCTTCAGTGCTACCCTTCCCAAAGCATCTCTGAATGCTCAGTGCCCTTCAGCGCTACCCTTCCCAGGGCATCTCTCAACGCACTCAGTGCCCTTCAGCGCTACCCTTCCCAAGGCGTCTCTCAAGGGCCTCAGTGCCCTTCAGCACTACCCTTCCCAAGGCATCTCCCCAGGGCCTCAGTGCCCTTCAGCGCTACCCTTCCCAAGGCATCTCTCAACGCTCTCAGTGCCCTTCAGTGCTACCCTTCCCAAGGCATCTATCCAAGAACCTCAGTGCCCTTCAGTGCTACCCTACCCAAGGCATCTCTCAATGCCCTCAGTGCCCTTCAGCGCTACCCTTTCCAAGGCATCTCTCAACGCCCTCAGTGCCCTTCGGTGCTACCCTTCCCAAACTGTCTCAACGATCTCAGTGCCCTTCAGCACTACCCTTCCCGAGGCATCTCTTAATGCTCTCAGTGCCCTTCAGCGCTACCCTTCCCAAACAGTCTCAACTATCTCAGTGCCCTTCAGCGCTACCCTTCCCAAGGCATCTCTTAACGCTCTCAGTGCCCTTCAGTGCTACCCTTCCCAAGGCGTCTCTCAAGGGCCTCAGTGCCCTTCAGCACTACCATTCCCAAGGCATCTATCCAAGGAACTCAGTGCCCTTCAGCGCTACCCTTCCCAAGGCATCTGTCCAAGGACCTCGGTGCCCTTCAGCGCTATCCTTCCCAAGGCATCTCTCAACACTCTCAGTGCTACCCTTCCCAAGGCATCTCTCAAGAGCCTCAGTGCCTTCAGTGCTACCCTTCCCAAGGCATCTCCCCAGGGCCTCAGTCCCCTTCAGTGCTACCCTTCCCGAGGCATCTCTTAACGCTCTCAGTGCCCTTCAGCGCCACCCTTCCAAAGGCATCTCTCAAAGCTCTCAGTGCTCTTCAGCGCTACCCTTCCCAAACCGTCTCAACGATCTCAGTGCCCTTCAGTGCTACCCTTCCCAAGGCATCTCTCAACGCTCTCAGTGCCCTTCAGTGGTACCCTTCTCAAGGCATCTCTCAACGCTCTCAGTGCTCTTCAGCCCTACCCTTCCCAAGGCATCTCTTAACGCTCTAAGTGCCCTTCAGCGCTACCCTTCCCAAGGCGTCTCCCCAGAGCCTCAGTGCCCTTCAGCGCTACCCTTCCCAAGGCATCTCTCAACGCTACCCTTCCCAAGGCATCTCTCTAGTGCCTCAGTACCCTTCAGTGCTACCCTTCCTAAGTCATCTCTCAACGCTCTCAGTGCCCTTCAGTGCTACCCTTCCCAAGGCATCTCTCTAGTGCCCTTCAGTGCTACCCTTCCCAAGTTATCTCTCAACGCTCTCTGTGCTCTTCAGTGCTACCGTATCCAAGGCATCTCTTAACGCTCTCAGTGCCCTTCAGCACTACCCTTCCCAGGGTGTCTCCCCAGGGCCTCAGTGCCCTTCAGTGCTACCCTTCCCAAGGCATCTCTCAATGCTCAGTGCCCTTCAGCGCTACCCTTCCCAAGGCATCTCTCAACACTCTCAGTGCTCTTCAGCGCTACCCTTCCCAAGGCATCTCTCAAGAGCCTCAGTGCCCTTCAGTGCTACCCTTCCCAAGGCATCTCCCCAGGGCCTCAGTCCCCTTCAGTGCTACCCTTCCCGAGGCATCTCTCAACGGTCTCAGTGCCCTTCAGTGCCACCCTTCCAAAGGCATCTCTCAACACTCTCAGTGCCCTTCAGCGCTACCCTTCCCAAACAGTCTTAACGATCTCAGTGCCCTTCAGCGCTACCCTTCCCAAGGCATCTCTCCGAGGACCTCAGTGCCCTTCAGCGCTACCCTTCCCAAGGTATCTCTCAACGCTCTCCGTGCCCTTCAGTGCTACCCTTCCCAAGGCATCTCTCATCGCTCTCAGTGCCCTTCAGTGCTACCCTTATCAAGGCATCTCTCAACGCTCTCAGTGCTCTTCAGCGCTACTCTTCCCAAGGCATCTCTCAACGCTCTCAGTGCCCTTCAGTGCTACCCTTCCCAAAGCATCTCTCAATGCTCAGTGCCCTTCAGCGCTACCCTTCCCAAGGCATCTCTCAACGCACTCAGTGCCCTTCAGCACTACCCTTTCCAAGGCATCTATCCACGGAACTCAGTGCCCTTCAGTGCTACCCTTCCCAAGGCATCTGCCCAAGGACCTCAGTGCCCTTCAGCGCTACCCTTCCCAAGGCATCTCTCAAGAGCCTCAGTCCCCTTCAGTGCTACCCTTCCCGAGGCATCTCTTAACGCTCTCAGTGCCCTTCAGCGCCACCCTTCCAATGGCATCTCTCAAAGCTCTTAGTGCTCTCCAGCGCTACCCTTCCCAACCGTCTCAACGATCTCAGTGCCCTTCAGCACTACCCTTCCCAAGGCATCTCTTAATGCTCTCAGTGCCCTTCAGCTCTACCCTTTCCAAACAGTCTTAACGATCTCAGTGCCCTTCAGCGCTACCCTTCCCAAGGCATCTCTCCGAGGACCTCAGTGCCCTTCAGCGCTACCCTTCCCAAGGCATCTCTCAACGCTCTCAGTGCCCTTCATTGCTACCCTTCCCAAGGCATCTCTCAACGCTCTCAGTGCCCTTCAGTGCTACCTTTCTCAAGGCATCTCTAGAAGCTCTCAGTGCTACCCTTCCCAAGGCATCTCTCAACGCTCTCAGTGCCCTTCAGTGCTACCCTTCCCAAAGCATCTCTCAACGCTCAGTGCCCTTCAGCGCTACCCTTCCCAAGGCATCTCTCAACGCTCTCAGTGCCCTTCAGTGCTACCCTTTCCAAGGCGTCTCTCAAGGGCCTCAGTGCCCTTCAGCACTACCCTTCCCAAGGCATCTCCCCAGGGCCTCAGTGCCCTTCAGCGCTACCCTTCCCAAGGCATCTGTCAACGCTCTCAGTGCCCTTCAGTGCTACCCTTCCCAAGGCATCTATCCAAGAACCTCAGTGCCCTTCAGTGCTACCCTACTCAAGGCATCTCTCAATGCCCTCAGTGCCCTTCAGCGCTACCCTTTCCAAGGCATCTCTCAACGTCCTCAGTGCCCTTCGGCGCTACTCTTCCCAAACCGTCTCAAAGATCTCAGTGCCATTCAGGCATCTCTCAAGGGCCTCAGTGCCCTTCAGCGCTTTCCTTCCCAAGGTATCTCGCAATGTCCTCAGTGCCCTTCAGTGTTTCCCTTCCTAAGGCGGCACCGGAGGGCCTCACTGCCCTTCAGCGCTACCCTTCCTAAGGCGGCTCCCCAGGGCCTCAGTGCTCTTCAGTGCTACCCTTCCCAAGGCGTCTCCCCAGGGCCTCACTGCCCTTCAGCGCTACCCTTCCTAAGACGGCTCCCCAGGGCCTCAGTGCTCTTCAGTGCTACCCTTCTCAAGGCATCACTCAACACTCTCAATGCTCTTCAGCACTACCCTTCCCAAGGCGTCTTTCAAGGGCATCAGTGCCCTTCAGTGCTACCCTTCCCAAGGCATCTCTCAACGCTCTCAGTGCTCTTCAGCGCTACCCTTGCCAAGGCATCTCTTAACGCTCTAAGTGCCCTTCAGCGCTACCCTTCCCAAGGTGTCTCCCCAGAGCCTCAGTGCCCTTCAGCGCTACCCTTCCCAAGGCATCTCTCAACGCTCTCAGTGCTACCCTTCCCAAGGCATCTCTCTAGTGCCTCAGTACCCTTCAGTGCTACCCTTCCTAAGTCATCTCTCAACGCTCTCAGTGGCCTTCAGTGCTACCCTTCCCAAGTTATCTCTCAACGCTCTCAGTGCTCTTCAGTGCTACCCTATCCAAGGCATCTCTTAACGCTCTCAGTGCCCTTCAGCGCTACCCTTCCCAAGGCATCTCCCCAGGGCCTCAGTGCCCTTCAGTGCTACCCTTCCCAAGGCATCTCTCAACGCTCAGTGCCCTTCCACGCTACCCTTCCCAAGGCATCTCTCAACACTTTCAGTGCTCTTCAGCGCTACCCTTCCCAAGGCATCTCTCAAGAGCCTCAGTGCCCTTCAGTGCTACCCTTCCCAAGGCATCTCCCCAGGGCTTCAGTGCTACCCTTCCCGAGGTATCTCTTAACGCTCTCAGTGCCCTTCAGCGCCACCCTTCCAAAGGCATCTCTCAACGATCTCAGTGCCCTTCAGCACTACCCTTCCCAAGGCATCTCTTAATGTTCTCAGTGCCCTTCAGCGCTACCCTTCCCAAACAGTCTCAACGATCTCAGTGCCCTTCAGCGCTACCCTTCCCAAGGCATCTCTTAACGCTCTCAGTGCCCTTCAGCGCTACCCTTCCCAAGGCATCTCTCAAGGGCCTCAGTGCCCTTCAGCACTACCCTTCCCAAGACATCTATCCAAGGAACTCAGTGCCCTTCAGCGCTACCCTTCCCAAGGCGTCTTTCAAGGGCCTCAGTGCCCTTCAGCACTACCCTTCCCAAGGCATCTGTCCAAGGACCTCAGTGCCCTTCAGCGCTACCCTACCCAAGGCATCTCTCAACGCACTCAGTGCCCTTCAGCAGTACCCTTCCCAAGGCGTCTCCCCAGGGCCTCAGTGCCCTTCAGTGCTACCCTACCCAAGGCATCTCCCCAGGGCCTCAGTGCCCTTCAGCGCTACCCTTCCCAATGCATCTCTCAAGGGCCTCAGTGCCCTTCAGCGCTACCCTACCCAAGGCTCCTCTCAACCTTCTCAGTGGCCTTCAATGCTACCCTTCCCAAGGCTCCTCTCAACGCTCTCAGTGGCCTTCAGTGCTACCGTTCCCAAGGCATCTCTCAACGCTCTCAGTGCCCTGCAGCGCTACCCTTCCCAAGGCATCTCTCAACGCTCTCAGTGCCCTGCAGCGCTACCCTTCCCAAGGCATCTATCAACGCTCTCAGTGCCCTTCAGTGCTACCCTTCCCAAGGCATCTCTCAACGCTCTCAGTGCTCTTCAGCTGTCACGATTCACTCCCTGTGCTCTCGTGCCCACCACCAGGGGGCCAAGTAGTGGGGCTTTTCAGTGGTCTAATAAGCTTCCAGGCCCTCCCCTTCATGTAGATACTGACTTCCAGCCATTTAGATTCTACTTGCAAATTGCGATCCATTCCCAATCCATGCCGGGTTTTGTGGAAGCCAGCCTGCGCATTCTGGAAACTCCATTACCTAGAATTCCCTGCTCACTGCTCCGTCTCCACCCCTGCAGGCCAAGGATGGGTGGAGGAATGCAGTTCACCTGTGGCTGGCTGCTGCTAGCCTGCTCACACCTGATACATATGATTACTGTGAGCTCTTTTAAGCCCCAGCTCCCTTCAGTCCAGTGTTGGTCATTGTAGCTGTATACCGGTGAGACCGATCCTTGTTCCAGTGTTTCCTGAGCCTTTGATATCCTTATTTTCAGTGTTTCCTGAGATTTAGCTATTCCTTGTTCCTGAGCTCCTGCTGTTTTCCTTATTCCTGAATTAGCACTGCCTGCAGTGCTACCTTGACTTCTGAGCCTTAGCATTCCTTGTTCCTGAACTGCAGCAGTTTACCTCCTCCTGAACTAGCACTGCCTGCAGTGCTACCTTGACTCCTGAGCCTTAGCATTCCTTGTTCCTGAACTGCAGCGGTTTCCCTGTTCCTGTGCTACCTTGACTTCTGAAGCTTTAGTAATTCTCTGTTCCTGAACCAGCACTGCCTGCAGTGCTACCTTGACTCCTGAGCCTTAGCATTCCTTGTTCCTGAACTGCAGCGGTTTCCCTGTTCCTGTGCTACCTTGACTCCTGAAGCTTTAGTAATTCTCTGTTCCTGAACCAGCACTGCCTGCAGTGCTACCTTGACTCCTAGACTTTAGTAATTCCCTGGTCCTGAACTAGCACTGCCTGAAGTGCTACCTTGACCCCTGAAGCTTTAGTAATTCCCTGTTCCTGGACTAGCACTGCCTGCAGTGCTACCTTGACTCCTGAGCCTTAGCATTCCTTGTTCCTGAACTGCAGCAGTTTCCCTGTTCCTGTGCTACCTTGACTCCTGAAGCTTTAGTAATTCTCTGTTCCTGAACCAGCACTGCCTGAAGTGCTACCTTGACTCCTAGACTTTAGTAATTCCCTGTTCCTGAACTAGCACTGCCTGCAATGCTACCTTGACTCCTGAGCCTTAGCTCAATTCTTGTTCCTGCCCCAGCACTGCCTTCAATGCTACTTTGTTTTCTTGATTCCTGAACCTGCACTATTCTTGTATACCTTTGTAGCCTCCCCTTCTGTATATCCTTTTCCAGTCCCTGCCTTTCTTCCCATTTCCTTGGTTCCAGTTCCTAGTTTGCTGTCTTTCTATTCTGCTGTCTTGCTTCTGTTGCCTTGTATGTTTGTTACTTGCTTTCTGCCAAGTGTGCACTGTGATTTCCTTCCTTTCCTGTTAAGCACTCCTCCTTGCTAGCTCCTTGTCTATTGTGCTTGTGTTTAGTTTTACCCCCTTGCTGTTACTGCCTTGCGTGTTCCTGTTTGATCGCCAGGATCCGTGGGCACAGCTGACTACCTAGGTGGTGTTTCTTGTTCACTGTGAGTATTGTCTTTGAGTTGCATTTATAACAAGACTATAGGTATAAGCTCCACAGACCCTGCCTTTGCATGCATATCCTATGTGGGTATTTGCAGTCAGTATCTGTAACAGCAATTGTGGGTGAGAAACTTACTGAGCTTCAGTCTTACCGTGTCGAGCTCCTGAGTGCTTACCCCACATTCCCTTTATTGTTAATGTTGTATTATATATATGTCTTGCACGTCCGTCCTGGGTGTAGTTAGTCTGAATGCTAAATTGCCGTGCGAGTGCCCTTCCTTTCTGAGTCTTAGCCATCTTGTTCCTGTGTACAGGCTTCCCCTTTGGATCCCTTTTCTTCTCTGACTTCCTGTGTGATCCTGGGCAGCGCTGTACTCCTCTCCCAAGTCCCTGACTGTGTTCCCGACATAGTCCCGGACAGTCCCTGACAGAATGACCAACCCACATTTCCAGGGTCACTTGTGAGGTTTCTTTGCGTTCAGTTAGCTACCATTTTTCTGTTACATTTGTGTGTGAAAATATTGAAGGTGTGTCCTAATGAGAGGTTTAAGAAAGAAACACACCAGTACATCATTTAGGTTTGTGCAGGGCAATTCCCCAGTGCCCAACAACAAGAGGCATTTAGTGTCTACTTTACAGTTTGTTCACCCTAGTCCTGAAACAATGAATCCTCTTATGAGAAATGGACATTTACGTTCTGAATATTTTACTCATTGGCTCTCAAACACCTCTTTGCCAGATCCAGACTTAATCTTCTGTTCTGATCCAGATTCAATGTCTGTGTCAGCATTGCATAAGGAGAATGCTACCTTACTCAGTTTGCTGAACAAGAATTCTGAATCTCGCATGTCTGCTGTAAGTGGTTGTAAAATACAGTATTCAACCACACAACCAAAGAAAGAGCAGATGCATTTTATAACCTCTGGTCTCCATTCAAATAATGTTACCCAGTCTTGTAGTCCAGTAAAGATCACAGTCCCGGATACTACAGGGACCTTGTTAAATACCACATTCAAAGTAAACAATAATCAGTTTGAACAAAATCCAAGTTGTAGCTCTGTTGCTTGTTGTGAAGTTGCCAAGTCTACCACTGTCCTCGTAGAGAAAGATCTGCAGTCTTCACAGGATATAATTACATCTAAGATTCTTGAATTACAACGAGAGAATAAAATGTTTCAGACTCTTTTAAAAAACTATAACCCAGAGTTCAAGTGGGAATCTAAAACCCCTGTACAAGACCACTTTTCCACCTCTAAGTTAGCCTCCTTAGAAATGGTGAATGAAGGCTTGCGTTCTCTTTTGCGTTCCCCTCAGAGCTGGTCCAGCGATTTTGTGAATAATACTGTGGCTGATCACTCAGATTCTACTCAGAAAAGCCATAGTACCTTTTCTCACAGTGCAGTGATTCAAAGTATGTGTTCGAAGTCAGACTTTTCTAACTCATCTGACGTTATGTCTTCTAGTGCTAAATCACATCTAGGCACTACATCTGAGATGTGTCCCTTCACTTTTCAGGAACCCCAATTGCTAGGCAAAACAGAAAACATCTCTTTGCTTTCTTTTCCTGGTAGTGAAGTCAGTTCTATCTCAGAGATAACCCGCAGACAGGCCATACTGACAAAACCTGAACCTGTGACCCACATAATCCCTGATGTGACAATATCCTGTGATTCAGACCACACTCTTGATTTAACTGCTGCAACTGAAGCCAACCTCCTAATTGAGAAGGAACAAAATCCTTACCCCTTGTTTGCTCTATCGCCTTCAAGTACACCACATATTGAGAAGTCAGGAAATATTACTCTATGCTCTGATGCATCTGTAACACCTTGTAATATAGAGGAAAGTGAAAACATTTCCAAAGACCAAGTAATCTCTGACCTGTTTCCTTGGACTAAGACATGTGAACTGCCAAATGCTAAAGGGAGTCTGGTCATCAGAGACTCTAAGATAAGCAGTATTCTTAGCCATCCCAAAGAAAGTGTTTCAGTGTGTTTTAATGAGCCAAGAAACTGTGAAGATTTCACTATTGACAACAGGGAATCTACTGTTCATGGGCTATCTCCATTCCCAGAATTTAAAGTTTGTCATCCTTGTGCCTCTCTGCCATCAGCTAGTCTTCTTTCAGAGTCTCCAGAGTCCTCAGCCGGCCTGCTGCTTTCAGAGTTTCCAGAGTCCTCAGCCGGCCTGCTGCCTCCTGAACTTCAGCCTGCAGCCTGCCTGCCATCTGAGCCCGAGCCTGCAGCCTGCCTGCCATTAGTACCGGAGCCTCCAGACTGCCTGCATTCAGAGCCCAAGCCCTCAGCTCACCTGCCTAGTAAGTCAGAGTCTCCAGCCTGTCCGACTCCAGAGCCAGAGCTTCCAGCCAGTCTGACTCCAGAGCCAGAGCTTCCAGCCTGTCTGACTCCAGAGCCAGAGCTTCCAGCCTGTCTGACTCCAGAGCCAGAGCTTCCAGTCTGTCTGACTCCGGAACCAGAGCTTCCAGGCTGCCTGCCTTCAGAACCAGAGCTTCCAGGCTGCCTGCCTCCGGAACCAGAGCTTCCAGGCTGCCTGCCTTCAGAACCAGAGCTTCCAGGCTGCCTGCCTTCAGAACCAGAGCTTCCAGGCTGCCTGCCTTCAGAACCAGAGCTTCCAGGCTGCCTGCCTTCAGAACCAGAGCTTCCAGGCTGCCTGCCTTCAGAACCAGAGCTTCCAGGCTGCCTGCCTTCAGAACCAGAGCTTCCAGGCTGCCTGCCCTCTGGCCTTGAGCCTCTATCTTGCCTACTTTTTGACCCTGTGCTTCCAGTTTGCCAGACTTCAGAGGTCTCAGTACGTATACATTCAGAGACTGAATCTCCAGCCTCAGAGACAAAACTCTCAACATGTAAGCCTCAAGGGCCTGGGTCTCCTGCATACCCGTTTCCAAAGTCGCCTGCATGTGAGTCTTCTGTATGTTTTCCTCCAGGGCTAGAACTTCAGGTCTGCTTCCTGTCACCTCCTTCGTCTTCAGCCAGTTTGCCTTTGACCTCTGTGCCTCCTGCCAATCCGTTCCCTGCTTTTGACCCTACAGTCAATCTGCCTTTGTTTTCAGAGTGTTACTCTAGCCTGCCATCATCAGGACTTCAAACACCTTTGATTCGGGCTTCTAAGCCCCTGTTACTGGATTTGGACTCTTCGGGTTCTGCCTTCAATAGTGCTGTTAATTTACAGCCTATTATCCTACCCTCCAGAACATCACAGTTTTCCTGCAGTCCTCTGGTATCTTGCACTACATCTCTGATGGAAATGGACTTATTTCATAGCAGCAAGGGCTTTGAATCCAGTCCCAGAGTCCGGGAGCCGGTCGTTGGAGGGGGTGTACTGTCACGATTCACTCCCTGTGCTCTCGTGCCCACCACCAGGTGGCCAAATAGTGGGGCTTTTCAGTGGTCTAATAAGCTTCCAGACCCTCCCCTTCATGTAGATGGAAGAGGTGTGGCGCAGCGGCCAGGGCGACTGACTCCGGAACCCGGGGGCTCACGGTTCGATCCCCGGTGCCGGCGGCAGATGAGCCCAGCACCATGTGACTCTGGGCAATAGCTCGCTTAATCTTCCCGACGGCCCCCAGCGCCTTGACACCTTCTGGTAATTGTTCGCGCTTTACAAATACTGGACATTTACATTTAGATACTGACTTCAGGCCATTTAGATTCTACTTGCAAATTGCGATCCATTCCCAATCCATGCCGGGTTTTGTGGAAGCCAGCCTGCTCATTCTGGAAACTCCATTACCCAGAATTCCCTGCTCACTGCTCCGTCTCCACCCCTGCAGGCCAAGGATGGGTGGAGGAATGCAGTTCACCTGTGGCTGGCTGCTGCTAGCCTGCTCACACCTGATACATATGATTACTGTGAGCTCTTTTAAGCCCCAGCTCCCTTCAGTCCAGTGTTGGTCATTGTAGCTGTATACCGGTGAGACCGATCCTTGTTCCAGTGTTTCCTGAGCCTTTGATATCCTTGTTTTCAGTGTTTCCTGAGATTTAGCTATTCCTTGTTCCTGAGCTCCTGCTGTTTTCCTTATTCCTGAATTAGCACTGCCTGCAGTGCTACCTTGACTTCTGAGCCTTAGCATTCCTTGTTCCTGAACTGCAGCAGTTTACCTCCTCCTGAACTAGCACTGCCTGCAGTGCTACCTTGACTCCTGAGCCTTAGCATTCCTTGTTCCTGAACTGCAGCAGTTTCCCTGTTCCTGTGCTACCTTGACTCCTGAAGCTTTAGTAATTCTCTGTTCCTGAACCAGCACTGCCTGCAGTGCTACCTTGACTCCTAGACTTTAGTAATTCCCTGTTCCTCAACCAGCACTGCCTGCAGTGCTACCTTGACTCCTGAGCCTTAGCTCAATTCTTGTTCCTGCCCCAGCACTGCCTTCAATGCTACTTTGTTTTCTTCATTCCTGAACCTGCACTATTCTAGTATACCTTTGTAGCCTCCCCTTCTGTATATCCTTTTCCAGTCCCTGCATTTCTTCCCATTTCCTTGGTTCCAGTTACTAGTTTGCTGTCTTTCTATTCTGCTGTCTTGCTTCTGTTGCCTTGTATGTTTGTTACTTGCTTTCTGCCAAGTGTGCACTGTGATTTCTTTCCTTTCCTGTTAAGCACTCCTTGCTAGCTCCTTGTCTATTGTGCTTGTGTTTAGTTCTACCCCTTTGCTGTTACTGCCTTGCGTGTTCCTGTTTGATCGCCAGGATCCGTGGGCACAGCTGACTACCTAGGTGGTGTTTCTTGTTCACTGTGAGTATTGTCTTTGAGTTGCATTTATAACATCACTATAGGTATAAGCTCCACAGACCCTGCCTTTGCATGCATATCCTATATGTGGGTATTTTAGGTCAGTATCTGTAACAGCAATTGTGGGTGAGAAACTTACTGAGCTTCAGTCTTACCGTGTGGAGCTCCTGAGTGCTTTACCCCACATACCCTTTATTGTTAATGTTGTATTATATATATGTCTTGCACGTCGGTCCTGGGTGTAGTTAGTCTGAATGCTAAATTGCCGTGCGAGTGCCCTTCCTTTCTGAGTCTTAGCCATCTTGTTCCTTTGTACAGGCTTCCCCTTTGGATCCCTTTTCTTCTCTGACTTCCTGTGTGATCCTGGGCAGCGCTGTAACCCTCTCCCAAGTCCCTGACTGTGTTCCCGACATAGTCCCGGACAGTCCCTGACATCAGCGCTCCCCTTCCCAAACCATCTCTCAACGCTATCAGTGCCCTACAGCACTACCCTTCCCAAGGCGTCTCTCAAGGGCATCAGTGCCCTTCAGCACTACCCTTCCCAAAGCATCTCTCCAAGGACCTCAGTGCCCTTCAGCACTACCCTTCACAAGGCATCTCTCAACGCTCTCAGTGCTCTTCAGCGCTACACTTCCCAAGGCGTCTCCTCAGGGCCCTTCAGCACTACCCTCCCTAAGGCATCTCTCAACGCTCTCAGCGCCCTTCAGTGCTACTCTTCCCAAGGCATCTCTCAGCGCCCTTCAGTGCTACTCTTCCCAAGGCATCTCTCAACGCTCTCAGTGCCCTTCAGTGCCACCCTTCCCAAGGCATCTCTCAATGCTCTCAGTGCTCTTCGGCGCTACCCTTCCCAAAGCACCTCTCAAAGCTCTCAGTGCCCTTCAGCGCTACCCTTCCCAAGGCATCTCTCAAGGACATCAGTGCCCTTCAGCGCTACCCTTCCCAAGGCATCTCTCAAGGACATCAGTGCCCTTCAGCGCTACCCTTCCCAAGGCATCTCTCAACGCTCAGTGTCCTTCAGCGCTCCCCTTCCCAAAGCATCTCTCTGCGCTCAGTGCCCTTCAGCGCTACCCTTCCCAAGGCATCTCCCCAGGGCCTCAGTGCCCTTCAGCGCTTCCCTTTCCAAGGCATCTTTCCAAGGACCTCAGTGCCCACTGTGTCTCAATTGCAATTCCTCCAGGATTTGTCTCAGTATGACAATGTCTGCTTTTGAATCCATTGCTCCGGGACATTTTCAGGGGTCCAGTGCATGCTACTAATACCATTCCTTTGGGGACATTCTTTGAGTTCTGTTGATCCCTAATCCTATCATCCATCCCTGTTCTGTTAGAAGACCAGGGCTTTATGGCCTTTCCTGCAGATCCTATTGGCTGCAGGGAGCCCTGGCAGCTCCAAAGGTGGGATTGCATGTTTTCCTAGCTGACCCATGATCCAGGACGCCGGGAGACAGATTTTCTTCTTTTTAGCGCAGGTGCTTGTGCATTGCAAAGCGGATCACATGTCAGTGAACTTTCCGGTGTAAAATATATTTTGCGCTGAAAAGTTTACACAAGTACAGTGCACAATGGCTTTGTGTTGTGGAGCACTTACTCATTGTAGAGGACTAAATGGGGCAAAAAAAGTGCAAACATCTATATTTTTTCGTACAGAGTCCTACCTACTAAAATACAGAGACTTGGCTGAACCTGAAACCCCTACCCAAAGAAAACCAGATACAATCAAAGGGGCAAACGAAATATCATGTGATATTCTTACAGTTATATATGTATTTACCGCAAATAATAAGAAATAATTTCCATTGGCGGGTGTACCTAAGGCTCTATTACACAAAGGGCGCACTTTTACTGTTTGCGCCATGGCGCACCTTTAAATAGGTGCACCATGCGCAAACAGGGAAAGTGCACCCTATTACAGTGCATGCGTTGCCCCAAGAGCAGTCGCAAACTCGTGCTGCCGTGGGGGCAGCGCATTCAAGTGAAATACAGAGTGGCTGCTTCAAACAAGCTCCTTGTTTCACTGTGCAGGAGGCAACCTGCCTGCACTGCCAAGAGGAATTAGAACTCCTTTGCAGGCGGGTGCAGTGAGTGACCTGTGAAGTGGGTCTCGTGTACACTGTGTCACTGGAACCAAACTGTACCCGGCAGATGAGCCCATGACAAGGGCGAAACCATTCCTGGGTTGCTTATGTTCCGATTCCGGGAGGACCTGGTTTGGCAGTTCAGGCTGGACTGTTCCAGTTGGAGCAGGGTCAACACTGATTTGCATATAGCTGGGTCCAAACTGGGGTGACATGGTGTGCAAAATAATGATGGACTGGGATGCAGCCCGAGTAATTACCAGTGGCTGGGATTAATTCAAGTATTCCATCCATCACTTTTTTGTAGACTTTAGTAAATAGTGCAGTAGCATTTTTTTCTTTTAATCTACATTTAAAATAAAAATATAAACTTGGAAAACGTTTGTAAAAATATTTTTATGTCCAATATTAATGGAATGTCTGTGTCGGTGTCTTTAAATAGTACCCTAATAGTAAGATAAACACACTGGGGCCTATTCAGAAACTGCTTTTTGGAGTATTTTAGTAGTGCCGTAACAGTACCACTGATGAATTACAAAATGCTTTTCACATACTTGCATGCGGAGGTGAAGACCTCCTCCTCTCCTATTTTTTATGTGCGGAGATCTCCACCCTGATCTTGCTATTCACAAACTGCGCTTTTGTAGTTACTACCATCAAAAGGGAACCCAAAAACTTTGTAAATGTAATCCAGCTCAGTCCTGGAGTAAGTAAGCTTTACACATTTTCCAACCACTTTTAGCGCAACATTCTCCCATAGAAAATAATGGGAGGCAGGGAGTTAAAATAAAAGCCAATAGGAACTAATGCTAAATTAAAAGAACTTATTTTAACTTTTTTGAAAAATATAAATAAATGTAATTTAATGTAAAAACAAGTATCTATAAATAAAAAAATTAATTAGTTTATTATAAAATATGCTGATAAGCTTTTCTAAATATAAAAAATAATATAACTAGTATATTAAAAAATGATTTAATTAATTCTAAGCATAACTAAATGTTTACAATGCAATAAATAAATATAATTGTTTTACTTTAGGTGGGATTATTTTATTTAAATTCCAATATAAACGATTTTAATTTATTAAAATGAATTAAACAATACATTGAAAATTAAAATAATGCTACAGCATTGTTTGCATTTTGTTCTAT
The DNA here is from genome assembly GCA_963921515.1 of Calotriton arnoldi. Lineage (NCBI taxonomy): Eukaryota > Metazoa > Chordata > Amphibia > Caudata > Salamandridae > Calotriton > Calotriton arnoldi. Next base: position 2,886,629 of record CAWUFW010001238.1, read on the forward strand.
ATTCAAAATACATACTTTAATTTACATTAATATTCAAAATTTAAATAGTTTTACAATGCATTTTAAGTTTAATAAACTTTTAAACATTTGCGTATACTTTATGATAAGCAGATGTCGGTCCCAGTGGCGGAGACCTCTGTCTACACGTGAAAAGTTACAAGTGCTAACTTTACACACATACATTAGGCTTCAACCCTTGAATTCATGGAGAATGAACATGCAAGTCTACACTTTTGAGAAACTTTACACTTGTAAATAGTGAGTAGCCAAATGGAGTAAAGTTACTCAAAAGCATAAGAGTACATTTTATTGCAGTAATTCTACACGTATAGATTTACCTTTGTGAATAGTGCTCACTCTTCTTCAATACTTGATAGATTACCATCTATGTGGCGCCCTCCTTCGACTGCCACCCTCACTGAGTCAGGCAAGACATTAATCTCCAGCGGACAGAGCAGGCATGCGCTTTTGGTGCCCCTGTACTGCCCGTTCCCCATGCCAGAAATAGCCTATGGTTCTGCTAGAGTTGGTTCCATAGAAAGAACTAGAATTGGCAAAGCCAATGGGTCTAGCCATAGTGGAATGGTTACATTTGTTTTTAATTGCAAGCATACAAACATATGCCACACACACAATTTAAAAACAGTAAAACCTGGAAAGAAAAAAAAGCATTAGCAAAGTAAAGTATCGCTCATCAGCCTTGCCACTGAAGTGCACTACTACTTTTTAGGCGAATGTCCATATGTAATCAGGGCCAAAGGCTTACCTCACAGAGCCAGGGTCACAGGGTCAATGGCTGAAGTGGGCTGATATGTTCTATGCTCTGGTCGAAGCAAAATTCGAATGGCATTTGAACAGATCAATAAATGAAGAGGACAGACTCAATGCCCAGTATGTATGCATATATATATATTTTTTTTTATTACATGAGGCTGGAGATACAGCTAAAGAGATCTCTAAGGCAGACCTAAAAAGTAGAATAGTTGAACTTTCACGGAAAAAGGGCAAAGTGGGACAGCAGTGACACATCTTCATACATTTTTCCTTCTAGCTGCACTCTTGGGCCCAAGGTGCCCACTAATACTGGTGTACCCTCTGTTAAAAGCAAAATGACTGTCTTGTGGTTTGCGGCGGCCTAGCCCTGGCCTGCCTTGCTGGGTTGGCCTGGGCCTGGCTACCATGCTGCTTTTCTTTGCACACGTTACTCTGAGCTGTTGTTCTGTCGACCTCTGCTCTTGCCATGTTATTCTAGCGCTGTCTGCATTTTCTGTCTCTCACCTTTTCTCCTGTTTGATTTGGGCTCAGACTGCACAACATGTACAAGGTCGAATAACAACATCTCCTTGTTCTTGCTGATTTGGCCTGTCCCTCGCACCTAGACATAACACCATGTACAGCTGCCATGGAGAAATTAGTGTGCTTTTAATATTGCGGTTCGCGCGCTCTAGACAGGGTTGGAGAAAACCTTTCCAGGGAGAAGAGCTGTGATTGTCTGCTGATGTAGTTTTGCATCTAGAGACTGAGGTATGGGGTTCGCTAGTCAAAGCCCAGAGGTCTTCTATTTGTATAATAAACTAGCTTCCAGCACGGGGAGGGTGGTAATGTTAGTTAGACATATATCCACTGCTTTATGAGATGCTTTCCCCGTTCGTATTCTATGGAGTTGTAACTATGCTGATTATATTATTCATATGTATTATGCTAGTAGTACTGACACGTGTACTGTATCTTAGAGCACGTAAGTCGAAATAAACGTTTTGAACTACACAGTGTCTCTTATTACGCACGTTGTGGACAGGTACGAGTGTGACGAAAGAGTGTTCTTGCCTCTGCGAGTCCTGAGAGAGAGATACCGTGTTCTGGGTTGTCTAATCATTGGTACATTGGTGCTAATGGGACGCTAAGGCTAGTTGGGTTGGGGTTTTGGGTGCTAAGGTCTATGGTTGGCTCACCACTATATTCCGAGGTCCTATTATCCTGTGCATAGCTCTGTAAGTGCAGAAACCTTATGACATGGCGCGACCAACGGGTGGGGCGGCTTATCTGCGGGACGCTTGAGTAGTACTTGTGCTTGTCCACAATCCCCTCACGTACGCTTCCGGAAGCGTGTGTGACGGCGATACCTCCTATATTGAAGTTTTTGTAGGTTCTTTCAAGCTTGAAGTTGTTAAAAAAGGTTTCTTAAACATAACCCATTTTTGTGCTGCCTCTTGAAAGGTTGTCGAATAACCCCGTTAGTAATGGCGGGTATAGACATAGCGGCGCATAGCCGCACAGCACTCCGGGATCACTTACTGGTGTATGGAGTGCCAGACACGGGAGTTGATCTAGTCTTTGTGGTTCAAGCCGATCCGGCTTTCCACTTTGAGGTGTTCTACTCTTGGATCACTTTTCCAGCGGTGGACGCGAACGATAATCTGTTCCATGAATATGAACCCACTAACGTTCCCGCTGTCTATCGACCGTATACTACTCTTGAAGAACCGCTCACGGCTTGGCAACACCGTGTTTGGTTTAATGGCGCCCTCCCACAACCGACTACCACGGTTCGTTTAGGCCCCTTATCTATTGAGGGGGCCACTTGGCCTGTTTTGGCCGGGTAAACCCCACATCCGCGTTATATGACTATACCGGTCGCGGAACTGCGCACTATGTATGCGGCCTTGGTGCAGGTGCATCGAGCTTTAGTGCGATATGTTACAGGCAGCATCCATGGAGCCGCTCCTGGAGTTGCCGGCCAACCAGCTGCTGCAGGCGGAGTGACCATAAGTCCTGTCATGGTGAATTCGGTGATGGGCAAACGTCCACAAAATAAGGATGATTTTCCTTATTGGCTTGCAGAAAAATTTGATCAGTTGGAGGCAGTTTTTCCACATACAACCCCAGTGGATAAACATCGTATTTTAACGATTAGTTTGCCAAAAGACTTAATTCCCCAGTTGACAGCATGTGACAACTGGGGTAAGGTATTCGCAGCAGTATATTCTAAATGTTTTGTACTCCTTCCATGACGGTTCTCCCCTCCGTAATTAAAAAAGTACAGGATGAACATGGCCCTGAAGCGGCTGTGGAATTAGGGATGAGACTGGTGGGAGTGTTTGAAGTAGTAGCTGAGCTGATCCTTGCGAATGTCAAGGGCGATGCAGTGAACTTTCAAGTAGCTAACGCTTTGGCTCTGGTCCCAGAATTGGACAGGCCTCGCGAGTTACCGAAAATTATTACCCAGGCTTACAAAACTATTGGTAGAAATAGCCTGGGTAACAAGCCTTTTGCAAAACAGCAAACACAATCGCAACAACAACAGCAACAACAACAAACCAAATCTCAATCTGAGAAGGATGAGAAACCAGTCTTCACTAAAAAGAGCTGGAGGCTGAAAAAACAGGGTAAGCAACAAAAGAAACCGGGGTCGAGAGGAGCATCCCCGGTTTCAGTTTCTTCTGAACGCACTTATGATTTACGCGATAGAGCGAGAATTAAATCACCGGATAGGTTTCAGATCCCTGATGCGCGTTCTCCTCGTTCACAGGCACAGTCTTCGTCACAGGCCGGTGGAGGAGACCGCCAGGATAGAGGAAGGGACCGAGAGGCTCCCCAGGGATGAGACCAACCTCGACAACAAGTCAGAGGAAAAGCGGAAGACCTTCAACGTTTCCGACCACAATTTCAGAAGAAGAAAGTTGCCGCTGTAACAGCGAAATATGCCACAGACGGTGAGAACGAGGCTCCTGAATTGGACGTGGGCAGTAACCCTCCTAGACAGCGCCGCAGAAGTTACCATAGTGCGGGAGGCGCTACGTCCTCATATGGAGGCGACAGCAACTGAAACATTCATTACTGTCGAGACAGCTGACACCAGTGTGGCACCCCCTGATCGACTTTTTAATATTGTCATTCAAATTGAAGGTGATATACAGCGCATTATTAAAGGGATTTTTTGGGAACATCTAACCTCTACATACGACATTTTGTTAGCAGAGGTGGATTGGCCACCCCCATTCATTCTTGCTGCGCGTAAAGGGGAGGAGGTAATCCTTCCGAGCTTTTCTCGACATGTCCCAAAGGACAAAGCGGAGGCTCTTGCAGAAGAGTGGGCTGTGTCCCTGGCTCCTGCGTTATACCGCAACCACGTGGGTTGGGACGAAGATTCTCCCCCCCATGAAATACCTTTGCGGTCACTACCGCAGCCACAACCCCAATATCCCATAAAACGTGAGGCCAAAGGCCCCGTTTCCGAAATTCTGACTCAGTTGGAATATCAGGGAGTAATTGAACCCTGTGTATCACCTATGAACAATCCCCTTTTCGCGGTTTCTAAACCCGATGGATCGTACCGCTTAGTTTTGGATTACCGGCATTTGAACTCTCATTGTCGGACCTTTGCGGTGCAAAACACCCATAGTTCTGCGCTTGTAGACAGTCTTGTTCGTAAAAAATACAAAACGACCCTTGACCTTTCAAATGGATTCTACACGCATAACTTAGCCCCGGAGAGTGACCAATGGTGCGCTTTTACTTCCGGTGGTAAAATGTTCAAATTCAGGCGTCTTCCTATGGGCTACAAAAATAGTCCAGGCGTATTCGCCGCTCGTGTTGTCTCTTTGTTAGACGGCATCGATCCAGACGCCTGTTCGTACGTAGATGACATTTATCTGACGGACGACGAATTGTTTCCGCATCTAAACCGAGTAGACCGCATTATTCTTGAATTTGCGGTTCAAGGTTACAAAATTAACTTTGCCAAATCTCACATTGCGGAATTTACCGTTTTGTTTTTGGGCTATGAGCTCAACAATGAAGGTAAGGGCTTAGCCCCCCATTTCCTGGAGAAATGTGCACTTCTGTGCCCTCCTACTAATCTGAAGAAACTTCAGTCATTGCTGGGCTTTCTGAACTCGGACGTACATACATTCCCGAATACGCCCAGCGTATCAAGCCACTGTATGCCTTGATACAACCTACCTTTTCGAAGTCTTGTTGGCTTCCGGAGCACACCTCCATACTACAGTCTTTACAGACTGATCTACTTGAGTCTAAATATCTTTTGACACGTGATAACCACACAAACCTGGTGATTAGAATCATTCCAGGAGCAGTGGGTTTCACGTACTTAACCTTTAATGAAGGTGATACAGTACCCATCGCATACAAGTCACATCTGTACACCTCAGCAGAAATGCGGTTTTCATCTGTAGAGAAAGTTCTGACAGCAGTGCAAATGGCGATTCTGAAGGAACGCGCACTGGCACAAGGAAAACGCATTCTGGTGGTAACACCATATCCTGCTCTAGAGGCAGTGACCAAAGCAAGTGTACCGAACTCTAAAGCGTTGCACCCCCGTTGCATACAATGGGCAACCTCTTTGACGTCTCCGGATGTCACTTTCATATTCGATTCTTCTCTTCAGACTCAGGAGTTCTTACAGTATGAATTCGTTCATCCAGCTCCTCTGTCTTTATTGCCGCTTGAGGATTACGACTGTGTGATCTACACCGATGGTTCGGCACAACCGGCCACGGGGTCCAAGCATGCTTATTCAGCCGCATGTGCTATTGTTGCAGGTACATTTGTGAACGGAAAGTTCAAATCCACTGTGGTGCACACACAGACACTCGGGGACAGTACCGCACAATTGGCCGAGTTGCGCGCATTGGTGCTTGCGCTTGAGTTCGTCAATCCTGATGTGACCACTTTAATCGTGTGCGATTCTTACTACTGTGTTCAATCATACAATGACAATCTGTTCTTTTGGTCGCAAAACGACTATAGAGACGCTAAAGGCAACACAATCAAGCATAAAACGCTTTGGGTTCGAGTGGCAGAATTACAACGACGTCTGCCGCTCACACAGGTGGTTCACACCCTAGGCCATCAGCGGGTGGACGCACACGCTGTTGGTAACAGTCTGGCAGATGAAGCTGCCAGCTCAGCAGTAGTCACGTGTTCAGTAGCAGCAGTTACTAGATCCATGTCTAAAATAGACACTGATATCTTAGCAGCTATTGCTGCAACAAAGGAAGGAACGAATTACCCTAGGGGTTTCCCTTCCAAATATTCTTACCAGTTAGGTCCCGATCAGGCTCCTTATGTAACAATACCTGACGTTGGTGATCGGCTGATCCCCAACGCGGACCGCAGACTTTCCTTGATAACGGCAGCACACGAAGGCATGGCTTCGGCTCATGCTGGTGTGTCTGCGACAATTTCCATTTTGCAGCAGCGTTACTGGTGGCGTGGTTTATATAAAGATACCCGTACTTATGTGCTTTCCTGTGACGTTTGTCAACAGATCAAGCCTTCCACGGTCACACGACCACCTCAGACCTCGCTCGGAATTTCAAACAGACCCTTTGGGTGTGTTTACTTGGATCACTGCGGTCCATTTTCTTCAGACACTGCCTATAAATATATCTTAGTGGCAGTGGACTCGTGCACACGGTTCATTTGGGTCTGGCCACAACGGAGTGCTGACGCTCGAAATGTCATCAGGGATTTGCGTGTCTTTGTGGGAATTTTTGCATGCGGCACCTTCCATTCTGACCAAGGTCCGGCGTTTGCCTCTAAGGCTTACAAGGACGCAATGGGTTCCTTGGGGGTGCGGGTGAAATTTTCGTCTCCGTATAGGCCTGAGGGCAACTCTATCGTTGAACGAATGAACCGTGACTTAAAGCAATCCTTGACAGCTAGAGTTATAGGTACTGGCAGGAACTGGCTGGCCCATTTGTATACCGTTCAGCGTGCACTTAATAATCTCCCTAGAAGACCTCTGGGTGGGCGGACCCCTTACGAAATGCTCTTTGGCATACGAATGTTTGTGCCTGACCTTGATGGTCTAGACATGGCGGCGCAATCCGCCAAGTTTGATGTAGATAACCATTCTACTATGTTACAGGACTTACAAGAAGCCCGAGACAAACTTGCAATTGCACATTTGCCTTCAGCCACAGACCCTGCTCTGCAGATTCCGGTTGCCGGCTGGCTTCCGAAGATTGGCGACCTTGTTCGAGAGAAGGTGGAGAACAAAAAAGAATTCGGCCCCTCTTTTCGTGTACCGGTTCCAGTCCTGGGCTTGAAGGGAACACGTACAGTCATCTTACCACCGCTTCCTGGTCGCAAGGAGAACAGATACATCTCAGTGGAAAATGTCAAGCTACAACATCTGGCCGATCCTGAATAGTGTCACACCAGCGGTCTCTTGTCCTGCTATTTATCGGACATGTGTTCGAGGCACTCCTGCCCGAACGGTCACTGATGTTACCATGGAGATGGTTGATTTGCCTGAAAATATATTCGAACCCCCTGCCTCCCCCTGCATCGACGAGGACGAGTATACCTATCCCGCCACAGAGTCGGTGGCACACCAACCAACAATGCCATTGAGCCCGACACATTATTCTTTTGACTCGGATTCCAACTCATCAACAGTCCCGTCCAAGTTCAGTCTTTTTGTATCCTGGTTTAGAGACAATTTTTTGATTCCACCATGGACATACATCTGGATGGTGCTTTTCTTAATTTTCTTGTTCATGTCCATTGGCTTTGTCACAGTGTTTTTTCTACTCATCAATGGTCACTATTTACCTGAACGCTCTGCTGTGAACAGTGTTGCTGGAACTTTGGCTCCACATTCCTCTTCACACATCATGAAGCGTGACCATACATTTGTGAACATTTCAGCGTTTCCAGTTGCTGATGGCATCGTATGGGATGCGGTAAACTTTCAAATCCATGGCCCGACAGAAATTATTAATGTACCAAATGTCCTTCGAGTTTCGATGGGTGATGTAGTAAAAAGTAATATTCATTCTGACGATTGGGATGTGCATGCCGTTGAAGCATTGTTTGCTGATTTAAAATATTATGCCTCCTTTAATGCTGAGGATTTGTATATGAATTCTGCGAATTATGCCGATTTGTATTGCTACCAGCATTGGGGCAACCATTTTCTCCACAAACCGAGTGCACTACGCAGCCCTGTTACCTACACTCAATGGGAACATTGCCCAAACCCCTTACCAGGTAGCTCCCAGACTCTTCGAAATAAATTCACCTATTTCACTGATTTTAATCGATCGAACCCTGGGTCCTATTATTTTAAATTGAAAGCCCCATTGACTCAAAAAATAATGTTGACCCACACCAAATTACTTTATTCGAGTTCCTTTTTGAGCGCCTTGGGAGTGGGTGGTTATGAGTATTGGAAAGACACAGTGGATTTAAAATCACTCTGGGGTTCAAAGCCATGGCAGGTGCAGGGCACCGAGGCTTTGCACCGCGCTTGCCTTATCCCGGCCCAAATTGTGTTTCTGAATGCTTCCATTCATCAAACCACGTGTTGGGGGTTGGCTACCATTAAACAATTAAATGCGCCAGCCATCCCATCCTTGTCGAGTTCTCCAAATGATAGCTTCCGTTTTAATATGTCCCTTGTGACATTGCAGGCTCAGTTTCAAAACAACTCCTTTAACGTTTCTGCACTGGTACAGTCACCCTGGTTGGCATGGCCCATATCATCGAATGCATGCCAACTGCGTTTTCATGGCACAGTTCCTGGCTACAGACAGGACAAGCCTGATCCGAGATTTGCTGAAACTCGTACGGTCACCACGTATTCAGTTGGTAAATTATGTAAACAATGGCTACACCATTCGTCCCTAGACTCTGTTAAACAACATTTGTCCCTCCTATCAGGCACTATTGATCTGTCCGACTTTATCTTGGGACCTCGTGGTCCCCGACCGAAGAGATTCATTTATGAAGCGTATAATGAACTCTGGAAGCTGTCACAAATGGAAGCTGCTTCCCGTCTTCGGGAAATAGACCAAGCAAATTTGGAAAAGGTGCTTGCTGTTGTTGACAATAGTATAAATACCCTGTCTTCCCGCATTTACACATTAGAGAATATTGTGTCCTCTGTTGTTGATATTGTACAAGATGATGTTTCTATTTTGTATCATGGTCAGAATCAATTGCGTTCAGTAATGCAGTTTGCGTGGACTTTGCAAACCCTTAAGTTAGGTAAAGTTCCTTGGAATTTCTTGAACACCACTGCCCTTTTTCTGCCTTTTAATTTGACTGAAAAGCAGCAGTTCATGTCCATGAAAGATGCATCTTACACTTTGTTACATATCGAGAAAGTGGATCCTTTACCATTCTCTGTAGCGGAACTAGATTCTGCTGTGTGGCTAGTTCATGGGGTTATTGCTTTACCTTTTTCCTTGTTTGAATTTAGCTTGTGCATGAAACATTATCCTGTGGGCCGTTTCCAGCCTTTGGGTAGTGCTTTCCTGCATGAACTCTGGTCCTTGCCTTTCATGTATAAATGCCTTAGAGATGGCAAGGAAGTGTTTCTCACGGGGGAGTCTTGTGATTCAACTGTGGGTCATTCGCTTATTTGTAAACATATTAAATTGCACGGAGCTTGTAGCGTTTCCGTTCCGAATCTTGCATGTGTGCTAAAGGGTATTCCTGCTCCTGCTATTTCTCCTACTTTTACTTTGCTTACTAACGGTAGCTATTTGCTTTTAAATAACGAAGACTGTTGTGGCCTACAGGCCGGCATTCCGTATATCGTTACGGTTTCGCACAGAGTTGTCTGCTGCAAGAATGTGCTTTTTCCTCCCCCTCACGACATCGTTGATAACTCTATTTGGCCTTCCATTCCTACCATGGAGGCAGACTTCAATAAGTTGAGCAGAATAAAGGCCCTATTATTGAATGAGGAGGTGACGCTCACGTCCGCCCGGGAGACATTCGTTCTCCAGGTGGCGAGTACCCACAGTGAAATACAGGCCCTTTTGAACACCAACCTCCCCCAACATTTCGGGGAGTTAATTCATCGTATTTTTAACGCATCAAACACTGAGGGTCTGGTGCATTTTTTAAGATTGTGGGGTCTGGCCTGGTGTCCACCTTCCAAACTATTTTCGGTGTGATACCGGCATTCATTCATTCTATTTTTTCTAGCATCTTTGGTGGTTTCCCATTAATCCTCGGTTTGGCGGCTGGTGTCTTGCTGTTGGTCTGTTTTCTGCGCAATGGCTGCTCACCACTGGGCCCTTCTCGATCCCGAACGCCTCCAGCTGCTCCGTGAGCGACTTCTGGTTGGTTTCGGTGTTCTGCCCTTGGCGACCATCAGTGTGTCCTACACCCTTTCTTTTCGCTTTGCGTATTTCACTTGCGTGCAACCTGTGATGTCTTGCATCCGCTGTCCTTTCACATGGACCATGGATTATTGCCTCTCCAATTCGTCATTGTCTGTTCCGGATTTTGTTCAGTTGGTGGGTCCCTTAGAGGCCCATGAACGGGACTGTTCCGTTGCTGACTTTATGATGCGTGCGGCTGCACTGGGGATTTTGGCACAATGGGATATCTGGGCGGCTGCTCAGGATCTCCTACAACGAAGTTATATTGAATATCACGCAAGCTGTCCCGCATTGCTGTTGGATGCTCCCTCCTCTGAGGAACATTCCTGCTCGTTTGTTCTGTTGGACTGGATGGCGTCTATGTTTTCTGACACTTCCAATGATGTCCTCCTGGATGCTATTGCATTTTTCTGCACTTCTACATTTCTGGATTGATGTGGCCTGCCTCGCTGACCCTCGTTATTCGTTGGGTCTTTTTGTTTTTTGTCCCTCTCCCTCATGGTGACTGTGTGACCTAATAACATTTATGTTCTGCTCGGCCTCTTTGAACTCTATCTTCCTCCTTTATCTAGTCCGATGGACTGTCCAGGGGAGGGTGTCTTGTGGTTTGCGGCGGCCTAGCCCTGGCCTGCCTTGCTGAGTTGGCCTGGGCCTGGCTACCATGCTGCTTTTCTTTGCACACGTTACTCTGAGCTGTTGTTCTGTCGACCTCTGCTCTTGCCATGTTATTCTAGCGCTGTCTGCATTTTCTGTCTCTCACCTTTTCTCCTGTTTGATTTGGGCTCAGACTGCACAACATGTACAAGGTCGAATAACAACATCTCCTTGTTCTTGCTGATTTGGCCTGTCCCTCGCACCTAGACATAACACCATGTACAGCTGCCATGGAGAAATTAGTGTGCTTTTAATATTGCGGTTCGCGCGCTCTAGACAGGGTTGGAGAAAACCTTTCCAGGGAGAAGAGCTGTGATTGTCTGCTGATGTAGTTTTGCATCTAGAGACTGAGGTATGGGGGTTCGCTAGTCAAAGCCCAGAGGTCTTCTATTTGTATAATAAACTAGCTTCCAGCACGGGGAGGGTGGTAATGTTAGTTAGACATATATCCACTGCTTTATGAGATGCTTTCCCTGTTCGTATTCTATGGAGTTGTAACTATGCTGATTATATTATTCATATGTATTATGCTAGTAGTACTGACACGTGTACTGTATCTTAGAGCACGTAAGTCGAAATAAACGTTTTGAACTACACAGTGTCTCTTATTACGCACGTTGTGGACAGGTACGAGTGTGACGAAAGAGTGTTCTTGCCTCTGCGAGTCCTGAGAGAGAGATACCGTGTTCTGGGTTGTCTAATCATTGGTACATTGGTGCTAATGGGACGCTAAGGCTAGTTGGGTTGGGGTTTTGGGTGCTAAGGTCTATGGTTGGCTCACCACTATATTCCGAGGTCCTATTATCCTGTGCATAGCTCTGTAAGTGCAGAAACCTTATGACATGACAATTATGAACATTACCTGCGCCATCTTGTCTGGTGGAATTCTATGTGCACATACGTTACAGTCATTTTAATCTATCACAGCCATTTTGTACTCTGTTGGTCACCTTTGTTTCACCCTGCCCTTACTAGCATCCCTCTGACCGACCTGGTACTGTGCTGGGGGCTATAAACTCTATTGCCACAACAAACCTCAGCGCCACTTGCTGCCACAAACTCGTTTTTCCTCTCATCCCTGTTTTCAGACAAGCCTTTGGACGCTCTACCCTTCACTACACCTAGTTACACAAACAGGTTCCAAACACCAAAAAGACTCTTGCAAAATGATTTATTGCACTGCAAACAGCAAGACTTGTTGTTACCAACAATGGGACCTGTTTTTATCAACAGAACGGACTCTTAGATCTGGCCGGTCTCACATGTTTTAGACCCTGAAGCAAGGTCCAGCTGCAAGATAAGATTGTCTGTTTGACCTGGGTGGGAAGAGAATTACTGTTGGGCTTGTGTGACAACCTGCCCGGGGCGGGGACCCCAAGCTTTTGTAACCATGTTGATCAAACAAATGCATTGTGTCAAACCTGTATAAAAGGAAGAGCCAAGGGAGTTGTCAGCAGAACACTTCTCTCAGACATCCCGGTGTCTCAGTTGACGTGATCTCCTCATGAGAAATAAACCTCTTTCTTGTCTTCCAGTTTCCAGCGCCTTGCCTCATTATTTTGATAGCGAACCCAAAGTGAATTAGAGGTGGAACCCTGCACCGGGCAGCATTGAGGGTCTTAGAAGACTCGCTGCCTTTCACAAATTGGCGCCCAAGCGTAGGGGCCCATCAGCGACGCGTGGGTCTGGTAGAGAGGTCCTAACGACGGAGTGAACAACTAAACGATTGGGGTATACCTGCCTGAGAAGACCCTTGTCTGGCTGCCGATCGACTGAACTTCACCGGTTCCGAACGGACCTCTCTCGAGTGACCTGCGGTCCTGACTGGGACCTTAGAGGAACGCCGCATTGATTGTTGGAGTGAGAGGACAACCAGGCGCTGGAAGGGGAAGACTAAGAACTGTCCATACGGTCCGGGTAAGGTCGTGAAAAAAACCGACTTAAATTGATTGATTGATTGATTGAATAGTTTGATTGAAATACTAGTATTCCTTTTTTGATATCGAGTTATTTGCGACATTTCCCTGCTTGCAAACAACAAAGAATAGGAATATCTCTCTCTTTGCAGACAGCGAAGGACAGGTAGTGCAGACTTTTTGTCTAAATTGATTGATTGAGATATTCATTTTGACCGATAAATACGTCATGCCTGTTTTCTCTAGATTGTTTGATTGTAATTGTTTTGGACCAGACCGTTTGCTAGAGGTCAGTCAGCCGGCACCGCCGGAAGGCACCCCTAACAAGGACATGTACGTAAAGTATGGATTAGCCAGCGTAGCTTATAGCAAACTATGGCATAAATACACTAGGAAGGACCGGGTAAATCAGTGGCCACTGACGGGATCTTTCGATCCCGCTAAAATAGAAACGTTAGAATTAGCTCTCCACAAAAAGAAAACTAGACCAGCCATGTTTGACAGTTTTGGCTTATGGCGAAAAGAGGCAGCTCAAAGAAAGAAAAGGGACGAAGCTAGACAAGATAAAGAAACGTGAAAATCAGCTTACCAAGCCTGTAAAAGATTAGAAGAAAACTAAAAGAAAAGGAAATCGATAAAAAGGAACAGGAATCAAAAATATCAGATCAATGCCCTGTTAGAACGCCCTCGACTCTTTACCCCAAGTTACCAGCAAAACAAAGGGTAGATGATGATTTATTGTTAGGTCCCCCAATCATATACATGCCACCCCCTTACGCCCCTACACATCCCGTAGTACAACAACAGGACCACCAAAGTATAGCCGGAGATGGCACGATCGCCTCAGTCTCCACCGCCTCTGCTCCCACCGAGTCACCCACACCAAATGCCTCATCAAATGATACAGTAGTAGAGGTAGGATCAAAAGAAACAGGAGCGCCCAGGGTCCCGCGATTAAGTAAAAATGAGCGAGCAGGCATTGATAAAGTAGTTAAATCCCTCAGAGATAGGAAGGAGACAGAAGAGTATGTAACTGACATATGCAACTCCTATGTTGAAAACCGCAAACGATACTTTATTGTACGTCTCTGTTACCACACTCTTACTGCATATGAAGAGAAGTACCAAGATGTAGGGCCCGAGCGACTAGTGGCTCTCTATAGGAAGGTAGACACCGGAGATGAAGGCGACAACGATGTTACAGAACTCTTTTCATCCACACTGGAGGTATTCCGTCACCTCGTGGAACAAGGACGGATAGATAAGGACAGGACATCTAAGATAGCAGGACCCCCGGTGGAAAAAACAGATAGCATGATGCCGATAAAAGAAGCTGCCCCTTATTGGGTACCTCCTAGAGGACAAGGGACTCATGACGATATGAACCATCAAGATGCTAGAGGAAGGGTGGTCTACAATTGGGTGTATCAACCATGGGACAGACAGGACATTTTGACGTTCCGTAAATCTTTACCGGATTTACGAAAGAACCCCACCGCCTTTACACCGAGCTAGATACCGCTCTGGGATCAACAATAATGACACTTGCCGACATAGACTTGTTCTTCGGGTTATGTTTGCCAGCAGATGTGTGGAAACAGATTAGGAAAATAGACCATACCGAACTGCTTGGTCATACCTGGGAACAACTTAACACACTAGATAAACAGCGGAACCCTGGTCAAAAACCGGTTAAAGCAATATTGGACCTCCCTGACAAAATAGTGCAGAAAGTGAAAACGCTGATCCCAGAGAAAAGATAGACTGGTCCATAGTAACCGCGTGCCGCCAGAAACCACAAGAGGATGTCTCAGAGTATTTCTCCAGATTTGAAACGGTGTTCTCCGATTACAGTGGACAAATCATGTCCACCGCAACCGGACACCACTTATTTGTGCAGAACTATGTCAAAGGACTACTGCCAGATGTATCCCAGAAATTACAAGCCAGCGAAAGTAGTTGGGCAGCATCTAAACCGGCGGCCATTCTCCAAATGGCCCAGTACTATGAGCATCAGAAAAACGAAAATGACAGGGCTACAGAAAGGAAAAAGAAGGACTTGAAGGAAAGGGTAATGGTAGCACTACTCCAGGGGGGTGAATACAGGAAGGGAGCAATATAGGGGAGGATACCAGCAGAATACCCCTAGAGTACAGCCACCTAGAAACAATTCATCGACATCATATGTAGGACGCCAAGACCTAGGACAGGATCAATGTGCATTTTGCAAAGAATATGGACACTGGAAAACCCAATGCCCGGCTTTGTTAGGAGCTGGTAGGGGCAGAGGGGCGAGGGAAATAGCAAGTGGACAGAGAGGAAGAGGACGTGGGAGAGGTTACGCGAGTGAAGCAAGCGAGGAAAGGCCAGGAAGAGTGAACACATTTGACCATCCCAAACAGAATCAGTACCAACAGACAGATTATGACAATGCGTACGACTTTGCATAGGACAGCCAGAGGCAAGGGAGGGATCCAGTCGAGCTCTATGTTGATCAGCAAGGCCCTTATGTTACCGCTGAGGTCCTGGGCACAAAGTCGCCATTTCTGGTAGACACAGGAGCAACACGTAGTGCACTGTCCAAACGACTGATTTCAAGGGCACCCTTGTCAGGCTCACATGTGACCTCAATAGGATTTGACGGTACGCCCTCCACCAACCCTTTGTCCCGACCGATCTTAGCGACTGACACGACAGTTAACATATACACCGACAGCCAATATGCCTTCGGGGTGGTTCACCATTTTGGGATCTTATGGAAAGAAAGAGGGTTCCTGACTTCACACGGTACACCCATCCTGCATGGAGATTTAGTCTCCGCCTTGACGCAAGCAGTCCTCCTCCCCAAGAAGTTAGCAGTGATAAAATGCCAAGCACATAGGAAAGTGACTGATCTCATTGGACAGGGAAATGCACTAGCAGACGTTACTGCCCGAGCCACGGCAGGAGACAGAACTACAACACGAATGTATGTGACCAGGTCACAAGCTGAATGATGGACTGACGCTAGGACCACTGTAAGGGACATACAGACTACAGGCACACAAGACGAATTGACCGAGTGGGAAAAGGTGGGACTAAAAGACGAGGAAGATTGCTGGAGAACTAAAGACTGAAATAAATGGCTGTTACCCAATGCCTACCTCATCCCCATATTGACCATGGCACATTTACCAGCACACATAGGCTCCACCCCCATGATTGAACTAATCACCAGAGTATGGCATAACGTCAAGATAGCAGAATCTGCAAAACGCCTAGTACAACAATGTATAGTCTGCCTACAACACAACCCAGGGAAGGGGACAGTAGTACCACGGGGAGGGTTTGGAGTCCCTGACCACCCCTTTGAAATCCTTCAAATGGATTACATTCAACTAGAGAGATGCCTTGGTCTAAAATATGTCCTGGTGGTTGTTTGCGCTTTTAGCAAATGGGTGGAGGCTTATCCGACCCGCGACAATACCGCCTTAGCCACTGCAAAAGTATTGCTGAAAGAATTCTTCCCCCGATACGGCCTTTGCAGAATTTTATGGAGCGACAACGGCCCCCACTTCGTAGCCGAGGTGATACAGAACATACTGAGAGGGTTGGGGGTAAAACAAAAATTCCATGCCGTCTTCCACCCCCAATCAGCGGGCCTGGTAGAGAGACACACTGCAACGTTGAAACTAAAACTAGCCAAAATAGTTGCCACGACCGGGTTGAAATGGCCCGACGCCCTCCCATTGGCATTGTTATCGATGCGCTCCACCCCAACCAAACACCGACTGACCCCGTATGAGGTGGTCTTCGGCAGGCCTATGAGCATTTGGGCGGCACCAAGACCCACCTCCATTAACGATGTCCCGAACATATTAATGTCGGATTACTTGCATAAATTGACAAACGAGCTAACAATTATCCACCAACAGGTGCAGCAAGCCTTGCCTGACGTATCCAGGGGCCCGGGACATGAAATAAAGCCAGGCGACCATGTATTGATTCGCAACTTCCAAAGAACGAAGAATCTGGAGCCTAGGTGGACGGGCCCCTGGCAAGTCCTGATCACCACCCGAACTGCCCTCCGAGTGCATGGAAAACGAAACTGGCTGCATGCCCATCACTGCAAACGAGTCCCTTCAACCCTGGCAACCTGTGAAGGGGTGGAGGTGCAAGAGGAAGTACTCGCGAGAGACCGACCAGCTCTGAGTTGCTACCCACAAGAAGACACCCTCGAACTATCAGAATTTCCCGACCCCACGGTGCCATCCAGGAAAGGGTACAACCTAAGATCGACGAAAGGAGGGAGCTCCAACGACCAGGCCACTGAGTCAAGGTCTCAGATCGGTAGCACAGTCAAACAACCAGGAAAGCGCCAGGAAAGCGCCAGACAAAAGTCTGTGGTCCTAACAGTTGTTGAGCTCCTCGAAGATGATGGAAGAAACTGAACACCTGCAAAACCACCGCAAAGACACCAAGACTGCTAACCTGCACAGCACAAAGACAATTGCACTTGTAGCCGCATTTCTCACCTGTCTCCTGCTAATGGTCGCACTCTGGATCATTGAAGAGAATGCACCTGCATACAGAACATTGTCACCCACCATGCAACCAACCACCAAGAAAGAACACTACCTGGTATCACTACCGCCACATCTCCGAGAACGACGCAAAGAATTCTGGAATAATTCTTTCGTGCAGATGTTGCACCAACACAATCTTGCCACCAATGCTACCAACTGTTGGGTCTGTGGGCTGTTACCACATGCCACTGAACATTCCATCCCTTTCATCCCTTCGCCCTTTTCTATTCACGGATCTTGCCTTGCCTGGATGATGCTCCTACAAGAAAGTTACAAAGACAATACCACTTCCGACGGAACAATCGCCCAGTTCTACAACGAGTTCTGGCAAAACAAAACAGGAACGACAGCCGCCCCTTCTGCCCTCACACCTTCAATGCGACATTCCAGATTGATGTCCCCGCCAAAGAACGAGTGGAAATGCAAGTGTTCAATAATCCTAACAGAGCCACATTTTCCTACCTGAAGAAAAGAACTGCTGCAACACTGACTGTGGCCCTATCTGTGGTGAACGTCTCTGGCCTTGTATGCATTGAAGGCCGTGGGACTAAGAATGTGGGTCACAGCACCTGTAGCATTGTAAGGACTTTGAACACTGCCAACCCCCCAGCGCTTGTTGCATCACCCAATATGTACTTTGTTTGTGGAACCAAAGCCTACACCTGGCTCCCAAGAAACTGGAGGGGCACATGCTACATCGCCTTTGTTTTGCCACCAACCTACACAGCCCCTGCAGAGCATCATCGAGAAAAGCGTTCTAAAGACATTGATCAAACAGACTCTGCCTCATCACAGTTCCTCGACGCAGCCTGATAATTCACCTTCTGTCTATGAAGCAATCGAACAGCTCCATAGACTATCTTCAGAAATTCATCAAGGATCAGAGACTTGGACAATTGGAAGTTGGCTTTGGGGCATCTTGAAGGAGTGGGGTTGGAAAATATCAATGATTCTCTTGGTCCCAGTGTTGACAATATGTGGTTGTTGTTTGGGTATACACTGTATACCACCTTTGTGTTATGTTTGCATAACTACCTTGCACCCTAAGACTATGGACACTCAGCTAACAAAAATGAGAGTAATGTATGATCAAGAGATACAGGACATTATGGAGATCGAAATAGACTGACAAGCTGGCTAGTTATGTTCAAAGGGGCCACTGTTAAAAGCAAAATGACAATTATGAACATTACCTGCGCCATCTTGTCTGGTGGAATTCTATGTGCACATAAGTTACAGTCATTTTAATCTATCACAGCCATTTTGTACTCTGTTGGTCACCTTTGTTTCACCCTGCCCTTACTAGCATCCCTCTGACCGACCTGGTACTGTGCTGGGGGCTATAAACTCTATTGCCACAACAAACCTCAGCGCCACTTGCTGCCACAAACTCGTTTTTCCTCTCATCCCTGTTTTCAGACAAGCCTTTGGACGCTCTACCCTTCACTACACCTAGTTACACAAACAGGTTCCAAACACCAAAAAGACTCTTGCAAAATGATTTATTGCACTGCAAACAGCAAGACTTGTTGTTACCAACAATGGGACCTGTTTTTATCAACAGAACGGACTCTTAGATCTGGCCGGTCTCACATGTTTTAGACCCTGAAGCAAGGTCCAGCTGCAAGATAAGATTGTCTTTTTGACCTGGGTGGGAAGAGAATTACTGTTGGGCTTGTGTGACAACCTGCCCGGGGCGGGGACCCCAAGCTTTTGTAACCATGTTGATCAAACAAATGCATTGTGTCAAACCTGTATAAAAGGAAGAGCCAAGGGAGTTGTCAGCAGAACACTTCTCTCAGACATCCCGGTGTCTCAGTTGACGTGATCTCCTCATGAGAAATAAACCTCTTTCTTGTCTTCCAGTTTCCAGCGCCTTGCCTCATTATTTTGATAGCGAACCCAAAGTGAATTAGAGGTGGAACCCTGCACCGGGCAGCATTGAGGGTCTTAGAAGACTCGCTGCCTTTCACACCTCTGGTTCTTTTTTTTTTCTTCACTTTTATATAGCGCAAACTCCACCCAAAGGTATTCAAGCGCTTTTACATGAGCACCAGTTACATTACACAAGGACGCATTAATTTTAGTTTTTAGGCATGGGAAAATTAGGTGATTTGTCAAGAATCACAGGATGTCGAGCCGATGTCAAGACTCGAACCTGGCTCCCCAGTACCAAAGTCAGCAGCTCTGGCCCTTACGTGTTACGCCACATCCTGGTAACTACTGATGCTGATGTTCCCTCAGAATGTCCATTAGGGTGACGGTGCCTATAGCTGCTGCCATATCCATAGGGTCGCATTTAGAATACTTCTGGTATCTGCAGTGGCTGTTATCCCCTAGGAGTCTCTCATAGGGTGCCAGTGTATAATATTGTTGCCCCAAATTCCGAGACCCTCTTAGGATCCAAGTACCCACTGACCATGCCACTTCCTGATGATCTCTCTTAAAGTTAGTGGTTTGAAAGAAAGGGGACCCCTACTTAACACAATGGAAACTTGCTAGCTAGTAGGGAGAACAATATCAGGGGAAAGAACCAAGCTAATCACAAGTATAAATGTTTAAAATTAAACAGGACAACATACACATAATCAATTGACATGATGCTGGAATATTATCACAAAATATATTTATTATTTAATATTTCATTTCGTATAAAAAAAAAAAAAAATTCCCCCCCCCCCCCCATTTTTTGTCACGATCTCAAAAAATATATATATATGATTCAATACATTTTATAAAATCCCAATGCAGTGACACATATTAACATATGGAATATGATTAAACTAAATGAGAACTTAGAGCATAAAAATGCTCTTATCTGATAATACAATCTTTTTTTCTTTTCTTCGAGTGTTTCTAACAAAGTCACAGATCTTATGTGGACTGAAAAGAGGGTCAGCGGTAGATGGAACTACGCGCGTTTCGGCAAGTTGCCTTCGTCAGGACACCGTCTCGACTTTCTCTGTAAGGATCCCTGTATGGCCAAGGTATCCTGATAATGGATAATATATATTTTATTTTAGGCCATCTCTTGTCAGCAATACGGGGGCTCACGATCAAGCGGCGTGCGGATGTTCGAAATGAAATATTAAATAATAAATATATTTTGTGATAATATTCCAGCATCATGTCAATTGATTATGTGTATGTTGTCCTGTTTAATTTTAAACATTTATACTTGTGATTAGCTTGGTTCTTTCCCCTGATACTCTCTTAAAGTTAGTGCCTGAAGGAGCTTCTGTTCTTCGTGGCCCATGAGGGTCACAGTACTCGCAGATGCCCCCATGCTAGAAGAGTCCCCTTTAGTGCCCCCGTGCAAAGTAAAGCTGATCCCTCCTTCAGATCTCGGTTATGGCCACATGTATCAGGCATTTTACCGGTCGCAAACCGCCCGATTCGCAGAATCGGCCCATTTGCTACCGGTATAATGCATTTTGGCATGTATGAATTCCAATTTGCAATTCGGTTACATGTTACCGAATCGCAATTTGGAATTCCGAATACATACCGATTCAGTATTAGGAAGGGGCGTGTTTAGGGCGTCCTTTCCAAATGCCGAACCGCAGCATTATGTAGGAATGTTTTGCGACTGAAATGTGGTCGCAAAACATTCACATTTTACCACCTACTTCAAGTAGGTGGTAACCCATTGGCAAATGGGAAGGGGACCAAAAGGGACCCCTTAGCCTTTGCGAATGTTTGTAAAAATGTTTTTAAGAGCAGGCAGTGGTCCCATGGACCACTGCCAGCTCTTGAAAAAGAAAAATGTTCATTTTTCTTTTTTAAAAGCAACCCATTTTGCTGTAAGGAAAACAGGCTGCATTAAAAAAATGATTGTTTTATTTCGAAGCAATCACAGACATGGTGGTCAGCTGACCCCAGCAGGTCACCATCCCTTTCATTTTAGCGACTCCTAAAGGGACGCAAATTGCGACCGGACTCATTAGTAATAAGGCAGGTCGATTTGTTACCCAATAGGAAACGCTAAATGAAACTCATGGAGTTTCATACATTCATATAGCGATTACCTAATAGCGAATTGCAGAGAATCGCAAATAGGTAATCGCTATTTGAAATAATGATACATGTGGCCCTTAGAGCGCCAAAGCCTGTTAATGCCATGGCGTGAAGTGAGCCAGGGCCTGCCTGGCCTCAGACACGGCAGTAATAAAACCTGACTTTGAAGGTTCCCTACCAGTCCCTATGTTCATGACCTTAACATAATAGGCAAAAACTCTGATTGACTCCTCGTTAATGACTGTAATAACCCTTAATATAATCCATATCAGCCATGCAGTCCCTGTTTACCCTTCCGCGTGTTTTACTTAGTCTTGCATTCTGTACTTTCTTTAGTTTGTTTATATGCAACACAGGACTCTTGTACAGTGAATTCTGTGAACTAATTTGCCTCTATGTGCCTGGGTGGGTTCAGGTTGTTGGTGGATAATTGTGACAGGGCACATTTGAGAGCTCGGGAGATGAGGTTGAAGGCATAGGAATTTTTCACTGTGCCCGTTAGTTGCTCATAAAGTTGTTCAGGTGGCACGCTCAATAAATCCTTGGCTTCTCTGCAGAGCGCACAGTGATAGTCACATATATACCAGCTGTAATGACCATTTTAAGTGAAAGTGTGTTGAGGATTTTTACCCGCCTGCTGAAATATTGACAGCACCAAAGGAAACAAAAATGCTGCCTTTACAGGTGAGGAGAAGAGAATGTGTGCAGGTGTGTGTGTGTGTTTGTGAGAGGGGGCAGGGCTTGAAGCGGGATGAAAAAAGTGTGGGTCTCTAAAAGGGGCGTGGTCTGTGTAATTAAAGGCATGGTTTAAACATGTAAACTACTTTTCTGTGATTCCCACTCACCTGTAAACACTGCATTTTCTTTTACTTTCTTCTTATCAATATTTTGACAACTGTGTACCTCCATCACACACATTTGTACAGAATCACAATTGCAACTGGAATACGTGACCATTGCTCTGCGTTGTCAGCAATTTGATGACCATGTGTTCTGAACACCCTTTTGACCCACTGACAGGCAGTGTGAGAAATGCGCACTGTCTTCAGTATCAGCTTCAAAGCTCTCAATCGAACCTGTTAAAAACACCTGACCTGGTGCCTCCGTTCAAAATATGCTTTATGCAAGAATAACATGCTAAACGGAGAAAAAAATACAGAAATACAACTTTCAGGAAATAGCTAACACTCTGAAACACTCTTAGGGAAAGAACGATTAACTAAAACATGTGAAATATAAACAGGAACTAAATCACTGACATGGATGAATGTTTTTTAACTTCATTGTTCAGAAATCGATCAGTGTTTTTGGCATTATACTTAACGACATGAATAAAGGGCTCAATGAAGCTAGGTCTGGTGGCTTAGTGGACTAATGTACCCACTGTAGGGGCCTGTGTTCGACCTCATGGTCACAGGTTCAAATCCCGGCGGGTCCACTAAGCCTTTCATCCTTTTGAGGTCGATAAAATGTGTACCATTGAGTTGGGTAACAATAAACATCTGTTATTAATTGCCAAGATGCCCACGGGTGAACGTGCGCTTTACAAATACACATGTTATGTTATGATAGGGACCCAGTGGCGTAGCTAGGCCTTATGCCGTCCGTGGCGGCCCCTGCGTTTGCAACCCGCAGCGGGCGATTGGAAGGGGGGGAGGGGTTTTCTGGTCATTCCTGCCGCCGTCACCACGCGACAGCCACAGGTAAGGTGGAGGCTGCCACAGCCAAAACTCGTGCCACCCAGGGCAGAAATGCCCCCCCAACGCCCCCTTGCTACGTGAGACCCGTTTCAATGTCCGTATTAAATTATTACCGGGTCTGAGATCTGGAGGGACACGGCCCACTTAAAGACCTGACAGGGGCATGATGTAAAGGAGGTGATGTAAGGAGGTACATGTAGAAGGACCAAGTGATGTGAGTGAGGTATGCAGATGGCACATTTCAGAAAGATGCTGGGACTGAAAAGGTGTAAGTCTCTAACAGGGTGAGAGGCTGAAGAGGAGAACGGTGTGAAGGGAAGAACCGGACTGACCCCGGCATTTCAAAACCACTAATACAAAAGCGTCGCAAGGATACCATGGGGGCCCTGGTGTTAGAAAGGAAAATGACCCCATTGGCTTTTGCCAGGGTAGTAAAATACAGCAACTGTCAGGGTTCAAGGCGACCCTCAGGGCTCCGGTGCCGCTGCACCACCGATAGCTGCGCCCCTGCACTTAAACTCGCAAGGGCGCCCTGTCAGGTGGCAGGCTGTGTGAAGCAGAGAATGTTAGTTCACCTGTTTAAAGTCGCGTCCCTAATTACCCCACTTGGAGAGGATTCCCAATTACACTTGGTGGCCACGCCCCATGTAAAGCCCCACCCCCATCTTTTTCATCCCACGTAGGTAGTACTTAAAGGTAACATTCCCAGGTGGTTTCTCCTTTTGTCCAAGGATCCGTGAATTCTGCCCCCCTTCCCCACCCTCTCTTGTGGCCCCGGAAGCTGAATCTTGAACCCATGAGCCCCCCACTCTCCTCTTGCCAGGCCTCCCGCGGTCTCCTTACACGGCGGCCTCCGTCTCCCTTCTTCTCACCATCCCTCCCACCCGCCCCACCCTCTAGTTACACGGTGCGCCTTGACTCCCCTCACTGCCAGTCACAATTAGGCATCGGTGTGTATTGGTCTAATTAACGGCAGCCAGCAGGGGACGGCTCGTGAAACCATGACCCTATTTCTCACGTAATTCATCAGCCGCCTCCCTAGTGAGGGGGAGGGAGAGGTTGGTGTGGTATAAATCATAGATAGGAATCTGCGTCGCAAACGGGGAGGGCTGCAAGCGCCTCCTTTGCACATCAAGACCTGTAGCGCTTCAATACTAACAGATGTCAGAATCCCATAAAACCCTATTAATTTTAGTATCATTAATATAGGCATACGTTATGGTTGATGTTTCTTTATAATTTCATGGGAGCAGGCCTCTAATACTGACGTGTAGGTCTGCACAGGGGATGGCGTAGCGCTTTGAAGCGGCCTTTAGAGTAGCCCGCGCCGGTGCTCGTAGGCGCAGCTGATAAGGTCGTGGAATGTGCTGCTCGGAGCAGAGTATGGACTCGCTGCATTTCTGTACTTTGCTGCGCCCTGCGGGCGAGGATGTGCAAACACTGCCTGGCTGCAAACTCGCGGCCTCCCTGCTTGCAGGTTTGCGGCTGCCCGCGGCCCCCGCAGGGGGCCACCCTAAACGGGCGGCCCCTTTAGTGCCATTTGGGCACTTCCCCACCCCCCAATGATGTGTGGGACTCAAGGAGGAGTCCCCCTACCAGACGCGTCACTTCCGGCACGCAGAGGAGGTGGGGAGGTACTTATGCCTCCCCCGGCCATCTTGGCGTCCTCTTTGCGCCGGACACGCCGTCTGGTCGGTCATGCTGCGGGTTGCTGCTGTCCGATGCCCCGAGGCCGTGCTTTGGCTAGTGAGGTGAGTGCTATCATCCCCCAACCTGCCCCCGGCCCAGCCCTCACCTCAGCCCCGACCGCGGGCACAACCCAGCGGGCCCCGCGGGGTTGGGCCTGAGGGATTGTTACTGGGACAGGGTCCCACACGGGTCATCAGCGTGGTGGGACCCGAAGGGGGGGGGCGTAGCGCTCGTCCTGAACCAGGGAGGGTTTCAGCTCCTCCCGCCGGACACAACGTCTGCCGAGATCGCCAGGAACAGTGTGCGCGGTGAGTTGTCCCCCCCCTCCTATCCCCACCAGTGGGGCAGTCCCTCAGGCTGGGTGGCCTTGTCCGGCCATCGCCGAGGCTCCTGCATGCCTGAGGGCGAGGTGGGGGTTTGGGCTGCTCCCGGCATGCATAGGCCAGTAGCTATGGCCTAGTCCTCACTCGGACATGTCGTGCGCCGGGGCGAAACGGGCCAGGAGTCTGGCCAGGCTCCCGTTTCAGAGCGGCGTGGGATGTATGAGCGTTTATTGCGGGGCGGGGGTTGGAGCGCAACGGGCGCTGTGTACCCCCTCCCTGGTAGCTTGGCCAGCAGGGCCCTTGCTGCCTGCTCCCACGAGGGCCGGTCCACTAGCCAGGAGCGGTGCTTGCCTCCCGGTGCGGGCATACAGGCCTGTGCTGCGTGGGGGGTGTAGGTGTTCGCAGGGTTTCCACTGCGGTTATGTTGCAGGCTGGGTGGGCCCCAGGGCTGCGGCCGGCAGGCCGAGCATGACTGGGGGGTCGAGCAGGGCTCCAGTGGCGATTGAGGCACCATTGGGACTGCGATTGTGCAGGCGGGAGCCAGCCGGGTGGTTCGTAAAGGCCTCGATCCCCCCTTCAGGAATTGGTGGATTGACGGCCCGTAGGTGGGCGCGCCTCCGGGTGTGCAGACACCGCCAGGGGCGCGGCCGATGCTGGTTCGGGGGGGGTGTTTTCACGGCGGGCTGCCATGGGCAAGCGGGAGCCGGGTGGGCGCGCATCCTGGGGTGCAGGGACTTCCGACGCTTGCCAGGTGTTCGTGCATGCACGTCATGGTGGGCTGGGTGGCACAGCGCTGCGTGCGACACCCCCTTTGTCACCCGCTATTCTCTAGACGGCTGGGCCGGTTGCACCTTTCAGGCCTCACGGTACGAAGGTCTCATGGCACGCCAGTGGGGGATTCTGACCCCCCCCAGGGCACGGCGAGCTCCAGCCGCACCGCACGATTCGTCGCCGCGGTACATATTCCTCTCCGAGGGACACAGCAACATGTATTGAGGAATTGCATTGCAACCTGCTGTGCTGTCACGGGGGCACTTTCCGTCCGGATCTTAACCTCCCCACGCTTGAAAGATCGGGCAGGTATCGTAGCTGTGGCCAGCAGGCTGTAACCGAAAATTGTTTAATGTTACTTTTCCGGTTGCTAAAGTATTTTGTGGTCAGGAGGGCTGAGTGGTCTAAGGCGCTGCGTTAATACCGCAGTCTCTCCTGGAGGCGTGGGTTCGGACCCCACTTCTGACATGCCTTTGACTGGTCTTGTGCTTGCTTTCCCGGGGTTGGATCTGCTGACGTCTTGCTGGTAGCTGGCGCGTACTTCCGCCGGCCGCCACCAAAGGGCAACGGAAGTTGCATTGGTAAATTTTGGCTCATGGCTTTTTATAGCTTGCGCAGGAGCAGCATCTTTACCGGGACACTCCCTCTCCAACCCCACCACGCAGTGGGGGTGGTGCTGAGGGGCTACATTTTGAGTAAAAATAAGGGGCGAGGTCCTTATTATTTCGGTTCCTCCGGGCGAAGGGGGCCCAGCAATTTGGGATCCCCAGCCCCTGGTGGGCCGGGGGGGGGTGAATCCCCATGTCATACTGAAAGGTCACCCTCGTGCGTCGCCACTGAGGCTTGTCCTAATTTAATAAAATAAATAAAAGCAGTTGGCGGCAAGAGTGCATGGTGCGGGGCGCCCCCACACTTCACACCTTAATAGGAGGAGGCGTGCCGCTGCCCTGTCCGAGGACGAAGGCCTATATTTATGTGGTCGGCAGCATTTCTGCTGTTTGTCCTCTACATGTATTTGGGCCCGGATTCCCACGCAGCCTGCAGTGCATGTATGAGGGTGCGGAGTTGCTGCCCGGATCTATATATGTATAATCACGCCCACCCCGGAGTTGGCCAGGTTTGAGCGGGTGCCCACACTGGTGTTGCGTACTCTCGATGTCCGGGCTTGGGACTGCGGCCGCCTGGGGCTGGCGACCTGCGCATTATTGCACCGTCTCCCTAACCACCACCATGCCCGGTGTGGGCGGGTGCTTGTGGCTTCCGTGCATTGTCTACGAACATATCCGTGTTCAGTACTGCGGGCGGTGCGTCGTGTTGCTGAGTTGGGAGCCTATATAGGGAGCGGGCCTTGTGGTGGGGTAGCCTCACTGCTAGTGGCGGATTTGGCATCAGAACTAGCTGCTTCATTCGTTGCCATAGGCAGGAGTTCTCCAACACGCCTCCTCGGTGCGAGTTAACCTTGCATGGTGCCCACGCCCTGAAGCTTGCAGTGGGAGGGGTCTTGGCGGCAAGGCACGATGTTAGCTGCCCTGTCCTCAGCGCCCTCCCCGACATCAGCCAAGCACTGGTTTTGATACGTGTTTTGAAAGTGGTGCATTCTTGGGGAGCAACACTTATTCTAGACTGACATTGTTTATTTAAAGTACAGCCCGTCAAGCTGGTTGCTCCTTTGAGGTTGATGGTGTGCCATCGTCAAGAATGGGACCTCTCTGGAGGGTGTAAGTGGCCTGCGGATCGAGCTGTAATGATGGGTGGGGACCATGTCGAGTCCCGGCGCTGGTTAGCCACTTTTAGGGCACACAAATGCAGGTTCCTTTCGCCCAAAGTCAGTCTGGCCTTGGGCCCTGTTGATGCATGCGTTGGTTTGTTGCAGCATAGGTTGTGTTGCGGCGTCGGGCGCGGCAGTTTGTCCTCGCTGGCTTCGCTGTGCCAGAAAGGAATGCCAGACACAAGGTTACAGTTTTGATTCAGTTAAGAATGAGGTAGGCTGAGTTCAGTTTGGTGAATGTGGCTGGGGTAGGGACGGAGTACCAGGTTTTCCTTCCGTTCCATCAAGATAGTGGGAAACCACATTTCCCCTGGGGGTTGCTCTCCCTGATAATTTCCGGACAGTGGTTCGGGGTAGAACTGTGTGGCAGCAACCAGACACGGGGGAAGTCTGGTCATTATTAAGCCATGAGCCAGATAGGGTGCTGTTTCCACTCAGCCCATGATTCCGTACATGCTGCAAAACATTGCAATTAGGAGGGACGCACCTGGACTGGTGAGCGTAGCACATTTCCACTAAGGCCTTGCTTTTCATTCGCTGTGGGCACAAGGATAGTTGTGCTGAATATGTATGTAACTGGCGCTCAAGCATAGCGTTTTATACCTTGGCGTAGCTTCATTGCTCAACAGTGTAAAGGAGTGTGGTGCCAAACCTGTGCAAGGATCTTGCGCTGGTTGATTGTCTACAGCCCCTTCTAAACTAGGGGCCCCTACCCCCACTAAGACATTTTATGCAGTACAGCTCGATTTTGATGAGTCTATCGTAGTTTCTGATCGATGTTTGGGTTGTTGGGCTGCACTGATATTCATGCTGATCCCCTGGGGCGAGCTGCGTGCTGGAGCACATGTCGCCATCAGATGGACAAAGGCCCTCATTTTTGGATGCTTGAACCTGGCTTTATAAGAATAGGTATTCCGTATGGAAAATGTGGTGTAGGCTCTTGGGCCAAATGTGGCATAGTGTACAGGGAGACGGCTCAGCAGGGAGTATACTGCCAAATTACCATCACTGTATACTAATTAGTTGGTTCTAAATAGGCCACCACATGGCTGGGGGACAAGGCGAGAGTCGCGGCCTGGGAACTGCGCCACGGGCCAGGGTTTACGCTTTGCGGCAGTGATTTCGAATTTTGGAGGGCTATGGGACGGTCAAAGGCATTGCCCTGAGAGTACTATGAACGCCTCATTCAATGGGTTTCTCCTGAAAATATTTAAGGCGCACCTCTTGCCTCGCTTTTAGTACCATGCTTGCAGTTGTATAAGGGCGCCGCTCCGGTTCTGAGGTCGTCTGGTTATGCTGGCGACGTACTCTCCTGGTGGGGCTGCCGTGTGCCCCGAGGGGGCCAAGTTTCTGGTGGCGGGTGGTGCGCGCCTGCTGCCTTGTGCCTGGGATATATTTTGGTTAGCTTGTCGCACGGGCAATTAATTGGGTGCCACCCCAGAGATAGTTGTGCCCACTGCACTTTCCCTCTCCCAGTTTGAGAGCAGGGGCTTAATTTGTGTAATAATTGGCGGGGGCCACTGCCATGTAGAGCTAACTGCCTGTAATATGGCGTAGGTCATGGTATCACGTGACGGGTGCTCATGCAAGGCGCCTCGATAACTTCAGCTTGAGTATGTGCGGGAATGAATAATGCCTCCATTCACTAATACCGATAAGGGGCATCGCTACATCCTTCTCAGCTAAGTAGACATAAGTGGTTTGATATGTCCTTTGGCTTTGAGCGGGTCATTCAATGCTTTTCTTGCATAGAACTATTCTCGCCAATTTTAATTCGGCAGTTTGGATGGGGCATAGGTCTCTAATCCATCAATATTTCTTTGACGATCTGGTGACCCGCATTCAGGAGATGTCCATGGTTCTTGGTGGGGCTAAGTAATGTTTCCAGTACACAAAGACCCCATTGCTTAAGGCCTCATGCTCCTTTGTTTCAGCCTTGTTTTGGTCACACCATATTGGGGGCCAGTCACTTACACGTATAAACTGTGGGTGGGCTACGTCAGAAAGACCTTTCTCACACCCTAGATCTGGAGCCCCTATAGCTGCTTATTTCGGAGGAGAGTTGGTAAGACCACTGCCTCCAGGGGGTGTCTGCCCACTGTAGCACCAAGGGGCTAGGTCATGCGGGCATGTAGCACATTTGTTAATGGTGCAGGACAATCATTGTTTTACCCTAGGAAACTGGGATCTCATGACCAGGTTCTGACTTGTTGGATGTTAGTTACCGGCCCAAGGGGGGAAGCACAATTTTTATTTACTCTGTGCTGTTATGCGAAGTACAGTTGCTGCCAACAACTACGGGGTTGTGCTATCTGAGCTGTAGGACGGTGGCCTGATTGACCTAGTGAGTTATATAATACCGGTGATGTCATGATAAGGTTTGGTAGCACAGGGTAATAGGGGCAGATGGTACTAAGTCTCTCTTGGGTGGACGATACGCAGGGTATTTAGAATTGCCTGGTATGGAATCTCTGCTGCAGGTGCCACTGTGGGAGTGCGCATGGCACATTAAATTTAAACTGCCTCTGGGATAGCCAGTCTCTGCCTAGCCACCTAAGGGGTGGGCAGGAGTCAGCATAGTGTGCACTCCCTTCTCCGACTAGAAGGGTGGCTTCGGCCAGGCTTAGGTGCATACCCTAGCCTACCTGAAACTCCATTTACAACATGGGTAGAGAATGCCTAGGAGTGGCCTGCAGTCAATTCGCATCCGCCCTACATGGCGAATGTTTTAGGCCACGAGGTTGTGGATGGCTCTTGCATGGGAGCCTGGTGAAGAGCCAAGGTCAGGCTAGGAAGTCTCGCGCCTTCGCCGCACTGTTGAGGCCCAGTCACGAGCGCATTGTAGCAGGGTAAGCTGGCTGTGGGGCATGAAGCGCCAAGGCATCAGTAGCACTGAGCGGCTTGCAGCCGGAGGCGGTATCCGATGCATGGGGCACTTGTTAGAGTAGAGCCCTACTAAGAGGTACCGCCTTTAGTGCTAGGAGGTCTGTTGGCACCACCTTTCAATGGAAGCCATTGTCTAGCGGGCTGCTCTGAGCAGAGCATTGGCAGGCGTAAGTTACAGTATCCGTTACCATTTCAAATGTGCATCTTTCACAATTTACCCAGATAACTGGGACAGGAAGAAAGGTGGGCTGGATAACTCTTTCTTCTACCTGAGTGGCACATCTTGGCAGTAGTGTTTGTCAAAGGGATTGCACTTCAGCCAGGTAATGTTAGCACCCATCCACACCTAGCCGATCGTCAAGGTCACCCTGGGCCGCACTTACACAGCCCAGCAGGAGCCCCTTGTGGTGGTCAGTGCCAGGAATTACTAATTTGAACTGACAGGAGGCGTGTCCGTGGGTTCCAACAGCAGAAGTTTGGGGAGAGCTCGACTCCACCCACCCATGGTCAAGGTGTAAGTTTAATTAGTTGGAGTGGCACTCTCATTTGACCAGGGGTTCATTGCCACACGAGGGCATCGCTGAGTTACAGCCAGAGCACGGGCATTGTGCGTTTCCCAGGGAGCAGCAAGTGAAGGCAAGACTCTTCCCATATCTGGCACCAGAACACAAAGTAGTCAGGGCCTACTTGTCTGTTGGGTGACTTGGGTAGGCACTGGTGTAGTTGTCACTCCACAACTACACATGAGGGGTGAGTTGTCTCCAATAGAGGGCTCAATGCATATATTGTTTCAAACCAGAATTGACTCCATCAATGTGTTCACCAGGGTCTAGCAATCAAAGAGGCCTGTGAAATTCTGGTCAACGGCGCGGATTAAGTGCACTCTAGAACCGAGGTAGGTGACACAGGAGGGTGATTCAAGATACACAGGTGGTGTGAAAGGCAACGCGAGACTGTCCGCTTATGCTGGGTAGGAGGTTCCATATTACCAACCAGAAGGGTGACATGTGGCAAAACTGTGAATATGTTTAAGAATGACATAGATGCCAGTCAGGAGAGGTTTGTCAAAGGCATTACACTTATTGCCAGGCATTGCTAACTACCCATCCACACCAAGCCTATCCTTAGGCTCCCTGGGCCGCATACACATAGCACGGTATTAGGCACCTGCAGTTGTCAGCGCCAGGAGTTATTAAATTACAACTGTACCGTGGGCGTACTTGCTGACCGGGCAGTACTGCCACGGCCTCCAAGGGCCAATCAGTCAGACACCAGTAGCAGTAAGTGTGGCTTGCCCTCTGTGCAGTTGGCGGGGAATTTAATTCCATGTACAGCCTATACTAAACTTGCTTCTAGCAGGTCTCGTGGGTGAGCGAGTTCACTGCTTTGAACAAAGAATAAAAAGGAGCATGGCGTGACACAGACTATTAGGAAGTAAATCAGGGACCGGGTGCCTTTACACACGATTCCGGGGGAGGGCAATTAAGTCCGGGATAACCAAGTGTACCGGGTGTAGTGCCTTGCATCTTGGGTCAAAGCGGGTTGGCTCACAGGGGGTGTCTAGGATCGTCCAGGCACACCGTGCAGGGTAGAATGCTATAGAACTGCACGTTGCCACTATTGTGAGTGCAACAAATGGATCCCTCTCAAAGCAAACCTAGGTTGTATGGTCAGTGCACCACATACAACCATTCACTCCAGCTTCCTGAAGGCAGTCTGTTAGAAGAGGTGTCGATCGGGACGTCCTGCGCCAGGGTGCGGACATTGCACGGGCGACACAACAGATAGGGTGCTGTCAGACGAGGGTGCTTGCGGGCTAGGTGGCCAAGCAAGAAAGCAGAACGAATTCTATGGACCTCTCTCCCCCTCCTGACTGCCCGACACTGTGAGTGCAGGGGGATTTGCAATGTTACGGGTATTTTCCCGCCCATACAGGGGCAGAGGGGTACATTGCAGGTATCGGCATAAATAGAGTGGAGGCAGACCTACAGACTATGTGCACCAGTAGGCGCAAGAGGTTGGCGTTAGAGCAAAATCTCGCAGCGGCAAGGTAGCCAGGAGGCATGAGCCGGCTGGTTAGGCCAGAATGTCTGCTGTGATTCCAATAGCGGTTTGAAATGTGTTTGGAGCTCCATCACTGACAATTCCAGAGCACACTATGCACCTCGGCCCAGTAGGTGAAGGCCATAGGCTCATGTGGGCTTGATCTTGTGGAGGGCAATATTCCCTGGATTAACAAGGTACTAGGTCATTAGCTGGGTTGAACATCAAGGGTCACAGCTGGTTAGCAAGTATGTGTGTATCTGTCATCGAGCTTTAGTTAAGCAAGCCTGGCAGGTGGCGTCAGTTGTCACTCCAAATGGTTGCGATGACTGCAATAGTGTGCGCTAGGCGATCAGCCCTGTTCGCCATGGTTTATTAACACAGAGGTCGGTGCACTTGTCTGGTCAACCTCAACAAAGAGGTGCACTCTGCTCCCTGGGCAGGTTACGGGTTGCTTCAGTTAAGCATGAAATGCCCCGCCCGCATAGCCAGAGTATATAGCCTGGTTGTGGAAGCGGTCTTCAAGCATGTGTGCTGCTGTTCCAGGTATTGGGGAAACAGGAGTTGGGGAGCACGAACTGCTAGAAGGCCTGCAACTTCAGGTTGCAGGAGGTGGGAGCCACATCAGCTTGAAGGGTATTACAGCGATGTTTAAGAGTAGCGCTCCCTCCTGGGAGGCCATCACATTCGTGCAGCGCATGTGAGGCACTGGTACATTCCCAGAGAAGGATTATCCGCTCCATGCGCTAGTTTGCAGAACAAGGGGCTTTGGCTTCATCAGGCATGAGCTATGCCGGGCGAACACCAAAGGTTAATTTGACAATGTTGGAGTGCACTTGGCACAGGTGGGCTTGGATCTGTTCCTGCTGGACATGAATGAGGCCCGGGAAATTGCAGGTTGCAGTGAGAAAGGAGCTGTTTTGGTGGGGGGCTCTTTAGGCGACGGGGGCCGCCTCCAGAGCTGTGGAGGAGTTACAGGGCGATCTGGAAGCAAATGGGTACAGAAGAGTACCTCTGCAAGAGCACAATAGGGGTGCCAGAGCCAAATCCCAGGAGCCTCATGGGAGGGTCCTGGAACAATTACGTTGGCGCCCCGTTAGTCCTTCGGGCGGTTGTAGGCCTGAACAACCGGGGGCTTGCCTTGCTACGCTCCGCCCTGAAAGGGGCGTGAGTAATAAGGGACCAATGTGTCACGTGATCCAGTAAGGGGATCACCCCCATAAGGGTAGCGCTGATTGGTTACTCCACAGTGCTTGGCTCATCAGGCGGGCAGGGCAGCATAGGTTGGTACAGCTGCCTGCCCTTGGATCGCCCGTAAGATAACCCACCATATTGCATACTTTTGTATGGAATAAACCTGCAGCACTATTTTTCCCAAACAAAAGTTGTGTTGTGTATTTATTTATGCATGCATACTCTGTTGTGGTGTGGGTGGGGTGTGTTGCCAATAATGGGACTATGCGGCTGCCCGCGGCCCCGCAGGGGGCCACCCTAAACGGGCGGCCCCTTTAGTGCCATTTGGGCACTTCCCCACCCCCAATGATGTGTGGGACTCAAGGAGGAGTCCCCCTACCAGACGCGTCACTTCCGGCACGCAGAGGAGGTGGGGAGGTACTTATGCCTCCCCCGGCCATCTTGGCGTCCTCTTTGCGCCGGACACGCCGTCTCCCACCCTACCGCTTACCCGGCGTGGGGTTGGCAGGCGAAATACATAGAACGTTGTAATGTTTTCTTTCTCGTTGCAGGAGGAGTTACAGGGCGATCTGGAAGCAAATGGGTACAGAAGAGTACCTCTGCAAGAGCACAATAGGGGTGCCAGAGCCAAATCCCAGGAGCCTCATGGGAGGGTCCTGGAACAATTACGTCGGCGCCCCGTTAGTCCTTCGGGCGGTTGTAGGCCTGAACAACCGGGGGCTTGCCTTGCTACGCTCCGCCCTGAAAGGGGCGTGAGTAATAAGGGACCAATGTGTCACGTGATCCAGTAAGGGGATCACCCCCATAAGGGTAGCGCTGATTGGTTACTCCACAGTGCTTGGCTCATCAGGCGGGCAGGGCAGCATAGGTTGGTACAGCTGCCTGCCCTTGGATCGCCCGTAAGATAACCCACCATATTGCATACTTTTGTATGGAATAAACCTGCAGCACTATTTTTCCCAAACAAAAGTTGTGTTGTGTATTTATTTATGCATGCATACTCTGTTGTGGTGTGGGTGGGGTGTGTTGCCAATAATGGGACTATGTATTTTCCCAGCGTGTACCCCCCCCCCCCCCCCTTCACTTACGTGGGGCAGGCAGCAGTGTCAGCGTCTCTTACGCACAACAGATGGCAGTCGAAACTTCTCATGCACGGGACGGACAACAGTAGACGCTTCCCTTGCGCAGGTCAGGCGCAGCGAAAGTAGTGGAGTGGCGTAACGCAAAATGATGCCCCTCCCCCCTGTAAAATGTGCTGAGGGGCCTCTGAGTCTTCCATCTCGCACATATATTCCTTGGCCTGAACAGGGCCCCCTTGAAGGGTAGGGCCCCCCCTGCGCGCAGGCGCTTCAGGGGCCTGCGTTACAGACAGCAGTGCACGCTTTCCTTGCGCAGACGAGAGCACAAGCTTAATTTGCGCTGGATTGATGGCATTCAAGGTCTCTTGAGGACAGACAGCAGTGCTAGTTTCACTTAAGCAGGACAGGTACCCGCCCAAGCTTCCATTACACAGTACAGACCGCAGTGGAAACTTTCCTTTTGAAGGACAGACAGCAATGCAAGTTTCCCTTGTGCAGGAAAGACGGCAGTACATTTATTTGTTACCACAGGTCACACAGCTGTACAAGCTTTCCTAGCATAGGACAGCACACCCTACCCATAGGCAGTGGAGAGAGCAGTGCAAGCTTCCCTTAGGCAGGGCAGACAGCAGTGCAAGCTTCCCTTTGGCAGGGCAGACAGCTATACAAACTTTGCTTGCACAGGACAGACATCAGTAAAATCTCCCCCTACAAAGGCCAGACAGCTGTACATGCTTAACTTCTATAGGACATACAGCAGTGCAAGCTTTCCTAACACACGGAAGACAGCAGGTCAAGCTTGCCTAACACAGTGCAGACAGCAGTGCAACCTTCCATTACACAGGACAAACAGCAGTGCAAGCTTCCCATACGCAGGACAGACAGCTGGACAATCGCTCCTTGTACAGATCAGTCAGCTGTACATGCTTTACCTCTATAGGACATACAGCAGTGCAAGCTTTCCTAACACAGGGCAGACAGCAGCACAACCTTGCATTACACAGGACAAACGGCAGTGCAAGCTTACCTAACACAGTGTAGACAGCAGCACAACCTTCCATTGCACAGGACAAACAGTGAAATCTTCCCATACGCAAGACAGACAGCTGTACATGCTTTACTTCTATAGGACATACAGCAGTGCAAGCTTTCCTTACACAGGACATACTGCAGGGCAAGTTTCCATTACACAGGACAAACAGCAGGGCAAGCTTCCCTTACAAAGTGCAGACAGCAGTACAACCTTCCATTACACAGGACAAACAGCAGTGCAAGCTTCCCTTACACAGGACAGACTGCAGTGCAAGTTTCCATTACATAGGCCAGACAGCAGGGCAAGCTTACCTAACACAGGGCAGACAGCTGTACATGCCTTACTCCTATAGGACACATAGGAGTGCAAGCTTTCCTTACACAGGACAGACTGCAGTGCAAGCTTACCTAACACAGTGCAGACAGCAGTGCAACCTTCCATTACACAAGACAAACAGCAGTGCAAGCTTCCCTTACACAGGACAGACTGCAGTGCAAGTTTCCATTACATAGGCCAGACAGCAGGGCAAGCTTACCTAACACAGGGCAGACAGCAGTGCAACCTTCCATTACACAGGACAAACAGCAGTGCAAGCTCCTCATACGCAGGACAGACAGATGTACATTACACAGGACAGACAGCAGTGCAACTTTCCATTACGCGTGTCTGGCAGCTGTGAAGCTTTCCCTGCAGAGGCGGTCAGCAGTACAATCTCGTCTTATACAGGTCAGACAGCTGTATACGCTTCACTTCCATCGGACACACAGCAGTGGAAGCTTCCACTGTGCAGGACAGATGTCAGAACAATCTTCCCTTTAACTGGACAGACAGCAATGAAAGGTTCCCTTACACAGGACAAGCAACAACTGCAAGCTTCCCTTACACAGAACTGGCAGCAGTAAACGCTCCCTTGCACGCACAGAACAGGCACAGGACAGAAAGCATAGCAGGTTTACAAGCACTGAGAATATTCAGAACAAGCAGAAGAAGACAAGGGCAGTCAGCACGGGTACAAGTGACCCTCAATCTCAGAACAGGTACCCGCACAGTCGCAGCCGTATAAACTCCCTTCACATGTAAGACAAACATGGCAGTATTTACAACCTACCGTGTTTGCCCTGGCCAAGGCATTATCACACTCGTAAAAAATGGTGCTCCTTTTGTTTTGGGTAGGTCCAGGGCCAGACTGACCATTTAGGCGTCTGGCATTTCATTCGTGGTCTGCAAGCTAGAGGGATGCTTTTAAGGCCAAAAGGGCTGCCTTAAACCAGCCTTCAAAGTGCTTAGACAATACATTTGACTTAACATCACAAACAACCCAGAACAAAACACCAATATCCCCAGAGTGGACCGACCACTTTGCCATCCTTGTCTCCTTGCTTAGTGATCTACCAACCAACCAAGGTCAAAACAAAAGAGAAGGCCAAACCATCAGATCCTTCAAAGACATCTCGATGGAGAACCCAATGCTGAAATTCTTCTCTTACCCTATCAACTCCATGTGCAATGCCAACACCCTTTTAAACAACTCTAGCAATTTTTGGAAAGCTACATGATGTCAGGGTACTGATGCCTTGCAAGGGACCCGGGGTTGTGGATAAGTCGGGGAACCCAGGTTCTAACAGTCTTGGTCTGCCAGAGATAAGGATGACCCCTTCCAGTGGCCACGATGCCGCAGACACTTGGTAGTGCCTAAGCAGATAGTGCCTTCGAGAAGGAGCCCCAAATGGAGGAAAAAGCCAGAGGGCAAAAAAAACACCTAGATGCCAGCAAGGCTCCATGCGGGATGAATGGAGACAACCAAGAGTAAGACTAAACACTTCCAAACTCGGTGCAGCCAGGAACAGGAACAACTAGAGACTGACTAACCAGGAATCACCTAGAGAAGGTCCGGAGCGAGGAAACACACAGACAGGACTGACGAAGTGTTGCAACACGAGGAGTAAAGGAATTCCTTTTATACCCTTAAAACTGGAAGCTACCTCAAATACAGTGGTGCCGCCATGTTGGACTGGGAAACTCTCATAGGCAATAATGGTGTAGCGGCCATCTTGCAATCCGCGATATATTTATCACAGGAATCCTCACTAGATTATTCTGGAAAGCAGTAGGATATGGGAGAAAGGAGGCAACAAAGGTGTTTCCCACCAGGACCCCCCTTGGGAGAAGAGCGAGAATGCAGGAGCCAGTACCGGCGGGCTAGCTGCCGTAAGGTACGTTTATTGAGGGAGCGTGGTAGCCTGCCGATGCTCTCAAGGCCCTGCTGGCGCCCAGGAGACCAGCTCAGGAGCTTCCATCGGGCAGGGTGCCGGCAGTGGCATGACGTGAACATCCACGCCCCAAATACAAGTACCCCAAGTGCAAGCCTAAGCCTTCAGCACCCTGGTACTCTAAAGACCTCACTGATAATAAACGATCCTTCTGCAGACAGGAAGGAAAATGCAATAAAATCAGAAATCCTGAGGACTTCTTTACACTGATGTCCCTCCATGCAACATGCGGACAGTTCATCACATCAGCCAGGCAAACTACTACACTAACATCCTCAATAAACCATTCCCACAGATGCAGTACACTGTTCAAGACAATCAAGCACTGCACTAACCCCCTGCTGGACCCACCTATTCCTTTCTGCGCAGAAAAGTGCAATGTCATCAACTTCTTCTTTAGGGAAAAAATACAGAAGATCCAATAGCACATTGATGACAACAAGCCTGCTTCAATTCATATACCCACCCCTACCTGCAGAATCCGGCAATGGTCCACCTTCAAAACCCTGTCTCCCAGATCTCGCTGACAAATTCATCTCCCTCAAAGCAGCATCTTATAAAGATGTCATAATGTCCTTCATCGAAACTCACTCTGGCGACGCTCTCTTACATTTACTTACCATTGTCAATACACCTTCCCCGCTCAAGGCATCTTCCCAAAAGATCTCAAGACAGACTCCCACTCTTAAAGAAACCTACACTAGACCACGCCAACTACCGACACGCCACTCACCCACTATTCATTGGCAAGGTCACTGAAAAAGCAATCTATGTTCATTTCTAAGATCACATCAATCCTAACCATCTCCTACACAACTACCGATTTGGTTTCAGATCCAGCTAAAGCACTGAAACTGCTAAATTAGACAGCATAGACGATGCCCTCTTTACCATAAATGAAGATGACCCAAGCGTCCTGCTATTGCTGGACCCCTCAGCTGCATTCGACACAGTCGACCATCTCACCCTCATACACACCCTGTAGCCCTGAATGGGATTAACTGGCAATGTCATTCGCATGTTCTCCTCCTACCTTTTCAACCAACACTAGCTGGTTCATATACGCACCTCCAGGTCACAAAATACGCCTATCACCTGTGGAGTCCCTCAGGGCTCCATACTATCTCCTATCCTATCCTCTTCAACCTTTACATGGTGCCTCTTGGTGCTCTACTCACAGATAACATCAAGATTCATCAATATGCTAATGATATACAACTCTACTTGGAACCCTTCTCTGCTTCAGATTTCCTATGCCTCAAACAGACCTGGATGTCAAGCGCCTACCTGAAGCTCAACACAGCCAAGACAGAATTCCTGTTATTTGCCAAACGAGATACAGTACAAACCGGACTCAATGACATGAACCTTGTTGTCTTGGAGTCCCAACTTTCACAGAATGGCTAGTCACTTGGATTCACCCTGGACACCAACCTCACCCTCAAAGAACACACTGCCAAAAACATAAAAATGGCCTGGTACCCGCTCTCTGTTCTAAAGAAAGTCAAACTGTTTCTTCCAAAAAGCAACTTCCGAACTGCTGTTCAAGCCCTTGTTATCTTGCATCTGGATAGTGGTCGTGCCCGACTCCATGGCCTCTGAGACTCAACACTGGCACCCACTAGAGACATCCTACACACCGCAGGATATCTCATCAACGGCCTGAAGAAATATGATCACAGCACCCTCCATCCTTACGGAGATCCATTGGCTCCCCTTGCCGGCCCGCATATCTACAAAACCAGCTGCATCATTTACAAAGTGATCACAACCAACCAGGGCCGGACTGGGAACCGAAATCGGCCCTGGCAAACTGCTCGGCCGGCCCCCCTAGGGGGCAGGTGGGGTGCGGCCGAGCTGTTTTTAAGGTCCGGTTTCCGCCGATTGTGTTACAGGGGGCAGATATTGCCGGCCCCCGGTAACAAAAACGGCCCCCCAGGGGCCCAAAACCGGCCCCCACCCTGGTGGCCCACCAGGGAAATGCCCGGTGCTCGCTACGGCCAGTCCGGCCCTGCAACCAACATCCCTGCTTATCATGCAGACAACCTCACTGTCTCTGGTGGTTCTCTGCAACTGAAGTCAGGACACCATCAGACTGCAGACTAAGAAGTGTAAAACAGAAAAAACAAGATCGCAGGCCTTTTTCATGTTTCCACCCAGGATCTGGAACAATGTCCCCGACTCTATCAGGACCACGCCAATGCTGCTCTAATTTAGAAAAAAGTTGAAGATTCACCTCTTTAAAGAGCACTATATCACAATGCATTAACTGTCCACAACCAAGCTTCTTCTCCTGTTACTTGTAGATTTTATGCTTGCCTTTGACCATGTACAACACTCCTCTGCCTTTTAGCTAGATCTGCACTATATAAATATCATATATATACATATGAAAAGGTTTGGTGTCATATGCATCACTTAGACCCATTTTTTCTAAATAAAATCTTTGCAGGAGCATACCCACAAACCCACTGGAGAGATTCAGACTTGCCTACTATATTCTTTTGTATGGTCCAATGCAGGTTATACAGAACATATTTGCCAGGGCTGATTTTGGTTATCAGACCGACAGTGAGATATCCGTTTGATTCTTTGAACTATGCTGGACAGGTGCAACTTATTTTTTACAGCCATTTTTATTTCTGCAGTAGCAAACACAAACCAAGCCTAACAGGGGAGTCAGTTTGTACAAATTTTCAATTTGTGATCTGTAGTCCCTGGGGACATGGAGATGACATGTCATTTTAGGGCAAAAATTGGCACTGCATGTCTGACATACAACCTTTGTCTCTCTGACTGCACCCCATTTCTACAGAATTTGATGTGACTAGTTAGACTGTGCATAAACAGTCCTTGGCGAAAATTACATTTGCACATGTGTATTCTGGGTTTTTGCGGCAGATTTAAATATCTATGAAAAATGGGGACTAATCAGCTCAATTTTAATTGCAGGGCTTGTGCATGCATTTTCATCATACTGCATTTGCATTTAATAGCTGGTGGTAAATGTATATGCAAACTATGAGCGAACAGAATGTAAGCTAAGGTCTAAATAGGTGCTAATACTGAAACAAACATAAATAGCGTTTATGCCCATTTTAGTACTACCACCAGGTCTAAATCCTCGTTAATAGTGAGTTCATTTTATAGGACTCTATAATGGGGTTGCTATAATTGAAAGCGCTTCTTTTTTTCAGATAAAGGAAGCAAAGCAGATGATGGATGATTTGCAGAGGATTACACAATGTGGTCAAGTGGGGTAAACTTTAAACTAGAACCCTGGCTTTCTTGGTAAATAAACACTGAGCACTTTGAAAACTGCATCAACATTTCTTCCAAAGGTTTGCACGTCATCAGAAGCCATAATATATCTGAATTTGGGGTAGGAGAGGGGAGCAAGCCTTTCAAGAGGGCAGCCCCCTTTCATGGATTTGAGGAGACAGACTGTTTGTGTTGTGTGTGTGTGGGGGTACCTAGCAGAGGTGTAAGTATGTCTTGGAAAGTATGGGCACAGTTTATTCATGGCCAGCTGCTGAACCTGGCTAAAGAGCACAGGCAATACTCACCAGGGATTACTGAAACTTTTAACTAGTAGAAAAAACACAACAGGGCAATTATGTTTTCACATTTTTGGCTTGTGTACTAGGGAATGGAGCTAATGGTATTTGAATCGGGACGACAATGACATAAACTGATTTCATATTTTTTGCAATGTACATAGTAAGGTGAAGATAAAATACATGTTCTCCCCTTTTCAAATGCAGAAGATGGTACCATGTTGAGGCAAAACATTTTCTTTCAACTTTTTGGTCTGTTGTTGAAAAGATCTATTGTAGACAATACCAAAACCTACAATTGACTTACGGCCACCCATTGCTTGCTGCTAGTTAACTTTCTTGTCGATATGTTTTGCTAGATTCCTGTTTGATGACTTTCTTTCTTCTTCTTGTATTTTTTTTCCCCATATAGCATAGATTCTTTGCCATCCCTTTGAAATGGATGTTTTAAATCCTTCCACCGCTTCCATCCAGAGAACTACATTTTTTTTTCTGTTTCGGCATTTCATGGGTGTGCCTATGTTTTCTTGCTCTCGTTTGTGTGCTTCTTTCCCCATAAATACCCACTCTAGCGCAATGTTGCCTCCCCCAGCTCTGACATTGCTAACCCCGCCTGTCCTTGGCATTTTTTGCTTTTTAACGTATGTCCCCTGCGCCTCAAGCTC
The DNA here is from genome assembly GCA_963921515.1 of Calotriton arnoldi. Lineage (NCBI taxonomy): Eukaryota > Metazoa > Chordata > Amphibia > Caudata > Salamandridae > Calotriton > Calotriton arnoldi. The sequence continues at coordinate 2,928,904 of CAWUFW010001238.1, forward strand.
CTCCGTTGCTCTCCCGCTCCCTGCCCAATGCATCATTCTCCCTCCCCAAGTGCTCCTTCATTACTCCCATGCCCCTCCCATCACAGCCTTTTAAAAAAACAATTGTAGGAAGGTGGAATCTGACTGCATGGTTGCCCCCACTTTTTTCCTGGTGTTTTGCTGGTTTTCGACTTAGTTTGGCTGGGATCCTGCTATTCAGGACCCCAGCCTATCTGCATTCCCCTTAAATTGATTGCATGTACTTTAGGTACACTCCAGATTGGATTCTGGGGTACCCTTGTGAGTCCCTAGTATATGGTATACTATGTACCCAGGGCATAGGTACCCCAGAGGCCTACCAGGGGCTGCAGCATGTATTGTGCCACCCCTGGGAAGCCTTTTAAAATGACACAACAGGTCTGCTACAGCAGCCTGTGTAAGGTGGTGTATCCACCCCTTACTGAGATATAGGTTCCCTATATCTCTCCATATCACTGCACATGTAAACCTATCAGTCACCCCTATGGCAGGCCTTAACAATCCTGAAGGCAGGGTGCTGGGTTTCATGTGAGAGGGTGCCCATGCATGAGCAGAGCCCCTCTGCATCTTTCGGAATCTTTATTCCGAGGTTGTTTGTGATGCAGCCAGACCATATACTCTTAAGTGCATTATAACCAAACGGTAAATGCTAACTTTGGAGTGGCTGCATGGAAAACTGTTGTGTTTGGTGTCAAACACCTTGGAATCATACCCCCACACCAGTAACTGGTGTGGGAGTATGATCCCACCCTTCTAGAGGGAGAGACATGGCAGCACCGGTATACCCGGTACCAACTAACAGAGCCCTGGCATCACAAAATGGATGCCGCAGCCACAGACACGAGTCTGCCCTCCTGCTGCTGGACGAAACTCCGGCAGGGGAGGCCTGGACAATAGGTTTCCTGTCACAGGGAGGTGTGACCACCTCCCAGACAGGCTTTAGTGTATTGGGGCTGGGTGGGTGCACTCTCAGAGTGCTTTGAAGTCTGCACTGGGGGCACATTTGGTGTCCCTGTGCATAGTCCAGCTCAAACCGGTTGCAGGGGCACACAGCCCCTGCTCTGGCGCAAAACTGGACAAAGGAAATGGGTGTAGCCACCCCTCTTTCCTGACCCTCCCATAGGTGGGTCCCCAGAGTTTGTCCCACCCCTTCCTTGGGTATAAAGTAGGAACCCCTGACTACAGGAGATTAGATTACACCTGGACTAAACTCTGATACCAGAAACCAAGTACTTCGACGATCTGCACGACGCTGGATGACTGAAGAATCTCCCTTGGAGTAAAGGAGTTACTCCCCTGCAAGGCAGGCACCTTTAACGCAACTGACCGGTTGGCATCTCCGAGCTCCGACGGACTCCGAAGAATATTGCCACACAGGAGGTGGGGTTTCCTAGGTCTCTGAGGTCGATCTGTGCCCACAGCAAGTCTGAGGCCCATATCCCTCGTGGAGACCGTGCACCCCGAATCCCTGGACACCGCGACCATTTGCAGAAGCATCAGCTTTCCGGCGACCCCTGAGGCTGAGCTTTGGGTTACTTGTAGCCCTGACCCCGAGCAGTAATTGCACCGAAGATTGTTGGCCTACACTCAACGAGTGTTCCGTGGGCCGCCATTTTGTGATTCCTCTCGAGGTCCCTTCGCGATCCCTGGTCCGTTGACCTGTGGGTCCCCAAGAAGGCAACTAACTTTTATTGGGCTTCCCTGGTTGCTCCAGACGTGCCCTGACTGTCCATCGCTTGGGGAGTCCCCAGGACCTTGCTGGTCCGCACAGAAGCATCTTTTCTCTTCCTGCGTGGGTTGCTGTTGCCAAGGCTTGTTGTGGTCAATCCGATCACCGACACCCCAGCACTCGACATCCTTCGTGGGACAGCTCGAATCCGGCTCCTGGTCGTCGTCGACGTATCCGGGACCTCGTGGCTGCAGAGTCAAGCTTCACCTCTTCGCACCTGAAGCACCCGACATCGGTGGGCATTCGATTGCTCCGCTTCTGGTCACTGGCTAGTGACCCAGACTCTGTCCCCTCTGCTTTCAGGTTCTTCACATCTTCGATCCAGGCTTGGATCACACCGGACACTTTTCTCCTTCACGGCAGCAGTACTTTGCAGCAGATCGCCATTGAAAACGACGATTCCCGACCCCTTTTGACACCTATGCACCCGGCTTCCCTGGGTGAGGTAACTAGAGTACTCCGGTGCTCCCGTGGGTGTTGGCCCTAGAAACCCTTAAGTCTAAAGGGGTTTGCTCAAAGTCCTCTCCTAAGTGTCCTTTAACTTTAAAATTCCAACCGCGACTTTCCGCATTGAATCCTACGGCGCTCGCGGCTGTGTTCTCACACTGCACACGTCCCCCGTGGGTCTCCTGTGTCACTACCTTGGGTGGTTCCTTGGGGTCCCAGCGATTCTACGTGCTCTAGGCACTGTGTCTAGTCAAGTCGTGGTTCTTATACCACTTTCTTAGTATATGGTTTGGTCTCCCCCTGGAGCCCACTGTGTATTGTGCTATTTACTGTCGTTTTAATACTGTGATACTGTGTAGCTTGAACTCTAATCACATAAAGGGATTAGTAGTTAGTGTTTAGAAATAAATACATATATTTTATATATATCTTGTGTGGTTCTCCTTTCATTTAGTTATTCAAGAGGTTATAATCTGGTAAACCAAGCTGCTTTACACTCCTTCAAGACTTAGCCTGAAGGCTGCTCTCCATAGCTACCACTAGGATAGCTTTCAATAAAGGTTGTCTTTAAACCTATCATCAATAAAGGTCGTTTGGACTGGTGCAAGGTGCCCACTATAACTAGTGGACAGCATATACCAGGCCAACTTCACACAACAATTTTTTTCTTTTTAAATATTTTGAAGGGCCCAGCAGAGGCCATTTCCTGCCAGGTTAATCCATTTTAAAAATGCTCTTTTGCGTATATTTAATTTAATGTTTTTTATTTACAGCGGCAAGATTGGCACCCACCATCTTGGAATGGTAAATAAAATAAAAGTAAACAAAATGGCGGCTTCACCATGCCATATGCACATACATGTGTGGTGAAGGATACCCTCCCCTATGACATCATGCTGGAGGACTGTAGCATCATGACACATCATGATGCATGTGCCAGGAGCAAGTCATTGCCCTTTTTATGTTTTTGCAATGCTGTACAGCTCCAGCATATAGCACTTCTTTTTCCCGATGCTAAGCACTGTTTTTGACAATTAGTTAATCAAAAAACATTAGCAAATGAGACCTATTTGGTTTGGCATCGCATGTTTTTTACATAATTATCAAACAAAAAAAAACGTTTGCCCATTTTCTGAAGAAAGAGCTGTTCATGGTCTATGATTTGTTTGTTAAAATCTCCATGACACAAGTAAATTCATTTATTAGCAAAAATACAGAGCGCATGTACATTCAACAATAGCTCCATCTTTTATTTTCAAATTTCTAACCTGTTGCAAAAACCAGTTTGAATATATAGACCATGGCAACTTTTCCTTATCACATAAGTAACATAACAATATACATTTTTTTAGTGGCATATGCACCAGTGCAGTGTTTCTGTAACACAGCCCAGCACATGATGGCCACAGCCGACAGCTACAACAAACATATCCAAGATTATGGCCCATCTCAAGGTCAAGAGCCTGTCTACCTACCAGACACGGTTCCAGGCGCTCATTAAGGGACTCTCCAGGAAATGTAGGGACAGGCTCCTTTCCTGGCCACTTCCCCCAAACCATTTCAGAATGCTGACCTCAAATTACTTTTGCAGGAACCTCTTCAGCCGCCGGATTGGATTCCTGCTTCCCGCCTTTGATGCCAATCTCATGCATGAGTGGACTACCTTGGTAGCATGATGGCTGTCTAGCATGTTATGGTCTGTCAGAACAGAAGTGCTCATGGGTCACAGAGCCCTGAGAGGGGTCACTGTAAAGGAAGGGAATGGATATGAAGAGTTCTGAGCACTCTGACCTCACTGCGCTTTTTCCGGGCCATAATTTTCAAACAATTTTACACAATTTTACGACTTCTCTCTGTTTTATATGGATATAAACATTTAAGTGCGAATTCGATGCAATCTGCCAGTTATATCCAATAAGGGCTTCACTTCACATCTCTAACCAATCTCCTGGAGAGCAGGATTTTTTTGTTATATTTTGTTTTCTTCAAAAAGTAGCTAGACTGATCTGCATGCACAGCTGGTGCAGGTGGTCTATTGTTGTGAACAAGGTACCACAAAATTGAGATCACCACTGTGGACTCAGAGGAGACCAACCCATTATGACCCGCGAAGAGCAAGGCAGAACAGGAAAAACTGGGGTCGCTTAAGCAACGGAGTGAACGTAGAGCAAGAAAGTAAGGTGTGTCTGGCCAACAAACCCAACAGCAGATTCGCGCCTCAGTGTTGGTAGGTAGAACTTGTACCACCTAACTTCTGAGGAACCTTGGGCATACATTCCAAAATTTTTAAAAGAGGAAGGAGGCAGAAAGTGAAAAAATCGGGGCAATTTATTTTCCCCAGTGACTTACATGAGTCAATTTTAGGCAAGAGACAGGCGCATGTACGGTTGAGATGAGGGCTCTGGGCTTGAGCCTATACTTCGGGGCAAATCCTCAGGTGAGGATCTAGATATATAACATCTGCCAGGGTTGGCGCGTTGTGAAGATAATTGAAAATGTGTTCTGTAAAATGCACAACACTGATTATGGCCAGGAGAGGTAGGGGAAGAGATGGGGGGAGTGCTACTGTTGTCGGTGTAGTAGGTTTCTGTTTTAGTTTAGTATGAGGGAGCAGAGGGTCTTCTGCATGGACGAGAAGAGGTGTGTGGCATTGACAAATGCATGTTGTTCGCAAGCGGACTTATTCTACAGCTGCCAGCATGGCTAAAATGTAAAATATTTTTTATTCTGACAGGACCACTTGAAATCCTACATATTTCTCAGTCTTAAATACCACATGCAGATTTTCACACAATAATTAGAAAAAATCAGTCCTCCTTGTAATGTCCAGCCCTGATGAAAAGTCAGGCACTTGGCATATTCAGGGTGCCAAAACTCGCATATTCAGGGTGTCAAAACTCACCGGTCCATCCAGCACATTTATGGATTTTATTTTTTTAATTATTGTGTGGGCCGAAACGCATTGAATAGAGGAGTCCAATGGATTATTAGTTCCTGTTAAGAAATTTGATACACACATTGTGGATTGATTCAGAGGTCGAAGTGTTCACCTCATGTGTGTAAAGGACTATCTCGTAGTCGGATTGCTTATAATTATGTACCCACCACTAGATTCTAAGTTTGGGGTAGGAAGGAATGTATGATCATGTGCATAATCATACATAATTAAATGTATGTAATTGCTTTTTGTTAATGTTTATGTAATTAGTTTAATTCTGTGGGTTGTTGTATTTATGTATTTCATGTGTTGGTAAGAACAAGAGAACAATTAAAAGAATTTATAAATTGTTCCTACTGCAATCAGAGGCAGTATGTGCAATAATGTTAGTAAGTCAACATGAAGGGACTGTGTACCAAAGAATAGGATTTAATTTGTATGTGTCCTATTGAAATTTGTACTGTATCGATTCCTCCACATCACTTTTTGTGCATAGTTCTGATGAAAAGTCAGGCACTTGGCATATTCAGGGTGATAAAACTTGCATATTCAGGGTGATAAAACTTGCATATTCAGGGTGTCAAAACTCACCGGTCCATCCAGCACATTTATGGATTTTATTTTTTTAATTATTGTGTGTGATGCATACTAATAATTCTTTTTCATGATATAGTTAGGGACACTGGAATTATGCGGCAGGGGAAGACCAAATTATGCAGCAAGACTGAATAAATTATGCAGCAAGAAAAGGCAAATTATGCAGCATAATGCAGCATATTTTGTGATAGTATTATCTCATTATTTTGTCATTTTTATCACGTTAACACTATCTGGGAAAAGGTTTCACCACACTACTACCAGTATGACACCCAGATATAGCAATAAGCAACAGAAATATGCCCAGTCAACCTTTGAAAAAGGCCTTCCACTGTGCAGCAGCACGTGTCATTGCATTCTTAGTAACTTTTGATCTGTTTGTGGAAGAAACAATTATGATGTTAAAATCTGCAGATTACAGTAGATGATGATTATTTGGCAAATCCACAGCTATGCGATAAACACTGCAGCTGCAAAATCACATAATTCCAGTGGCCCTGGATTTAGAATATTTAATTGTGTATGGCTTTCTCTGTTGACATCCTCAGTTTTGCAGCTTTTATCATGTCTAGTCAAGAAACAACAATATCTAGAACTATAGATAGCTAACTATCAATAACAGGATCTTTCTTTCCACAGAGGGGTTACAAGTGATATCAAATAGATAATTATAATAAAAGTTGAGTTGCCGCTGACGTCACCTGGAAGTCTGAGGTGCCAAACTCCACATTTTCACAGCTGCCCAGCTACTATTTTATTTTGTGTTTGCCCCTCACACAGCTGCACAGGTATGCAGGAGCTTGGGGGGAGCCTCCCCCAGCCCTCCGCTGTATCTTAAAAATAATGCACACCTGGTGCCTGCAACCCACATTCAGGCCATCCCTTCTGCCTTGATTTTTTATTTTTTATTGTACTTGACATCCTGCCACCCTGTCTCAGCCACTGTTTAAATCCTCCTGTCTACCTCTGAAATATCTGGAAAATAAATATGTGACGTCCTGCTACCCGCTCCTGCCATCCTCACTTTAAATCCTTCCCGGCCCAAATATAAAAAAGCAGCCATCTGCCAACATCCTCTACGCCTTTCTTCCTCAAACTAAAACGAGTTCACTCCTTGCAATGCTGGAGGTAGAAGTGTCCTCATTCTGACAGCAGCTGAGAGCCAGCAAGCACAGAAATTGTGTGCCCAGCCTCCTTGTGCCTATGATGACACAAGAGTATATTTAGCGAACAAGGGAACCCCAAAGGTACGACCCGGGGTGGTATACGTGTTTTTAAAGAACAATGGTCAAGATGAGGCCAAAATGGTCCTCGAGTCAAGATAAAGCTTTCGTCTGGGCTCTCGTGTTACGAGAGAGAAGGAAGGAAAAACAGCGTATGACGGGACAGAAGGTTGTGGAGATGACAAGACATTTATTACATCATAAACGTTATATCATCCACATGTATTTTAGGATCTAGTCCTGGTGCTCACACATCAAGTGAGGTTGCGTGAAAAGGTGAAAAAGTGCTGGTGACTTAAAATTACATCACATTGACAACATAGGCAAAACTCAAGGGAATTTATACAGTTTGAGTTTTGGTTGTTAAAGGTCGACGGCGTTTTGATCTCTATAAATTTGAGACCATCATCAGGACGAGTAACCGTGTGAGCAAGTAGAATCTGGAATAGGCGGTAAAGCGCTGTGGTCTTGATTTGCGAGGTGAAGCAAGTCGAAGAGATACTTCAAGGGTTCCGGGCGATGTGTCCCGAATGCTGCCCCGCAGACTGATCCAGCCGGCCTTCCACTGCAGTGCCTCGCCGCCTGCTCGGGTTTACCGGAGGACACCCGGCAAACTGCCCATGACCAAATTGCCTATCAGCATTCGGGACACATCGCCCGGAACCCTTGAAGTATCTCTTCGACTTGCTTCACCTCGCAAATCAAGACCACAGCGCTTTACCGCCTATTCCAGATTCTACTTGCTCACACGGTTACTCGTCCTGATGATGGTCTCTAATTTATATAGATCGAAACGCCGTCGACCTTTAACAACCAAAACTCCAACTGTATAAATTCCCTTGAGTTTTGCCTATGTTGTCAATGTGATGTAATTTTAAGTCACCAGCACTTTTTCACCTTTTCACGCAACCTCACTTGATGTGTGAGCACCAGGACTAGATCCTAAAATACATGTGGATGATATAACGTTTATGATGTAATAAATGTCTTGTCATCTCCACAACCTTGTGTCCCGTCATACGCTGTTTTTCCTTCCTTCTCTCTCGTAACACGAGAGCCCAGACGAAAGCTTTATCTTGACTAATAGTAGCCCTGGCTACTCGAGGACTATTTTGGCCTCATCTTGACCATTGTTCTTTAAAAACACATATGATGACACAAGAGGCTGTAAAATCAGGCGAAACAGCAGGTTGCCATCTGTATCTTCTTCCGGGTGTCTAGAGACCCATGCGACGTAAGGTGACATCACAGCCATGAAAAACAACTTTTTCATTTCATTGCTTTGATGTCACAGCAGTGAATAACTGGATTTTTATTCTCACTAATGGTTTCTAATAGAAGCCACAGACAATATGATGTATGTATATGGTATTTGTATAGCGAGAACCCAGCCAAAGGCCGCAGAACGCTGCACAGGGTAAAAGACAAGGATACAGTCAGCAAGTGATTTGAGAGGTAGCTGGTTTGTGGACTGTTACTGCATCATGATGTAGTGTTCTTTCATTATTGTTGAGTATAACCAGGGCCACTGGAATTATGAGACAGAAGATTACCAAATTATGCGGCAGGGTTGACTAAATTATGCAGCAAGAAAAGGCACGTTATGCACAGCACATTTTGTGATAGCATTACTTCATTATTTTGTCATTTCTGCACATGGTAATACTGTCTGTGCAAAGGTTTCACCTCATTAGTGCCAGTTGAACAATCAAATGCATTAATAAGCACAAAAAGATGACCAGTTAACCTTTGCAAAGGGTCTTTCAACGTATGCAAACACATATTGCCACATTTCTTAGTAACTTTTGATCCGTTTGAGCTAGAAACAAAATCTTTTTTTGTTAAAATCTACAGATTATGCAGCAGATGATGGATTATGTGGCAAATGCGTTAAATTCTTAATTATGCGGGGAAAAAGCTGCAGCTGCAAAATCGCATTATTCAAATGGCCCGAGTACAACACACATTAAAATCTATTCCTTCCTGTGGGATTCTTGTCATCATGAGCCTTAATCAAGTCATTAACATATAATTGATTTAATGTTGTACTTTGATAGCAGTGCAACATATAAGAGGACCAGGGCACCAATATTTCCATGCTCCTTGGTGTTAGGCACCTGTCCTTAAGGGACAATTACTTTTAAATATATACTTATGAGTGCCAATGACTTATTGAGGCACCGCACTACACATTCAACATTGACCAATTAATGGCAAGAGAATGCAAAGGGAGATAAGATGCTACAAGAGATATTTTCAAGAGGAAGAAAAGGATGGGACCAAACCTTAGTGGACATTCACTGGAAGGTGAATGAGTGTGAAACTGGGGTAGCACAAATGATGAAGCAGGAACTTCTGAAGAACTTTGGTAGTCAGTCTTCTGGAGAAACTGATTTTCACCGTCCAGGAACACGTCGGGACCAGCGTGGCATTTAAACCGGGCATGGGGGAATGGATTGATTGTTCCATACTAAGGAACCTTGGATGACATTTTTGACGAATTACTTAGGACTACAGATACCGTTTGGATTCCTGTCAGAATCATAAAAAACTTGCCTTAGCTACGCTCCCCATTATTGAATAAACAAAGAGAGAATTGTATTGAGGGCCTACTTGGATGTCCCGACTACTAAACACTTTTTAAGATTTTTGACTTAGCTGTGACAAAGAGAAATCACGTTCCGTTACTTCTGAGAACACATTTGACTACGGACTTACTTTATCAAGCCTTGAAAAAGTCGTTCTTACGACGAAACACGTGTCGGCTGTGGATTTTCAACAACGTCGTGTCAACTCTTATTTACAAATATATGCTGCTTATTTCTTGCTACTTGGATTGGAATATGTTATGTTGTACATGGGACATTAAAACACAAGTCCGACCTGAATTGATCAGAAGAAAAATGTTTTTTGGTGCTGTGCTCTGTTGCTTATTGTATTAGATTGTATGCGCTTAGAGGCTTTGCTTCTGCGCAGGGGGACATTGTGGATGGCACAGTGTTTTAACATTGAGCACGCAATAAGACAAGCTATCCCAAACGTATGCAAAACAGAGGTGCTATCTACATTGAACCCCTTACCACTCTACTCAGAAAATCCAACATCCCTTTCCACCTATATGCTGACGACACACAGTTATATCTGGAAACCACCTCCATTGATGACATCCAGAGACTCAACGCCACGCTCAGAGAGGTACAACATTGGCTCTCAAGTAATCATCTAAAACTCAATCAAGAGAAAACGGAAATACTCCTCATCTCCAAAAAAGATGAGAACCCCCAAATTGCAGAATGGCTCAAAGCTATTGATGCTCTCAATGGTAACCTCACCCTGGTGGAATCGGTAAAATCTCTAGGTATCACCCTAGACCCGAAACTGGACATGAACAAACACATTACAAGTTCCGCTAAAAGCGCCTTCCTTAATTTGAAGCTACTGCACAAAATAAAACCCTTCCTCCCGCGCAAGGACCTTCAACAAGCCACCCAAGCACTGGTGCTGTCCAGACTCGACTACGGGATTGCAACCCTGACCGGTACAGCAAAATCCCACCTCGCCCCCCTCAAAACAACCTTCAATGCAGCAGCCAGAATGGTCACCGGAACTAAGAAATTCGACCACATCTCGCCCACACTCAGAGAACTAAAATGGCTCCCAATTGAAATGCGGGCCAGCTTCAGAACAGCCTGCCTCACGCACAAAGCCCTTCACACAGGCAAACCGGAATACCTGGCCGCCAAACTCAAAAGGGCCGGCCAGTCCAGGAACATCAGGAGCTCCAATACTCTGCTACTCATCCCGCTAAAAACACGCAAACAAAAAACCGCGGCCAGGTCATTTGCTGGTAACGCCCCCAAAATCTGGAACTCGATCCCCCCCCCACATCAGAACGATCCTCTCTTTTGCAAAATTCAAAAGCCTGCTCAAAGTCCTCTTCCTCGACCGCTCACTAGCGAACCGATAGGATCCACGGAAGTACCTTAGCCGCCACTCCATCTGACTTTAACTCTGTGTCCTGTGACACTGACATCCTCTACCCCCGGACCCCTGCTGGAAATCCTATCTCCTCCCTCCGCCCTGAACAAGAAATCTTATCGGCTACTCGTTCTGTGTGACCTGCACTCTTCATGCTTCCTTCCGCTCAATCACTCCTCTGTTCGAACTCTACCCGTCGCGAATCTCTATGCTCTACTATGATTTCTGCACTGCTTGTTTGCTTATAAGTTACCTGTTGTGAAGCGCTCTGAGACCCTCGGGTCCAGCTAGCGCTATATAAAACTCGTAAAATAAATAAATAAAGGTGCTGACTGTTGTTGTAGCTACCATTGCCATCATCTGTATTGCAGATTCTAAACACTCTTCACTCCAAATGGAGTTGAGCAAGTGTCTGACGTTAACTGATAACCGTTCCATAGACACATAGGGAAGGCTGCATTTTGAAGGTCCTGACATTTTCCTGGGTTTGAAGAGTCACTTTACTTTTCCCCTTAATACTTTGATTTGTATCTTGCTCTCTGCAAAGGGGATCCTGATCTGGACAGTGAGTATGTGTCAGACTACTGCTGAAATTAAAACGCAGTAAGTGAAATATGTTGTTGAGCATATGCATTGCGGAAAGCGGAGGTGCTGGCCAAGTATGCTGGGAAGGAAGTCTGAGGAGATCATTGTGCACCTAGTCTACGAGCATACAGTCCAAAACACCCCAGTGGGTTGGGTGTTCTGTGTGGAAAATGGGTTAGCTATCAGTATGTTCAAACCTTTAGCCTTTATTACAGTGGTTGGGCTGAGTCATGTCTTTTCCACGCCAGCTGCCTTTGATAGGTCAATTGGCCCAGGGAGGAACCAGCAAAATGTTAGGCTTCTCATCTGTCACCAGAAAAGATTTTTGGCATGCCTCTGGCAAATTTTCAAACACATGTGCTTCCCAATACACCAAAGCTGTGCAGTAAATCAATTTACTGCACTGTTGAGCTTAGAAAATGGCCTTTATAAAACAAGCATTTGCAATGCAATCGGTCTCGCCTTTGGGACCTTATATGTATTTAGCTATGCAGCACATTAGCCTGGGTGCTGAAACATCTACTGTTCTTTAACATGGAGGGAAAGTAAGCACCAAACTGCGTGACACGCCAGGTATGGGAACACATGGAGAGAAATATTGCCTTTCAGCAGGAAATGGTATAGTCCAAAGCTCTGTTTTTAATATAAAATCAGGGCCTTCAGTGGTCATATTACTGAAAATACAAGATTTGAAAAAATATTATTGTCTACGGGTGCTCGTGGAAGACAATTTCTATGGACTGGAACCTAGAGAATGCTAAAGTGATTCTGGTATTTTACTGACCTCAGCTGGTCGTTTTCTATCAAGAAAGTTCAATAGAGACAGTTGCCAGAAAAATAAAAAAAGAAAGTCTCTCAGCAGAAAGCAATTCTGGTATTTTACTGACATCTGCTGGTCGTTTTCTATCAAGAAAGTTAAATAGAGGCAGTTGCCAGAAAAATTAAAAAAAGAAAGTCTCTCAGCAGAAAGCAATTCTGGTATTTTACTGACCTCTGCTGGTCGTTTTCTATCAAGACAGTTAAATAGAAGCAGTTGAACAGAAAAAGAAGTCCCTAAGCGGAAGCAGACAAGTCCTAGCGCTGATCTCCAGACCCCACAAAGTACATACACATATAAGTATTTAATAGTATATACAAGAGGTCTCGAATGCTCGACCTAAAAAGAGGTGTGAAAAACCTCAGTGTCTTGTTCTCTTTTTAGCATTTTATAATGTGTCAGTCACACACCTTTTGAATATTGCTTCACCGTCACTTTACAATGTGGGCCCATTCACAGCATACAACACTGTTCTGTGGGAAGCCAAAGGTACAGTATAAGAACTTTGGATGAAATACTAAGACCCTCATGATAATTGGGGGGCATAGGGTGGGGTATTTTACCACATGTGGTACATGCCTTCTATTCCGAGTTTTCAACTTCAAAATGAGGCTCAACATGCAGAATCAGTATTTAACACACCAGATTCTGCATGTTTTGCCTTTTTTAAGGCTCTTTTCCACCCCGATAAAGTCTGGAAGGTTTGAGCTGTCGGAATCTATCCAATGAAAATTGCAAGCGTGTGATAATTGTCACACAGATTATCATTACGATCCCTGTGCAAACTTCTGTTAGCACTGGTATCGGAATTTAGCCCTAAATTTGTAAAGAGGGTCTGGAGACCCTTATTATGCCTGCCCTTTCTCCCACAGTAATATTATCTGTATAAGGTATTTCCATGTTCCAAGGGCATCATTTATACTGGGTTGCAGTATTACTGGGGATCACAAGTTGGTCCCATAAGGATGTGGCATAACAGGCAGAAATTGATGCTGGTGCACTGATTTCCACATGTGAACCTGTAATTCCAGGCTTTTTTCTGGCAACAAAGTCCTTCAGGGCTGACCTAGAAAATGTGACCCTCTGAAATGATGTAGTGTTGTCACATGTGATATTACAGTATGAGTCGTACCAGGCGTGCACCACCCATTGGGCTGAAAGGGCATCAGCCCCCCACACCCCCCCCCACCCCACACCCATTGTGTGTCTCAGCCAGGGATGCTGGGGGCTCGGCTGGGCAGTGTCTGGAGTCTTATCTCCGGCACGCCCGAGTTTTTCACAGGTCTTTAAAGACCATTTGCATATTTACATACCTTTGTAAACTGGTTATCGAGGCTTAGGTTTTTTTTCTGGTTCCAGTACCCCCTGGGCCCTCACTCTGCCTATTCCTTACATTTGGATTTTCCTGTTTACTGTTTTAGTGTGAGAATGCATTTCATGAAAAGGAATATAAAGTAGGGTTACCAAAAGAAAAATTCCAGCCATTTGTTGTTTAAAGAGCTTGCAAAGGCCTTGTCTTGACACTAAATAGGGTTATAAATAAAATAGTATGTATTCATTTGTAATGTGACTTTTCAATCTTTGTTCCCTTTAATTATCAGTCATGGATCATTCAGGCAGCCCTAGAACACAATTAAAAATGCTTTCTATTTATATTTGCTGTTCCAAGTATGCACAGATAAGTGCTGAAAATAGGCTTTAGGTGACTGCTTATTTTTGTACCGTCTGACATCAAAATAATGAGCTGGCAACCCTAATCATAAGACTGGAAGTTTGTTGCAGGATGAGCACAATATTTATTTCCTCCACCCTCGATCCCAGGACCCTGAATAATGCCATAATAGCAATAGTTTAACTTATATCTGAAACCCTACGCCAGCCCTCAATAACATGCTGAGTTACTTCAAATGTCTGGGAATGCACCCTGCATTCAGACAACTCTCTCCTCTTTCTCGCCCCTTCACTTTCACACTCACCCTGCACTCACAGCGATCACAATGTACTCACACTGATCACCATGCACTCACAGTGATCACACTGCACTTATGCCACTCGCCATGAACCTACACCGTTTTCCCTCCACTTACCCTGCGGTCACATGAGCACACCGCTCACGCTGCACTCACGGTGATCAATCTGCACTCACAATGTTCTTGCGCTGTTCACCCTGTACCTCACACTGCAGTCACACAAGCACACTACTCACCCTGCACTCATGTGACACTTCACTCACCTGTACCCCTCACTGCTCACTCTGCAATCGCACTCAAACAAGCCCATCACTAACCATACATTCAGTCGTCCGACTCTGCACTTACATCCGCACCCAAATTCATAGGGACACCTCACTCACCCTGCAGTCACTCCTCTCACCCTACTCTCACACTGTCGCATTGCACACCGTGCACTCACATGGGCACTCCTGTCACCCACACAGCACAGAGGGCTAATGTGCCTGCTACAAAGAACGTGTACCATGCAGATCACAGAACTGAGTGTGAGTAAACTACGGGTAACCCTATAAAAAAGTGAAATGCTGGTCAGAAAGGGGCTATAGAGAGATGAGGTGCATTGTTGGCAAGTGGTAGTGAGGGAATTCATGGAGAAGGAGGAAATGGGAGAGGGGGCGCCAAAAAAGACTGTTGCACCATGCGCAACAAGTGTTAGGGCCAGCCCTGGCTGGGAGTCTTACCCCCTCCGAAGTTCGGGTGTAGTTGCGCCCCTGAGTCGTACTACCATTTTGGCCAGAAAGTTATGTTTCCTTCTAAAGCAGTACTAAAATGCCTCTGGTGAAGAGGGCATAAGGAGTACACACTACCTTTCAGAATCTATGGAAAAGGCTACAGAAGTCTGATTCTGGTAGCCAGATCGATGTTCTTGTCACATGGTATTGATGAAATACGTTTCTAGAGACAAAAAATGTTAACATTTTTCGTAGGGTATTGAAGGGCGACTGCAATCTGGGGCTGCGCCCTTCCTGTTTTCTTCCCCTTCCCTTTCCCTTTTAGTGGCCATTATCCTTCATTATTTTGCCTCCTTTCCTGCGCTTCTACACATTACAGTCTTGGAGTGTGTGGCTTCTCCCTGATCAAGGAGCATGCTACATGGAGGACCTCCCCTCTGACCTGCTTTGATCTATTTAACCAGCTCTCCCAGGGAGTCCACCCAGCATATCCATGTAAAGGGTGGCAGGTTAAGGGCGACTTCTTGTGCCAACGTTTGGATAGTGAAGCCCAAGGTATGGCCAAGGTCTAGGGTCACAACCCCTGCCAGTTCTCTAGTGGTTTTAACAGTCCCTCCTGTGGGGTGCTCCTCTGTCACTGGAAGGTGAATGGCATACATCAGTTTCCTGGTGCCTCACCTGTGCCTCTGGGGGTCCTTCCGGGGTGTGCCCCATATAGCTCTTTGTTGGTTAATAGTGGCTCCTATTCTTTAGTTCTCACAAGTCACTCCTGCAAGGCTCCATATAAGCTTCCTGTGGCCATATGTACGAACACATTTTTCCATAGAGACAGAATGGGTAAAACCCTTTGATACATCTGGTCCCTGGTATTTTCAGTGTCTCCAAATTGTTGGCCTTTCTGATGCAAATAGGTTAGCTCTATATAGCATTAAGACACATCAATGTTAGTTTCTATGCTTATTACCCACCCAAATCTAGTGCACACCTGTATGAACTGATGCATCTATTCTCACTCTTTTCTACATCCACACTTATGCACAGCAACACTCGATTGGGGAGGGGGGAGGAGGGGGTGTTCAGTCCTTTCAGAGGCCGGGCTCCTATTGCTCCTGGGAGGGCTCCATAAGGTGATTCAAAGGTTCCTCCATTGGTCGTGCTCCTGTTGCCCCTGTGTGGACTCCATAAAATAATTTACTAGTGGTTTAACAGTGGCTTCAGAGGCTGGGCTACTATTGAGTCCAATTGGAATTTGACCATAGCTACGGGTACCACCTGGCCATTTTTTCACTGGTGTGATAGTAATTTACTGTCCTGGATGGTACAAAAATGAAGGAGATCTCCTAAAGTCTAAAGTCATTATTTTTTCCTCTTATCAGTACATACGTCAAACAGCAAACATAAGAAAAAAGCCCTAAAAAATGTGTCCTAAATCTGCCTTTATGATCTGTGACTGATAATTAAATTGAACAAAGGCAGAAAAGCCTTTTAAAAAATTGATATGAACGGTTTTAAATAAAGTCCTATTTAAGTATTAGGCCTGGGCATTTGCAGAATCTTAAAATATGAACAATCAGTTAGTATTTTTTACTGGGAAAGGTGGCAATTCTAACGATAGCCCATTGGGGGACAGCTTCCCTTGTCACGCTATGCAAACCTTGAAACTCTTTCCTACAAAAAATAATGATTGTTAAAGACACTCATAAGCAGATAGCTAACAAAGACTTGGGCTCTCTTAAAATGCTGCATTTCATATGTCGTATACGAAACTCACTTTTTTACATACTGTTTCATGCAGAGAGTGCTGTTACATGCAGCTGTGACAAGTTTGGAGCCAACCTTTCAAACTTGGTCCTACTTAATCAGCCACTTAGAGGGAGCTTTGCGGCCCCTACAAGAGGTTCTAGAAATTGCTATTGAAATAGTACACTATAGTACAACAGAAAACACCTCACACAAATCTCTAGCAGGATTCAGGAGGCCACTATCCAATATAATCCATCGTTAAACTATACCTCCTGCTTTACTGGCTGCTGTCCAACACCACTCAGCACTAACCAATATGAAACACAACCAAATAAGTTATCAACAGACCCTTTTAATTTCCGTCAATGATAATCCCGGAACTGTACTGGAACTCTACGTCCTGAATTATTTAAACAAAGGCATGTTACATAACAAAACACAGCATGCCAGTATTAAGGAGTGTTGAATAACTCTAGCTGGCCACTTGTGAACTGCTCAATGTCTCTCAGTGTGGTTTGTGCCCGGTTCCATGACCATAAAACAGGGGTGCCTCCTCCACTTGAGCGGTCTTAGACAGCTGGGTTAGAGAAAGCGCAGGCTTCCAGTGCTCTTACGAGCGCAGAGAGAGGCCGCTCTATCCAATCCTGGCGCTGCTTTCATGCTGTGAAAGCAGCGCCAGGATTAGATAGTGCAGTTTCCTGCTTCCGGGGATTCCAGAAGAGGCCAGAGGGAGGAGGACGTTGTGTTGCAAATTTTTGTTGTTGTGCAACCCCCAATCCCCCCACCCTCGTTACATGCCAGCCGCCACTGCTTATGAAAGAACTCATCCTTCAGTCCCCTACTTCTTAAGGATCTCTGGAACCCCTTGTAGTATCTTTATAATGTACAGCAGAGGGTATTTTGTCCCCTATGTTCTGTGTAATGACACAAAGCAGCTGTTGGGTTGCACGCAGTTAATAAACCACCAGCAGACACAGAACCATACAACATGTCTTTGGTAACACATGGATCGTACACAACTCCACCTACTCTTACTATACAGGATAGGCCGGCTAGTGTTTTGTTGTCTCCCTGTTTCTTTTTCTTTACAATGCATATTTTTAATACATTTCAACATACCTGATTCAGTAGAGAAACCTTTCATTTTCTGAACCAAAAAAAGGCCTCAATTTAGTTTTTCTCCCACTTAAATTTGCCTCCACTTCAATGCAAGTCAATGGGGAAATAAATTCCCCAAATTGTTTTTTTTTATCAACACCCTTGTGTGTATGGAATAGTAGATCTACAGAATAGTTCCTCATGAAGAACTTTTTAGCACTGCAATACCAAAGAATTCTACTTTACAAACCATCTGATAATCATTTATCCACTGCAATACTAAAGAATTCTATTTTACAAACCATCTGGTAATCATTTATCCAACTCGGATACACAGAGCTTCTGACAGCAGGAGCATTAACCGACCATGTTATCTTAAAAGAGGCCATATTGAAAAGAGCAGCTCCCTTTACCCGTTCCTTCATCAGCAGTCAAGCACATTAGGCTCTGCATGATGTTTCACTGGTTATTTTGTTGGGCTTAAATCTCATTGTGTCGTCACCGCAGGATGTACCTTAATACAGGTGGTGAGGTAGGCGCTATCCGCGGGGACCCGGGGAGAACCGCTGCCCAAAATGGCGGCGCGCGTACGTGACCCGCAGCGCGAGCCGTGACCTCTACGCCCCAGCCGTGAGCGGCCCGGCCTGCGTCTGGCCCTGGACATGTACACAAACAATGCAGCGGGAACAAAAGGTCTCCCGGCAGAACAGAGGCTGCAGTTCATCACACCCGCCCCACCCCCCTCCATCCCGACAGCTGCCCCCTCCTAGCAGGCTGCCAGCCCCAGAGTTACCCCCTGCGCCTCTTTCCCAGGCTCGGCGCAAGAGGTGCATCCAAATGAAGGTGCCAGCCCAGACTGGAAGCCTGGGAAAATGAGAGAGGGGGTGAGGGTTGGGGGCCGGCGAAGTCTGTGAGATGTGCGTGCAAAGGGGAAATGGAACTGACGTCGATAATTACGACACGACTACCATAATTAAATATTCCATCCCCTCTCGTCCCAGCCGAGTCAATTGGCGGCGCAGCAGTTCATTATATTCAGGGAGTGGGAGAGGACGCTTAGGGCAGCCGCTTCACAACGTGACAACGGAGGGTTAGAGGAGGCATGTAAATGCCTGAACCAACGCCGTCAGCCTTGCACCACCACAGCAGCCCAGCAACAGCTCCAATGGCAGAAGTCTTTCCCTGTCGCTGGTGGCCTTGCATGATCGCCTGTAGCCAGGGAAAATCACCAGGAGGGGGGCTTCCAATATTGTCGTATTGCCAGTAGCCCAGCAACATTTCACTATCGACAACAGTCTTCCACTATTGCCGATAAGACTGGGTACATCATCAGTAGCCCAGGAGCATCCCACGGTCGCCAGCAGCCTTCCACCATTGTTAACCGTGCATTATCGGCAGTAGCCAGGCAACATTGACAGAAGGTTTCCACTGACGCAGTCAACCTTCTCTTGTCACTAGCCCTATAACATCACAAGCACCATTTCACTAGCCCCAGTATCATTGCATGATTAACAATATCCTTCCTCGAGCACAGTAGCCTTCTTCTATTCGCAATAGTCCAGCAACACTGCCAGCAGCTGTGTACTGTTGTGGGAGCCAGGCATGATTGTCAGTCGCCCAGCAACTTTCCCAGCAGACTTCCACAGCTGAAAGCAGAATTCTCTCCCCCCCCCCACCTAACATTGCTTTGTCAGCAGCCTTATTCATTGGTACCTATAGAACATTTCTAGATGTGTTGATCATTTTTTTCTGATGGGAGTGATTGGAAACTGGAGTGAAACTGCAGCAAGAACTACATTTTGGGAGTAAATGACATTTCATCCCTGAATTCGCAAGTGCAGCCAAATCAAACTTCTCATGCACACATAAAAAGCCCTACACAATACAGGACCAGAATACATGAACAGCTGCATACATTCACCAACCCACCAGACACCTAAGCTCTACCTCATTCTCACTCGTACACATTTCCTGCAAAAGCAAAACTGGAAGTCGCTCATTCTCCTACATCTCACCCAAGACATGGAACAACCTCCTTCAACACATCAGAGTCTCCTCCACTCTTCTTGAGTTCCGCAAGCAGCTGAAGACCTGGTTCTTCATATAAGCACCCTGGGACCACACACCTACACTCCTGCCCAAGCGCCTGGATAACCTCTCAGGTAATTTGTGCGCTATACAAATCAATATAACATAACAACGACAAAGGAGAGGTGTAGGGGATTATCATATCCGTTTGAGAGCTAGGGTAGCAGTCAGCAGGTAAAGCCAGGTTCTTTCCAAGTGCCATCTTCCTCTATCAGGCACCTGGCATGAACCAAACTCCCAATGGCCAGCTTTACTTTCAGTTGAGATCCTGATAATGCCATCTGTGTTTGAAACTATAGACAACTCTTTTCATTCATCTTTATGTTTAGTTCATAAATCTTTGGGTGCTGAAGAAAGATGCTAAAATAGTAACTAATCAGGAGAAAATACAATAGGATTCCCAACCATCCATATTTTGGATTTATCAAGTTGATTAGTTGGTTAAGGAGACTGCCAGGAAACGGACCAAGGGCAGGCATGGAGAGATACATCTAGTCAGTTCTGCCATCACTTAGCATCAGCATGAACGTCTTTGGTGCTTGAGAAAGCAGTGCTATCAAACAGCTCCTCAAGTAAGGACAAAGGCAGCCGCAGCAGAAATTACTCAAGTCGCTGAGAGTGTAGCCTGGTTTTCCAGGGCGAGAGGCAAAATTCATTCACTAGTCTCCCAATAATGTATAGGATTCTGTTGTACTAACCGATTATGCAGCACATAACCGCATAATGAATCGCCTCTTGGTGCTTGAATGGTAAGTCTTATTATTACCCAAGCCCATGGTCCTCATTCTATCAATTAGGCAATATGTAAAGTAGACATTCAAAACCCTGACTTATAGGGTGCACACACATTTTTTTGCAGCAGGCGCGTAATTCACCTAGCTATCTTGCTGATGCTTAATGGTGCCTCCCTGTGTTTCGCTAATGAAAAGACTGCGCACGCTTAGGACTGGCTGCGCGTCTCGCATACTAATGAGTTACTCCATAGAGAAGCACGCGGACTAATTGTTGAGAGCGCAGTCATTCTTAACTTACCGCCTTGGGAGCCAGGTTTCCGGGCACAGCCAGGGGCTGGCACTGCTCGTCTCGTGCCCCAGTCCTTTGTCTCAGACAGCTCTTTGAGGAGTTCAGGCGAGAAAAGGGCGACCATCAAGAATACAGGTGAAGGAGAAATGAGAGACCTGTCTATACTTTGGGGATAGCAATTGTTTCAAGCTCACATACCTCCTAGGGGTGGGGGCTTCGGGCCGCGATGGTGTCAAAGCAAGGAGGGAGTTTTTGGCGGGGGGGGAAGGGGGGATTGCATGTAGCTAGTACAGTAACAATCCATATGAGGCAGATCATGGGTCACATGATTCTAAAGCCTGCGGTGGCAGCTTCCAAATCAGTACCCAAATAAAAAAAAAGAAATTGCAAAAAACAGAATATGATATGGAAATAGCAATACAAAGTATTCACAGCCCCCATCCAGGCAATCAAATAGAATCTATTACGTGTAAATAATGTGACAGCCCACGAGCCTGCCAACCTCTGGCACATTGGTAATGATGGGCGCTGAGTGGGGGAGGTGTGGAGGGTAGATTAGGAGCATATGCAAATTGTGAAGAAAATGCTGTGGATTTCAAATGAATATTTAATGTTTCTTTTCTTATTATTTTCCTCCCTCCTGGGAGTGCCTGCGACTTGGCACTCTGCCAGTCTCTTCTACATACGCTTCATCCTTCAACGCAGCGCCTGCCTGCAGACGGGGGCTTGGTAGACAGGAGCAAGCAGGGAGGAGGGAGGACAGTGCTGCATCCCTGGCTCTTATTGGACTATTCAATGAAAATATACAGTGGTACAGGCTTGCAGCTGCGCAACCATGGATCAGTGTGGGGACGCAATTTTGGCTCCTGAGAGACCTCTATCCACCTCCAAGCTTTAATTTATTCTAAAGACTATCTAACATTTGCCTCTGCCAGCACCCACTTAAATTGAGGGGTTGTCGCAAATGGGCTGATGGGATTCTCAGTCTTAAAAATCCCTAGTGGAAATTCCATTTTAGGAGGTATCAAATGGTTTCAGCTGGGTCTAGTGGGCATATAGGTTTTTGGACAACTACTTATTATCCTGTCTAGGCGGGCAGCGGAACACACATAAGAATTAAAACCAAGTATTTGAAAAAATACAACTGCAACCAATAGAGACCATCAGCCAACAGTAACAAAGTAACAATTGACATGTAGGACTAGCTCCAAGGTGCAACTGAGAGTAAACCGAATTTCCCTACAATTGATCAAAGCTCTCCCTAGAATGGACTGGGAAAGCTTTCAGACACGTATACCACTAGACGAGACCCCGGACACCACTCACTCCATACACCGGTTCCACCTTGACCATTTATAGATCATCAGTTTATTGTGGGCACATTGCATTAGTTCTTTGAAAGTTAAATTAGTTGAGACCTATACTGTAGGCACCCCCTCAGATACTCTTCTCAAACGAGGTTAGGTCCTCTTAAAAAAGGGGATATGCAATGGCTAGATAACGCATAGCATTGGTGCACACCCCAGCGGTAAACCCAAAGACGATGAGCCTCATAGATGTATTATACATTGTGTCTGTTATACATGCTAGATAGCTTGCAATGGATGGAACGATATACACCAAATGCTCGAAGACGTCTACTATTTGTAAAGTATGTTTTGATTGGGGGGGTGGCTTATGCAATGCTGTAAATTCACTTGTCTAACTGCTACTAATACTAAATGCCAATAAAAATTTGTTTAAAAAAAAAAGCTTTAGGAAATGCTATTACCATCAACTCCAAATTGACGGTAACCATGTGCAAATTTTGAAAAATGCACAAAAAAGCATTTTTCAAAGTACCATCTAGCACACACATGCCCCTAGGGCATGTGTGTGCTTTACATGTGCACATTTTTTGGGGGGTGCTTTGGGGGGCCTTAGGCCCCTGGGCACCCTTGGTTTTGCATTACCTAATTTGCGATTACCGATTAAGTAATTGCAAATTAGCTAATGCAAAACCATTCGCACCTATGGACTTTTAGGCCTATAGGAATGAATGGAGTAGTATTAGCTATTGGTGATTACCTAATTGCGAATATTTAGGAATCGCTATTAGGTAATCGCTATTTTCTTACATACCATTTTACATTCCTTAAATGGGGGTTACCTAAAATTTGCTATTTAAGGAATGCAAAATGGATTTTTGATACGTGTGGCCAATGGTAATCATCATATCCTTTTTTTGAACTAGTCACTTAAAGCCTTTTCTTTTCTCAGCTCTGTAAGTACCAGGTGCCATTGTAACCCAAATAAACTTAAATTATTCTGATTATCAGCCTATCATGGATGGAAGGCTGATGTGGCCTTTTTGGTTTTAAAACTGTGACTTGCGGGACACAAAGATCTCAGTAGAGAAGGCTTGATTCGTTGAGCAAATCTACTGACCAAAATAATTCCCAATGCATGTTTCCAGCTGTCTTGTCATGTGCACTTGTCTTTGCATCTGTGTTTTTGCTTTATTTCACCCCAGAATCAAAGAAGCTGAAGGTGGTGTGATAGAGGCTGTTTCGCTCTATGTTTATTTACACCAAAAGAGCAAACTTAAAATTGGTGCATTAATCCGGTTGGTGACTTGGGCAAAACTGATGCAGACTTTTGAGGACACTTATTTCACATACATCCTTTCACAAGAGAGAGGTCAGTTTCGAGTCAGGATTAAACCTCTAGTATTTTGCTCCTTTACCCACAGCTTGTTCACAGACCTGTAGCTCCCGCCACAAGGCCACAGGAAGCTTTGAGATGGGTGAATTTTCTGGGGACTGAAGATTTCTGGTTGCAATAATAAGAAAACACATACATGGCTTGCTGGACTGCCCTCTCATCATTTGACAAGCATTGTTTCTTTTTTAGAATTATTGAGCACAGTGGGGTAAAGCAGGCCAGATGAACGGACCATGTCTTGATGTTATCTAGGATTTTGTTAGGCGCAGTGTGTCTCCCATTGGTTGATTCACAGTGCAAAGACCTGAGCATCTTGAAAGGCCTATGTACTTAAGGGATGCTCTATACAGGGGGGGGGGGCGGGTGGAAGGAAAGTGGTTAGGGTGTGAAGAGGTTTTGTAAATATTCTTCATGGTTGGACCTTTAAACATACCATTAATTATGTCCCGTTACAAGTGGGGTTCAGAATAGGTCCTGGAGGGAAGGATCATGTCAGATTTGCAGGTATGACGCAGAAGACGAATTAACATAGAATCAAAGTAAATTGAAATTATTTACGTGTCTAGCCCGAAAACCTGGCTTGATAGTGCTCCCGGAGCCATTCGGGCTGTATATGGTTTACTTTTTCTTTATCTGCTAATTTTTAATTGACAGTGTTGGTGTCCCGCTAAAGATACTATTAGTGTTACTCATACCACTTTCTCTTTTATTTGGCCAACAGTGTTGTGACATTCTTAGTTATTCAAATCATTTTGAGGAATAAACAACAAATATCAAAACAATCACCGAAGTCAGACATTTGATTCAGCTTTTGTAGTTTTTTGTGCTGTTAATGTATTTTTCTAACAAAGCAAGATTCCACCATATGTAGAGTTGTCAGTTAGCTTGAAACGGAATCCTGCATGTAGGTCCCTTTTTTTTTTTTTACATTGAAGATGTAGCGTATAGCTACTTCTTAAGTGGATAAGGGGTTTTGAGCCTAGTTAAGTCATGATTTATTGTTTTTTTATTATTAATCTTTGCCACCATTTATCTCTGTAGCTCTCAATCATAAATATAAGGCTTTTCATGAGTTATTGACATGTTTCAGCCCTCTTTTAGTCATTTAATGGGGCCTCCATCAGGATCGTGACAGACAGCTTGTAGAGCTGTTCTATCATGGGACTGTATTGCTTTACTTTCTTTCAAACCTCTCTGGTCTATGTTAGGTCAGTCCCTTTAATTTCCATTAGTTTAGATGTCTTTAGGTTCAGTTAATATTTTTGATAATGTCAGTTTACCTTTTTGTGTATGAAATGTACTAGCAGTTTGGTGACATTTAAATGTTTTAATTGCACACCATATTCTTCTTATCTTCATTATTTGCCATGGTAGCCACTCAGTGACAGTCGGAAGATGATGGTGTGCCCATAATAAACATTTGGGTGGTGTGAGTAAATGGGCTGTTGCACAGTGTCCATTACTTTTTCATGCTTTCTTGAAAGTGCTGTGATTAGCCTGATGTCATTTTTTACATCTTCTTCAGTTTTTGGCTTTTTTTAAGGAAATGGCACATGTTGTTCTATGGCTGGTAGTTTAACATTGTACCTATGAGCTCAAAAGTAGCAGCATGGAAAGGCCTGTTGACTAAAAACCAGGACTTGAAGGCCAGTACCAAAAGGCAAAGTGCTACTTGGCAGCTGCCCTTCTCTCCTTACCTAAGGGCGCAGGTTAGACCAGACCGCACCACCTCCCTGATTTTGACAAAAATGGTGCCCTGCTAAGAAAGGAGACAAGAAATGGATGCGTCCTTGGTTTCAACTGCTCTCAAATTCTATGTTTTGAGTGGAGAGCAGGAGTGTCCGAACTGAAAGATAGCTGTCACAGGGTTAAAAAATGTTTTTTATACATCTGTGTTTATTGGTAGAGTTTATATCGTGCAAAAGTGTCTGTCAGAGCATTGGGCAAATATCAATAAAACAAGTAAAATGTGTACTGGAGGTGTTCATCATTAAAGTTAATTGTTCATTGTTAGATAATGGGTGTACTGAAGGATTTATGGAGTACAGGGGAGGTGAAGGTGGAGCAGCAGCATTTTTAGGTTTTTCTTAAAATCAGTGTGTGATGGGATCAGCCACAAACCTGGATGTAAATTCTTTGTGAACAGCTAGAATACTGCTGAGAGAGGGTAGGTTACTGTTGAATACTGAGCCTCCAATGCTACTGGGTCTGTGCATTGGAGTTGTGTTGTCACCTCAGAGATGATCAGCTTATCTCTCCGGCAATATATGGATTAGATGAGCATGATTCTGTATTCTGTGCACACCGCTTCATAAGCACATCTGGCTCTGATAGGGAGCCATTGTGGTAAACTGAGGACTGGAGTGATGTGGCCAGAACTTTGTGTACTATAGACCTATCAAGCAGCTGCGATTAAGGTGGCTCTCGGGGGAGTTTGACGGGTTGGTGTAGACCGGTGAGCAAGGAGGTACCATAGTCCAATCTGGAGATGACTAGAGTTTGAACAAAGGTTGGAAGTTGTTATCTTGTAGGCAGTTTTTGATACCTTTTGTCATTGTTAGGTAAAATAGTAAATGGTTAGCAATGATTTTGGTATGTGATGCAGGGCCATTCTTGAGTATAAACAACATTTTAAAAAGCCTTCCACTCCAAACCTTCACCCCCCTTTTTATTCTTAGTGAAGGTGCCAACAAGTCATGCTTTTTTAGCCAACCACACTGCATCTTAGTAGACAGTGAACATTAAAAATACAAGCTCTACAGCACAAGATAATGCTGCCTGAAAAGCAAGGCCTAGATGAAGAGGACACTCTTGACATGGGGGGCATTTGACAGGTCTGTTTAAGCTCCCCACCCATGGCCTCTTCCTTTATGTCACACTCTGAACTTCAGCCATGTTGAGTCTAAACCTGCACCTCGCATAAACCTTAAACAGGCATTGGCAATGCTAGTAGGTGTGGCTTATAATTGAAAGTGCTCTGCAGTCACTGATGAGTTTAGGCACTCAGTAAGTCAACATACATGCACTCTGCCACTCATCTTTGCATGCATGCATCCATCTATCTACCCACTGACTCACGCTTTCATTCACCCATCTGCAATAAAACAGACACAAACTCAACAAGCGTACGCGACATAAAAGAATTCAATTAGAAAAAAAGGAAACGAAAACTTGCCACCACCTAAACTGGGCAGGGCTATGCTTGCAATAAAAAATAACATTAAACATAGCAGAAGGTGTCTGTCTTGCAATGGTATTGTCCATAGTATATAGTTGTGTTATATCTTCAGCATAGCGACCACATTTAAAAGCAGCATGTTGGCCATCTTGGAAAGAAAAAAATGATGATACAGTGCACAATACCATTCAAGCTTGCTCAAACATCACAGGGTAGCCATCTTCAAATGCTAAAATGTATAGTATATCACTGCTGTACTGATCGAAGGTGGGCAACATAACACTTGTGGATATCTTTGAATGTTGTAGCAATGATACCCTATAGACAATACTATTCCAAGATGGCTACCCAGTTTACAAAGAATTGCTGCACAGGATGCAGCACACTGCAGAGCGCAGATGGTTGTCGAAGGACTGCTGTATGCTCTGAAAAACTCGTTTTCTTCAGATGTGCACTTGTGATCAGGCAAAATCTTATTACTCGCTGGGCAATAGAGCCAGTGGCAGAAGTGGTGTAACTCATTGCCCCATGCAGAATATGAGTGACATTCGAATAGAAGAGGGCTGGCCCACAGATTCTCTATGTATGTATATGTATGCAGAGATGTATTTACTTATTAGTGTATTATTACAAAGGGTTGGCAGACTACCGCACCTGCCAGACCCTCCTAAGAGAGTCAAGGAAGAAGTCTCTCAGTGCAAATCTTCTACCACAGGGTTTGTCAAAGGATGTAGCCTACATCAAAATACACACTACAGTTATCTATGAGAATCCACATACCCAACTGCCTGTCTACAGGCATTTGGACAGATTAATAGCAATCAACCCTTAACGGCCTATTGGGCTTTAACATATTTTTTTCACAATAAATAGGTCAGGCGTTTGTTGTAATTTTTCATAATAAACAGATCTGACTTATGGCATCTGAGAACACTCTCCTAACCAATCAGGCCTATACCCTTAATCATTGGTTCATCACCATAACCAACAATGCCTACTATAGTGAGCATGAGCTTTCCTACAAAGCAAATATGAAGTATACAGGCTATACAACATGAAAACGCAGCTTCATACACGTTGGCTGAATCAAATTAAATGACAAGCAGGACAGCAGGTATAATTTGCGACATATTAAGCATATCGGGGGAAGGCATCGAAATGAGCAACATTTACTACAGTTCCTGCTACTTCAAACACACTGGGCTCAAAGAAGCTACTGAAAAGAATTATGTACTCCTTAAGGAACAGATCGTAAAACATCAGAAAATGGTCAAAGAACGCAAGTTGACGAAGATTAGGAGAGACGACAGAGATTATGACACGGGACGGATCTACACATTTGCAAGACGCTTTGACGACATAGTCATTCCAAAACCAATTGTGAGCAGACCCCAAGATGCTATTAGTGTTTCGAGTGCTACTTGTAGCTCAGATGTTTCTTCCCTAGAAGAGGCAGGACCGAGTAGCGTTAATGAGACTAGAGGGCAATTGAATAGTTCAGCATCTTTTTTAGAGGAAGTCCGACGCTTCAGAATAGGAAACAGACAGAAAAAGAACAACATAAGATCAGAAGAGGGGGGAGACGAAAGAACAAAAACAAAGGAAGGAGTGTTAACTCGAAACCAGAAGAGGAGGCAGAACAGGCAATAGCGATGGAGACAGAAATAGGAGCATGTAGGACAGATGCACGAGCCACAACTGATAACTTGGTAATCAATCTATCTGACTATGTACTTAATGAGCATGAATTGTCTGCCTTGAACAAGGGTCTGGGGTTTTGTCCTGTAAATCAAGGAAATTTTCCTGATATACATGTGGATTTGTTTAAATTTACAAGACAGGCCAAATTAAAATGTCACTTTTTCTTGAATAATCTCAATAAACCAGCAAGCACAAGTACATCTGTCTCTTCTGGAATATCTGTATCCCATATCGAAGATGTTTCATTGTTACTCTCACTAAATGATGAAAATGCTCGCACTGTAGAGGAGGTGATGGATGATCTGTGCATTGAACAAGATTACACAACTGACAGTGGTTTACACTTGCGCAGCAAATTTACTCCACAGGGTGCTCATCTTAATAGTATTGATGTTTTTCACCAGCAGGTTACTACTGCTTTTCATGAGCTAGAAAACAGGATGTTGTTAATACAGAAAAAGCTAGTTAAAGACAATCTTAGCAAGGAAGAAAGACTCTCCCTGTTTAAGATAAGTAATAACAATGAGCTAATTGTACGAGAGGCAGACAAAGGGGGCAATATTGTCCTGATGAACAGGAGAGATTATGAGTTGGAGGTACACAGGCAATTGTTTAATACAGTTTGCTAGACAAAGATGCATTCAAACCCATACCCCACCGCCTCCATCATCATCAATGACAAACTCAATCATTGGAAAGAGATTTGTCTTCTGTCTGAGGTGGAACACAGATTTCTATGGGTGGAGCATCCAAGATACCCTTTTCTATATCTTTTACCAGTGATTCATAAAAAAGAGAAATTTCCACCTTGCCGGCCTATTATCTCCGGCATAGGTTCTCTCACTGAACCGATGGCACAGTTTGTAGATTCCTTCCTCCAACCCATGGTATGTAATCTTCCGTCCTATATTAGAGACACTACTGACCTGCTTAACAAGGGACGAATCACTGTGGCTCATTACATTGGATGTAGAATCCCTTTATACTTGTATAAAGGAAGAGTACGGTTGCAGAGCAGTGGAGCACTTTTTATCATCACGTAGGGCTAGCCAACATGACCACAACAAGATGATATTGGACATGATCTCTCTGATCCTTAATAATAACTTTTTTCTCTATGACGATACTTGGTTTAAACAACTCCAGGGGACCGTGATGGGGTCTACATTTGCCCCTTCGTATGCTAACTTATTCATGGGGTGGGTAGAACAGGTGTACGGCTGGGCCCCATCTGCTGCATCATGGATAAAGAACATTAATTTTTGGGGGTGTTATATTGATGATATTTTTATCATTTGGTCGGGGACAGACGTCGCCTTCAAATCTTACTTTGTATACCTGAATACCAACCCGTTTAATGTGAGGTTTACCTTGATGATGTCGCAAACCAAGATTCAATTCCTGGATCTGTTGCTGTATGTGCAGAATAACACTTTGCAAAGCACTATGTTTAGAAAAGAGACAGCTGTTAACAGCTTGTTACATTTTCAAAGCTCACATCCCCCATGTACTAAGAAAGCTATTCCTTATGGGGAGCTTGTTCGTATGAAGAGAAACTGTAGTGAGGAGACACAGTACAAAGATCACAGTTGTCAGTTGGTACAACGTTTAAGACGCTGTGGGTACAAAGAGTCTGTACTCTCACAAGCGGTGGATAGAGCGAACAAAGTGAAACGTACAGAAACGTTGCTACCTAGAAATAAGCCGAGTAGAGAACGCTTATCGTTCATAACTACTAATTCAACTCTGAATCAAGAGGTGTTCAAAATTCTGAAAAAGCACTGGTATCTGCTGAAGGGGGTCCAAGGGGTGGGTCACCTTCTCCGACAAAATCAGAGTATTGTGTATAGAAGTTGCAGGACCATTAGAGAATTAGTGTGTCCCAGCTATACACGTCCCAATAAGAAGGTGCAGGATACTTGGCTCGCTCGTCCCCTTGGCTTTTTCCCATGTGGCGGGTGTAATATTTGCCATTTGGGACAGAAAACAAAGACTTTTGAATACAATGTGAGAAGGACATACACTATTAGGCATTACATAAATTGCTTGACACGCTATGTAATTTATGTTATATGTGTATGTGGCAAAATTTATGTGGGTAGCACAGTTCGTCCTCTCAAGACACGCATTCAAGAACATAGGAGAGCGTGCCTGAATGGGGACATATCATATGCATTGGTGTCCCACAAGTGTAATTCAACCAGCAATAGGTCCAATTTCAGATTCCATGCACTTGATCTACTACCACACACACAAAGGGGTGGTGATAAGGAACTCCTTCTACGTCAACTGGAAGATTGAGATCAACAAGTGAGGGACTCCGACCCTCGGTCTAGGTCCACTCTCTCCCCACTGCTCCGCTGTGCCGTCTCTTGCCTCCAGACCCCGACCTCCTCCTTGGGAGGTTCGAGGCTGCTGCCCGCTCCTGCACCTGCTGCCCGCTCCAACTGGGACCAGACTGCCTCCAACCACCGTAACCTTTCTCAGACGCTTTTTTTCTTAATTTTTTCCCCTGTTGTGCCACTGTTATTGTGCTCATCTGTGTCTTGCTCTAATTCCACCACTGTTTTTATTTATTTATTTTTATTTTTTCTCGTGCCTGCCTGTTCCTTTTGCCTTTCGCCGCTGCTGCCCCTGCGGCCCCTCCCCCCCGGAATTCCCCCCTGGAATTTCCCCTCCGGAATTTCCCCCCGGAATTCCCCTGCTCCAGCCTCTCCTCCCTCCCACCTCCCCTACTTAATGGCGGCCGCGCGCAGAGGTCGTGCCGCCGGCGCGCCAAAGGCGCACCAAAGGCAAGCCCGTCTGCGCCCGTCTGCGCCCGTCCGCGACCCGACCGCGGCCAGCACCAGGAACCCTGGACCTCCCACTACCCATCGCTACGACACCACCACCCTCCTCGCACTCAACCCTGGAAGACTTAGAGAATGCCAACAGGCCTCGCCGAACACGACCCACGGCCAGTTCTCCTGCCTCCACTGCCGCCAGACCCTCACCGCCACCCCGGCCTCCAACACCGCCGACGCCAGCACCGGCGACACCCTAAAATGCATCCTCCTCAACGTACGCTCCGTACACAAACAGGCAATGGAAATCTGGAACCTACTCAACTCTCTTCGCCCGACATCGCCTTCTTCACAGAGACCTGGACCAACACATCCTCCGCCCCGACATCAGCACCGCCATCCCAGACGGATACAAGATCCAGAGGAAAGACCGCCCAACCACCCAGGAGGGGGCCTCCGCCATCGCCCACAAGAGCACCCTCCACCTCACCACCTCCAGCGAAACCTTCCCCTCCGCCGAACACCTGCACTTCAAGATCCAGACCACCCCCAAAGCCACACTCCGAGGAACCCTCGTCTACCGACCCCCCGGCCCCCGAACACCCTTCGCCGCCACCATCACCGACTTCATCGCACCCCACGCGATCGCCTCAACAAATTACATACTCATTGGAGACCTGAACTTCCACCTCGACAACCCCAGCGACCCCAACTCCACTATCCTTCGTGGACAACCTCGCCAGCATCGGACTTAAACAACTCGTCAACACACCGACCCACAGAGCAGGACACACCCTCGACCCCATCTTCGCGGCAGGAAACAGCGTCCATTTCAGCCACACAACGCAGCCGCCATGGACCGACCACCACTGCGTACACTTCGCCATCAACAAACCCAAGGCACCCAAACCAGCCCCAAGCCCACCACGAAGGAACTGGAGCAAGGTTACCGACGAGCAACTTAACTCCACCCTCAACCGAGACAACCACACCTGGGCACCCGACGCAAACAGCGCAAACGACGCAGCCAGAGAACTCCACACCTGGATCTCCAACTGCGCAGATGAGCTCGCCCCGCTACGCAACCCCGACAGACAACACCCCAGGAAAGCCGCCTGGTTCACAACCGCTCTTCAAGAAGCCAGACGCACCTGCAGACGCCTGGAGAAGAACTGGAGAAACACCAAGACAACCGAAAACCACACCACCTACAAGGACGCCATGACGGACTACCACAACCAGATCAGAGCCACCAAAAGGAACTTCATCCACAACAAAATCCTGGCCAACTCCACCAACTCCAAGGAACTTTTCAGTGTCATTCAAGAATTCACCAACCCACGCAGCGAAGCCACAGACATCACCCCATCCCAAGACCTCTGCGACAAGCTTGGAACCTATTTCCACCTCAAGATCAAAAACCTCTACGACAACTTCATCGACCAGGCGCCACAGACGGCCCCCCGCCCCCAGAAACACCAGCCAGCCCACCATCTCCAACTGGACACCGATCACGGCCGAAGACACCGCCCGACCATGAAAAGCATCCACTCGGGGGCCCCCACCGACCCCTGCCCCCCTCACATCTACCACAGAGCCGTGGCGGCCATCGCACCCGAACTACAACACACCATCAACACCACCTTCAAAACAGGCACCTTCCCAGACGACTGGAAGCGCGCAGAAGTCAGACCCCTGCTCAAGAAGCCCACAGCTGACCCCACCGACCTCAAGAACTATCGGCCCATCTCGCTCCTCCCCTTCGCAGCCAAAGTTGCAGAGAAAACAGTCAACAGGAAACTGACACGATTCATTGAAGAAAACGCCGTCCTCGACCCGTCCCAATCCGGATTCCGAAGCAACCACAGCACAGAGACCGCCCTACTCGCCGCCACAGACGACTTCCGCACCCTCCTGGACCAAGGCCACTCAGCAGCCCTCATCCTACTCGACCTATCAGCGGCCTTCGACACCGTCTCCCATCGCACACTAGTCGTCAGACTACACGACGCAGGTATACAAGGAACAGCCCTGGACTGGATCCGATCATTCCTCACCGGAAGAAGCCAAAGGATCAGACTCCCACCCTTCCTCTCCGACCCCACGAAAATCCCCTGCGGAGTCCCACAGGGTTCATCACTGAGCCCCACCCTCTTCAACATTTACATGGCCCCCCTCGCAGCCATCGTCCGACAACACGGCCTCAACATCGTATCCTACGCCGACGACACCCAGCTCATCCTCTCCCTCACCAAAGACCCCACCACTGCCAAACTCAACTTCCAGAAAGGAATGCAAGACGTCGCAGTCTGGATGACCAACAGCTGCCTGAAGCTCAACGCCGAGAAGACAGAAGTCCTCGTCCTAGGTACCACCCCTTCTGCATGGGACAGCACCTGGTGGCCGACCGCCCTCGGAAGCCCACCTACCCCCTCAGACCACGCCAAGAACCTCGGCATCATACTCGACTCATCACTCTCCATGAACCGACAGGTCAACACCGTCACCTCCAGCTGCTTCAACACCCTCCGCATCCTCCGCAAGACCTTCAAGTGGATCCCCCCTGAGTCAAGGAAGACAGTCACCCACGCACTCATCACCAGCAGACTGGACTATGGAAACGCACTCTACGCCGGCATCAACAAGTCCCTACTCCGCAAACTCCAGACAGTACAGAACACCGCCGCCAGACTCGTCCTCGGCATCCCCCGACACGAACACATCAGCCAACACCTACGAAGTCTCCACTGGCTCCCCGTGGAGAAAAGAGTCACTTTCAAAATCCTCACTCACGCCTACAAATGCCTACACAACAACGGACCCAAATACCTCAACGACAGAATCAACTTCCACGTACCCAAAAGAAACCTCCGATCTTCCAACCTCGCACTGGCCGAAACCCCGCGCATCCACAGAGCCAGAGCAGGCGGAAGATCCTTCTCTCACATTGCAGCCAAGACCTGGAACGAGCTACCGGCAGACATCAGACGCGCCCCCTCCCTGAACACCTTCAGGAAGACCCTCAAGACCTGGCTCTTCGGCTAAACAGATCTGCGGACCCCCCCCCTCAGCGCCTTGAGACCCTCACGGGTGAGTAGCGCGCTTACAATTCCCTGATTGATTGATTGATTGATTGATTGATTGATTGATTGAGGGACTTAACTTGGATACAGAATTGCATTACTTCTTATGAGTCCTCATATATGGCTGAATAAATGTATCAAAGTTAACGTCCTTTTTCGGACTCATAGATATCGAAAGCAGTATGTTACACCTTATTGTTTCGCTGTGGCTTAACTAATAGGAGCCAAGCAATATAAGACACATTTGTTTGTTCGAATATTAGAAACGGATATAAAACTATGGGTTTAATTCCTATGTCTCTTATCATCTACTTGGAACAGCACATACTTGTGTTACTATGATTCCATACATGTTCTGTCTCTCTAGCTCTATACTATAAGAATTTTATAGTCTGTTATTCCCCATTTTATACGAAGTACATATTCTACTATACACAAAATAAGGTCGATGTTGATGTGTATTTATACTGGTATTTTATCTCATGATCTTTTATTTAGAATAGAACAGGCTATCCAAATTGAATTAATATCAATCACTCTTTTTTTGATATAGTAAGTTCGGTCATTATGTAGGAACATATGTAGAACTAATGATGGACGCAATTCCCTCTATTTCGCTACCGCGTTAGATTATTTTCTTTTCCATTTGGGGAAAGCAATTTGCTATACTACCGACCCTCTGTAGGAATTTAGGTAGAAAAAATAGAAATAATGATGGACACATTTCCCTTTACCTTGCTACCACGTTTAGATCAGCTTATTTTTTCCATTCAGGAAACGCATCAATGGACAAATCAACACAGTGCAGGAACATATGTAGAACTAACGAAGGACGCTTTTCTCTTTATTACGCAACCGTACGAGGGACGCATTTCTATTTATTACGTTACCGCACAAGATTACTTTATTCTCATTTGGGTAAACGTATTTTGCTTCGTTATGATATCCGGAATTGGATGGTTTTTGAGACATGGACGCGTTTCTCTGTATTTCATTAGCGCGTCAGACCGTTTTATTTGCCATTTGGGAAATACACTGACATACGATATCCGGAAGCGGATGTTTCCTTTGACAAGTTGGACGCACGTAGGCCCCGTCATTACAGGGATGCGCTCTAGATGTTCTAGACGCCCTGGATCAGCATCGATTTGCGTCGTTTTTGATTGGATATTTAAACACCTCCTCTACCGGTAGGGCGGTTTGACTCGACAGGGTCGCAACAGTGAAGTTTTGTCGGCCGCACAGGGGTGAGTACAAATAGCGGGTCATTTTAACAGAAGAAAGCAACATATGGGCCATATGCCCAGCTTGCTACACAGATTTTTATGGAGTTTTTGGTACTTGTCGTTGGTGTGATAAGAGGAATGCTAACACAAGAATATGTATGTGCTTGCATTCCAGCCTCTGTCCTTACAGCGCAACACTTATGCGCTCTAGCTCATGGTTTTACGAATCCTGAACTTCACGATTTAGCTTTTAACATCGATACTCTGAGGTATGATGAACTCTTTTTCATCTTGGACTGCCTGTCTTTGGGAATTGATTTATGATATTCACGGGCGTAGGGTGATTGCTTCTTTTTGACACATGTTGCTCCCTTTACACGATCACTGTTTCGGTGGGGTTTTTCAGAGGTACGATATTCGTAATGCACTTACACGTAAGTGGACTGACGATAATATTTAAATCTGTGTTTGTTACGCTATCCAGCCCGCTCTAGATTTTTATATGTCGCAATTTTGTGCTACGTAAAGAAAAGTTTTTTAAATTTCACGGGTGTAGGGATATTGGTTCATTCGTATTAATCAGTACTTTGTGGAGTCCCTGCTTTGTAATCGAAACCCCCCTTTTTTCTTCAGATATGGATTAAATTCTGAAATCAAGCTTCGTTTTATCCCCGGGTTAATCCCTTGTGGGAAATCACTGGATCTGAATTCGGTGGGTATTATTGGCAGGACTTATTTTTCTTCTCTTTTCTTAGTTTATAGTTCTCAGTGTACGCGCACACAGATAACTCCATTCTCAGCACATGGAATTACTTTGTACTGACGGGTAACTTCATTGCCGTATTCGAGGTGGCGAGTGGATAGGGGGTCTTGTTCTTGCTCCTGCACCGTGAGACTACCTAGGATAGTCTCATTTGGGTCCAATATACAAGTTTGCTTCGGGCTTTGCAGTTTAATTCCTTACCGTTGAACCTATATGAATCCTTACTCCACTCCAGCTGGCCAATAGGTACGGGGCCCTGTACATAAATTGTGAGAGGAACTATGATGGTTACATTTAGGCTCAATACAAAAGTTTGCTTCCAGCTTGGCAGGGTATTTCTTTATCATTGAACCTTTAGGAAAACTAGAATTCTCTCCTTTTCTGTTCTTCTTCACCAGTATTGGCACTTGCCTAAAAAGCTTTTAATGCTCGCCACTTTTGGACATGAGTGGTATTGGAAATAAGTATTTGAACTGTTTGTCTTTTATTAGCACTTGTGAGTAAAGATATCGTTTGTTATGCTAATTATCCGCAGATTTGAGACCTGTTTGCAAATTAGACATCACTTTTATATGTTATATATATATGTCCTATATCATTGGTATTTATGTATTTAATGGTATGTGGATGTGTTTGTCCGTATGTAGATGTATTTTGTTTAATGTGGTGACGGTGTTGTATTGTTATATTTACAGCCCTGAAGAAGCCCGAATGGGCGAAACGCGTTGGCTGTTTTGCATAATTCGCTTGTATAATATCAAATGTTGAATAAAAAGGAACTACGACAACACGAAGAATGATTTGCCTCTGACATCGTGATTTTTGCTGGCCTGTGGACTAACCCAAGGATTGTGTTCAGACGTCTCTATTTATGTGCCTCTCTTATTTTTTGTTTAAGTAGTTCCTGCTACTTGTTCATCAGTCCCAACAAAGTAAGTGTGCAGTGGTGCCTAAATGTCCCTAGGGTGGGATCTCTCTAATAATAGTGTTTAAACGCTTCAGCATCTATAGAACACGTGGTGTGGTCGCAAAGCCAGTGAGCATAACTTGGAGCCACCACTACCCCATCTCCAGTGCTTTGCAACTCTACATTTTACCAACAGTAGTGCTATAGCAACAAGTTTCCTGGAAGGCCTGGGGCCTCCTTCCTATATCCCAGTATAGCCTATTTTGGAGAGGTATCTAGATCCGTTGAAGTAATCTGCTGTAACCCCCTCAGGAGGCTGTGCCAGAATGTGAGGATCGATGGCAGGACCATGCCATGTGTAGGAGATCTGCAGCTGGATCGCCACCTCTCCAATGGTTCAGATTAGCAGCCATTCAATAACGCTGCATTGTAACAGGGGAATAGTGGACTCGGTGTAAATGCATCAGCTGTATAAGCTTAAATTTGCAGTTTGGAGAAACATCTTTCATTTGGCAACAGTGGTATACCCATTGTGCATCTGTGATGCTATGCCCCAAATCACCTTCCCACTTATCCCTCACGTTCAAAGTGACACCGTTTGCAACATTTATAGTGGAATTGTACATATGTGTAATTAATGCCTAACAAGGATTCTCACACTAAAATGCTTTTACCTCCAGGGCTTTGTCAGATCTGTCACCAACACCATACCCATTGCCTATTATAATAATCTAAGAAAATCCCTGTAACGCAATACCTATCTACAGGTGTTAACACAGTGTAATAATCCACCCGTAGGGGCTTTTTGGCTTTAACAAATGCTTTTCTCAATAAATAAGGCAGACCTACTGCTTTTGTCATAACTTTTCATAATGATCTCTAATATCTGGCATAACTTTTCACAATGAACCAATCAAGCTTGGAGACATTATTGGATTGTCACCATGAGAAACACAGGCCTACTGTATTGAGCACATGCTTTGCATCAAAGCAACCATCATGATACAGTCATAAAAGTACAATTATGTACAACATTACAGCTGGCAAGACAATGTACAGCCTCTACTAAACAGCATTACAAGGATTCTCAGAGATCAAATCTTCCACCAGAGTTTGTCACAGAGGAGTAACCAACACCAAAGGCCTGGTCTACTTCAGTTATCTTGGAGATTCCATGTAACAAAGTATGTGTCTAACATCATTAACTGTGTAATGACAGTCGACCCTTGCAGGCCTGTTGGCTTTAACAGATGCTTTTCACAATAAATAAGTAATGCCTACAGTCTTTGCCATAACTTTTCATAATAAACAGATCCGTCCTATGGCATCTGATTTATCTTTCCCAATTGAACCCGTGTGGCATATAAACTTTATTAGGTGCGCTCTCGCTTGCAAGAAATAATGCATACAACAAGGGGCTTGCAGCTCGCCCATTGCTTAACATTCATTGGTTTCACTGTCACTCCTTTTTGCTTCCTTCTAATTGGCCAGTGCACGCTGGCCTCACTTCCTCTTCTTTTGGCTGGAGCATAGACCAAGTACTTCAGCTTGGTTGCTGTCCTTCCGCTAATCACGCTGGTATTGAGGCACTATTTTATTATTTTCTTCTTCCCTATCCCTTGTTGACCTTCTTCCCATTTATAAACCATGTTTTAGTATGCCACACACACTTCAAAGAAGCCCTGTTCTCCTTTGAAATGGATGTTTATTGTGACATCCGATGTTATCTTCTTTTATTGTGATAATAGATGTTATCAGCTTCCAAAGGTATTTTCACTAATACATGCACATGGGCGCAATTGCTTTCTTTATGTGATAGGATTTTTTGCCAAATGTCATATTTTTTTTCTTTTTCATGCATGGGAGATTAATTAATTAGCTCAGAATCAAATGGATAATAGCAAGTATTGGCAAAGCCAAGAGGACTTGCCTTTGAAACTATTGGCACTGCTGTTACCTTTTGTTCATGCTTCACAGCCTGGGCAATGCCGACTCTGGCAATTATTTATAGCTGTGCTGTATAGCAGTGTGGCTGCTGTGCAGCATAGCTAAAAATAATTAAAAAAAAGAACTAAGCTGCATCGAGCACTAATGCACCTAAAAGAAAAAGTGCATTAGCCCTGGCTATGTCATATTGCTTTTTTAAAATTAGATTTAGCCACACTGCAAAGCATCAACGCTGCACTAAAGCATGACTACAAAACATTGCCAAAGCCAATAGCTCTCATAGGCGAAACCTATTGGCTTTGCCAAAGCTGGTTTTTGGTTTGTCACCATTAACTCAGACCTATGAAATCGAAGCATACGTTTCCTCAAAATGCAGCCATCAGGCAAATAGCAAAATTACAAATACGTATAAAATGACCGTTATCAAAACAATATACAACCCTTTTAATAAGGTCTAACAATGATAATTTCCCTGTTTATCTGAGCGGGAATCAACTCCTAAACCCTTGCTTCCTAAATTAATCTGTGAGATCCCATGTGACAAAATCTCACTCTACGGCCTTCAATACAGTGTAAAAACAATCCACCCTTAAACGC
The DNA here is from genome assembly GCA_963921515.1 of Calotriton arnoldi. Taxonomy (NCBI): domain Eukaryota; kingdom Metazoa; phylum Chordata; class Amphibia; order Caudata; family Salamandridae; genus Calotriton; species Calotriton arnoldi. The sequence goes on from CAWUFW010001238.1 coordinate 2,968,759, forward strand.
CTATTGGCTTTAATAAATGTATTTCAAAATAAGTAAATCAGGCCTACTCCCATTGCTGTAACTTTTCTCAATAAACTGATCAGACCTATGGCATCTGACATAACTTTTCCCAATGAACCAATCAAGCCTGTAGCTTTCATCACTGGCTTGTTGCCTTAACCAACTGAGGCCTCCTGTATTGCACATAGGCTGGCAACCATCAGGCACCGAGTCATAAAATGACAAGTATTTACAATTGGCAAAACATTGTCAACCCTTGCAAAACGGGCCTAACAAGGATTCTCAAAATATAAATTTACCCCAAATGTTTGTGTCAGAGGGTAACCAACATCAAAACCCTTTCCTACTGTGGTGTTCGGTGAGATTCCCTGTTAGAAAATTCCTTTCTGCAAGCTTTAACATGGTGTAACGGCAATCCACCCTTAAAATCCTGTTGGCTTTAACATATGGTTTTCACAATAAATAAGTCAGGCCTACGGCATTTGACGTAAGGTTTCATAATAATTAGACAAAGCCTATAGCCTCAATAAATGGATTGTCAGCATCCCAAACTGAGTCCTGCTGTGTTGAGAATAGGCTTTCCCTCAAGCAAAAAGTGCAGTAAAAGCAGTCTCCTTTCTGCAGAAACATACAACTTCTTCACATCAAAATCTGTACTCAAAGGTATCAATATTTGGTAGGAGCCAAAGTTTCTCTTGTGTTAATGCTTCATAAAAGCAGACATGACATTTCGCACATTGCCACCGTTCACACGGTCTCCTGATGAGGAGCCGATATTGCAAGGTGACACAAAAGATGAGCTGGAAAACTGCTTCATAGAGTGGGTTTCCATCTGTGTTTGAAGGCCCTGCACAGCCCAGGTCCGTTCCTGGGTGTAAAACTTCCCCAGGCCATGGCCAGAAGGCTTAGAAACTTTATTGTTTTGTTAGCAGAGGGGTTGTGGGCGGGTAGAAGTGCCTCAGCTGTGCTCAGCGCTAAGATTTATCACTTCAAATCCTCACCCCTCCTTGTGCGTTGACTTTTTTTTTTTTAGGTCTCGCGCCTAGCGTTGCAGTGCGCAGCACTGCTCGCGCAGAGCGAGACCTCTTGTATGGGCTTCAGAAAGCTAACCACACGCTCGTGTGTGTGGTTTTGCTTTCGGAAGCCCACATTGGCTGTAGCGTGCTTTTAAAAAAAAAAAACGGCACGCAATTGGGCAAAGGCGGGCGCATGTCCCGCCTTTGCTCCGCCCATTCCCGTCCGTGTCTAGGACGCGCATAAGCGCGCGGCACAGACGACAGGCTCCCTCGCCCCCCCCGCTCCTCTGTGGTGCGCGCGCACCACTGGTTGTACTTGCTTTGACCCACGAGCTACACTTTACTAAAAAAGTTCTCAACCCCATCGAGAGAATATGGGATGCGATGGGTGCAAAAAGCTGTTTGTCCTGCAGTACGTCATGCACAGCATATACATTCTGTAACTTACGTTATCACGCCAGCTTCACGATACGTTAGTTCTGCAGCAATAGATGTTCGATAGCTCGGCGATCCATTTTGTTTGGGTTGCATGTGTTCCTTCGGCTTTCGATTCAAACCGGAAATGCCTGGAAGGCTGGCTGGCAATCAACATACAAGCCTGTGGAGCAGTGGAAGGGAGAGATACAGCCAGTCGGAACACTTACCGGGAGAGAGATACAGCCGGTGGGAACACATACAGGTAAACCAGCAGGACTAGTTCCCCCAGCCCCTGCAACTCGGTCGTTAGAAAGGCTCGAATGGTGCTGGGGATTGGTCGCCGTACACCTATTTTTCAGTTGGTTTCAGCTTGGGTCTACGAGCTTCTCCTTATCGCTGTATTGAGGATTATCATTAGGTCGTTAGAGAAGACGTGCTGTTCAAACGGAAGAATTTTGTTGGTAAGTGTGCTGATATTTGTGAAGTCCCCTGTCTCTTCAGTAAAGGGATCAGTGGGCACATGAAGATAAGCATTGGTCGTTGTTGGAGAAGCATTGACTGCCATTAGATCTGCGACCACGGAGCTTCTAGACTGAACCGATTCCCAACTAATACATGTCTAGTCAGAACGACTACTATGATATCCCCAGGTATTGATGCCAGTGCAGCACCGCTAGATAAAGCTGGACAACAGCGTCAGAAATTTGGGTGGGATGATTGGGGTAATGTAGGATGGAGTCAGTGACAGCCCCTGGGCTGTCGGTACATATGCGTAATATTTACAAATGCATCCACCAAAGAAATTAACAAATAGAGGAGAAACGTCATAATATAAACTCTTCCGGTTTACTTATTGATGTAACAAGCAGATCTTATTTTATGATAGTGAAGGGTTACACAGAATCCGCCCCTGAGATGTTTGTGTGAATTGTGATATAGTAGCTTATAGAGTTAATGAAATGCAATCTGTTTATCGTTAGCGAAAAAGCAACAGACATTGCATTGTCTGCAAATACGTAACTATAGAGAGTCTGACTTTATGATGCTTTAAACAAAGAAAAATGCAGTTGAACCGTGCAAATGTGTGCACTCTATGGAGTCGTATGCTCTTTATCATCGTTTATTACTCTATCATACATCGTACGTAATAGATGGGATACAAATATGTATACAAAACTGTGCATCGTGGGCATAATGCTGCAATTCTTAAGGAGTTGATATTATTTTATTCGTTTAAAAAAGCTCACTTGAGTGACTGACTACAGGTGAGTCATGGCATCAGAAATCTTTCTCCACTAAGACCGTTCAAAAGCAGCCTTGGACCTTAGTTAGTACACATCTTCATTATAGCTAGGCTCAGTATTTTCGCATACATTGAGTGAGCTTTGCATTATTGAGGGGAAGTTTTGATACTTCTCAACATTTGCGGTTACACACTTACACTAAATTTGTCCTGTGATCTAGTTTTTTAAACCGTGAAGTTTGCCAGCTGTCAGGCTTCCTAACTTTGCCCGGCCCTCCTGCTGTGCCAGCTGTTTTAATTTATTAACATAGCCTGACAACGTCTGCAAATTATACACATTTCTCATCTTTGTGTAAATCCCGCCACCTTACCAATCTGTTCTGCTTTAAAATGATACCTCCCTGGTGCAGCAGCCCTAAAAGAGAACTGCACACAAATGTGCCTTATATGAAACTCTTTATCTGTAAATCTATCTTCTAAGTGACTTGTAAAAATGAGCCACACAGAAATGTCTTTCATATTTCTACGTAGGCCGAGCAGTGATCCGTATCAGATGCAAATGAGGTCTAGAAAACAAAAATCCCTAACAGAAATCGCACGCGATTATGCGCCACTTTTGAGAGAGGAATTTCGTAGTAATGATGAAAGTATCTTTGAATGAATGGCTGAGAAAGGAGCGGTCAACAATGCATAACGGTGGACACTGGATTTGTTTGTGAAATGCTGACCCCTGTAGAGCTTAATAAAGGCTGTTGTTAAAGGAGCCAAGTGGCCCTGACCCTAACATCTCTCCTGTTTTTTTTTTCTTTTTCTCCGGAGTTATATATAGCCCGAACTTGACCTGAAGGTATCAGAGCACTTTACATGAGCACCAGTTGCGTTACAGACAGACACATTCATTATGTCTCGCCTAGCGACGCAGCGCATGCGCTGCTCGCCTTGGCGAGATCTATTGTTGTCGGTTTCTTTGCCGAAGGAGGACAGGACATGTGCCTGCGTACGGCCGACAGGAGATGTGCACGCGTACGGCTGATGGCGTTAGCACAACTCCTGCTCGCTCGCTCCCTCTCTCCCTCCCTGTCTGCGCGTACGGAGGACAGGAGATGTGCATGCGTACGGGTTGGATAGCGCCGTGCCTTCCTGCCTGCGGTGGACGCGAGAACTCCTGCCACATATAAGTTCCTTTGCAACATTCTGATACAAAGAGCCCGCGGCTAAGTGCTCGCGTCGCCATTAATACGAGCATTAGTTCCTTTCGTCTTATTATCTGCCTTTCTGAGGAGGGAGTCGGTGTCGTTCGTTCTCTTTAAGTGGATTCCGTGAATAAACGACGCCGCGGAGATAGATCGCCGCAGCACTACGCACGCGCTAGCCATGGACCCTTAAGAGCAAAAATGATTTCACTTAGATGCTACATTTGATTCCATTGCAGCGCGTACTCTTATTCTAATTTTGGAGCCTAAATAATACTCAGTTCGAGCCTTTGCGACCCATGGTGCTCGACAGCAATAACAGTAGAAGCCTCGCTCTCCGCTTCTACACCAGGGAAAAACCTGCGGTAAATTATTCTTTCTGAGGTCTCTAATAAGGATATTGCACGTCACAGAAGAGTTATGTGTTGAGGGCTACCAGAGGACGCTAGGTCACCAGGAAGCCTTGTTTCACGCGCAGGGTTTTATCTAATAGAGCAGTCAGGAGATTGGTTGCCTTCCTACAGCTCCTTGACCCAACTGTGCTCTTGCTCACAGCATCATTATTTAGCACAGCCCAAGGCTGGATAAGTCAGGCTCCTGTGACCGGGACTCCTCTGTACAGATATATGCAGAAGGCGAATTTTATTTTTCTGCGGTGTCGTCACAGTGATTTATTTGTAATACAAAAATAGGTGTTGAGGCCCAACTTTTATCCTCCACTGCTGGCACCGCCCACACCACCACCGGTACCAGACACCTGCCGGTGCTTGGGTGCCTGCTAGTGCCTTCACTGCTGGGCTGCTAATCTCAGACATTTTGGGGGGGAGCTTACAGTTCCACCAGCGCCCAGTGGCGGCAGCTTATCTATCAACCCCTGTGTTGCCTTAATGACACATCTTTGTGCCGTAGAGGAGCTGGACACTCATTGGATTCAGTTTTTCAGTCCAAGAAACACTCCAGTGTGTGTGTCCTTGCTGTGTGCCTGTGCCCCAGCAAGGAGTCAGGTGCGGTTTGCATTTTTAAGTAGACAAAGAAAAAGTCCAAACTGCACCTGGTTCCTTACTGGAGCATGGAACTGTTTCTATGTCCCTTCAAGGAGCCAGCATGGAACTGTTTTCTATGCCCCTGCAAAGAACCAGCACGGAACTGTATTTCTATTCCCCTGCAAAGAACCAGCATGGAACTGTATTTCTATGCCCCTGCAAAGAAACAGCATGGAACTCTTTTTCTATGCCCCTGCAAAGAACCAGCACGGAACTGTATTTCTATGCCCCTGCAAAAAACCAGCATGGAACTGTATTTCAATGCCCCTGCAAAGAAACAGCATGGAACTGTTTTTCTATGCCCCTGCAAAGAAACAGCATGGAACTATTTTTCTATGCCCCTGCAAAGAACCAGCATGGAACTGTATTTCTATGCCCCTGCAATGAACCAGCATGGAACTGTATTTCTATTCCCCTGCAAAGAACCAGCATGGAACTGTATTTCTATGCCCCTGCAAACAACCAGCATGGAACTGTATTTCTATGCCCCTGCAAAGAACCAGCATGGAACTGTATTTCTATGCCCCTGCAATGAACCAGCATGGAACTGTATTTCTATTCCCCTGCAAAGAACCAGCATGGAACTGTATTTCTATGCCCCTGCAAACAACCAGCATGGAACTGTATTTCTATGCCCCTGCAAACAACCAGCATGGAACTGTATTTCTATGCCCCTGCAATGAACCAGCATGGAACTGTATTTCTATTCCCCTGCAAAGAACCAGCATGGAACTGTATTTCTATGCCCCTGCAAACAACCAGCATGGAACTGTATTTCTATGCCCCTGCAATGAACCAGCATGGAACTGTATTTCTATTCCCTGCAAAGAACCAGCATGGAACTGTATTTCTATGCCCCTGCAAACAACCAGCATGGAACTGTATTTCTATGCCCCTGCAAAGAACCAGCATGGAACTGTATTTCTATGCCCCTGCAATGAACCAGCATGGAACTGTATTTCTATTCCCCTGCAAAGAACCAGCATGGAACTGTATTTCTATGCCCCTGCAATGAACCAGCATGGAACTGTATTTCTATTCCCCTGCAAAGAACCAGCATGGAACTGTATTTCTATGCCCCTGCAATGAACCAGCATGGAACTGTATTTCTATTCCCCTGCAAAGAACCAGCATGGAACTGTATTTCTATGCCCCTGCAAACAACCAGCATGGAACTGTATTTCTATGCCCCTGCAATGAACCAGCATGGAACTGTATTTCTATTCCCCTGCAAAGAACCAGCATGGAACTGTATTTCTATGCCCCTGCAAACAACCAGCATGGAACTGTATTTCTATGCCCCTGCAAAGAACCAGCATGGAACTGTATTTCTATGCCCCTGCAAAGAACCAGCATGGAACTGTATTTCTATGCCCCTGCAAAGAACCAGCATGGAACTGTATTTCTATGCCCCTGCAATGAACCAGCATGGAACTGTATTTCTATTCCCCTGCAAAGAACCAGCATGGAACTGTATTTCTATGCCCCTGCAATGAACCAGCATGGAACTGTATTTCTATTCCCCTGCAAAGAACCAGCATGGAACTGTATTTCTATGCCCCTGCAATGAACCAGCATGGAACTGTATTTCTATTCCCCTGCAAAGAACCAGCATGGAACTGTATTTCTATGCCCCTGCAAACAACCAGCATGGAACTGTATTTCTATGCCCCTGCAATGAACCAGCATGGAACTGTATTTCTATTCCCCTGCAAAGAACCAGCATGGAACTGTATTTCTATGCCCCTGCAAACAACCAGCATGGAACTGTATTTCTATGCCCCTGCAAAGAACCAGCTTGGAACTGTATTTCTATGCCCCTGCAAAGAACCACCCCAACCCCTCCCCAGACACCCAACTACCCGCAGCTCCTGTGTGAGGCGCAAAGGATTCCTGCAGCCTGGTTCTTCGGAAGAAGAGCACAAATTTGTATTATTCATTACATCAGGTCGCTGATTTGCATCTGGTAATTGTTGACGCCTTCCCAGGCAGACAAGGCCAGGTAATGTCTAGACTCTAAGGTTCCTAAATATATATTGACTGGTATTTTGGAAGTACACCGCTGCGGATCATTCGTCCTCACCCAAATTTTTGGAAGTCGATTGCCTTCTGTTCGTCTTTCAGCATAAAAGGCGTAACTTGTGAAAGTGCTTTCAAAAACAAAAATACGTGCACCGTTTCTTTCAGTAAAATATGTCCTAATTTTTCATTAACAATGGAAAACATTGTAATTACGGTTCAGCGGTGGTAAGTCATTAGCGACTATTAGTTGATTTCGTTGAGGGCTTTGTTTCAGTATTGTGACAGCGCTGGTTGTTAGATGCAATTTTTTTAAAGACGGGAAGTGTTTTCAATTAGGTAAGGTGCCATATGTTCTGATAGTAAAACACAGCCCGTGCTTATGATATTCTAGCCTTCTGAAGGTGCCGGCAATATTTTTTACTTTCTGTGGACTGAGGCAATGGCTTGTTAAGCGCTTTATGCACTCTATTAACTAAGACAGCTGGTGAGAAATACAGTACCCCAGACAACCTTCATGAGCGCCATCCATGCTGCTCATAAATCTTCCTAACTAATCCTAACTATCTTAACAGTGGCTTGTCTTGTTCACTCAGAGGGATAGCATGGGCGCCAAATGCATTTGCAATGCAATAGGTCTCGCATTTGAGAGAGTTTAAGCTATTGGCATTGTAAATGACAGTGCCTTTTATTTTTCTATTTTATAAACAACACGTAAATAAAAAGCATTGTCATTTACAATGCCACTAGCTCAAACTCTCGTAAATGCGAGACCTATTGCATTGCAAATGCTTGTTTTTAGAAGTTGGCAGAAAAAGGGTATTGAAGACCTGTTGACCACATAAGGTCAGAGCTTCAATGGGCCGGGTCCTTCCGGTTCTCAGACCCGGTAGTACTTAAAAGTTAAGATTAAAATAGGTCCTTATTGGGCCCTATAATCAGGCCCTTTACAGACAAAAACACTCATCTATTTCTGAACAATGAAGGTAAAAAAACGTTAAGGTAATTCAGGTCAGCTATTTAGTTTCTGTTTATATGTCACAAGCTTTGCTTAGTGTGTGATTCCTCAAGTGTGTTTGCTATTTCCTGGATGTTGTGTTTTTGTAGTTTTTTTTTTAGAAACATATTTCTATTGTATAGTGCATACTTTGAACTGAAGGTGTTAATAATGGACTACAATTGAGAGTTCTAGCATTGACGGTGAAGGCAGTGTGAAGTTCTCACAGTACCAGTCACTGGGTCAAAGGGGTATTCAGAATTCATGGTCACCCAATCATTGGTCTCTCTGCAGAGCGAACAGAGCAGTGGCCAGTGACGCCAGCGATTCCATGCAAATGAGATAAACAGAGGCCAAAATATTGACAAGGCGTAATTAAAAGAAAAAACATTGCTTACAGGTGAGTAGGTGTGTTGTTTGATTGAAAGTGGTGAAGTGGAGAAGATGTGAGCATACAGTGGAGAGTGGAAAAAGGGTGCTGAAGAAGACAAAGGTGAAGTGTGAGATAAGCAGATGGAGGATTTTTAAAAAATGTGAAGAGACAAAGGGCGTACATGTCTAACATAGACTGCAGAGGAATGGTGTGAATGGAAGAAAGGGAGTGATTGAGACGCTATGAAGGCCACTACCCCTTCCACGGACCTCAGCAATGTTCAATTCACATTCAGAATTTCAGAAATGAAACATTTTCAATAATAATTATTTACAACAAAGTTATTGTATTTCGTCATTTATCTTAAACTGCTAACAACCTTGACAAATTCAATAGACCTGCCTTGTTTTAGGTGTATGTCAGTTGTTGTGTTATTTTTTTTAATTTAAAAATATATATTTTATTGAGTTTTATATAATCAAACATACAATTTCACATTTGTCATACAGTGTGGAAATGTTGTTGTTACAATCCTGTAAATGCCAAAGATGGATGTTCCCATCATTAGAGTACAACAGTATATACAGTGATGGCATGGGTACCTTCATGCATGCATAGTTTATGACTTTCTACATCTCCATATGCTTGGTGCTACCTCCATTAACAAATGGTGTTCACATCCTATATGTGCATATATCTGCCAACTGTTGCGTATTTTCGAATGTTTCCGTCATCTTGTAAGCGCTCTTCATATAAATGATACACGCCGAAGCGTTGCTGGCATTGACGTATACTTGATATACGTGAATACTGTATAGATTAATAGATATTTTATTTTAATTTGTAAATCAACAACTAGGGAAAAAATAAGAAGAAGAACATAATTAATACTAATAAAGGAAACATTGTGAAGGGTGCCATCTAGAGTGGGCTGCAGCTGAGCCATATTGTATATGCTTTGTTTGAGCTGCATCTCATGTTTTAATTTTGACCGAGTGGATGTTAGTGTGGAGTATTGAGGGTTTATTGGGCACTAAGATCAGCACTATCGCCTGCCGACTGCGAAGTCGTTGTGTGTTCCGCCACATTAGGGTGGGTGAGTGTGTTGAGGATAGCGTCCCAGGATTGCGCTATTGGGTATTTACGCATCCCCGCCGTCTCTTCCCTGTGTAGGACAGTACTTTCTGCCTGCGCCCACACCTCTAGGGATTTCATCCAACTAGCCACCGCAGGGGGATCTTTATGCTTCCATCGTTTGGTGACCAGTCGTTTTGCAGTTATAAGGCCCAGGTCACGGAACCTGGAGATTACCTTATTTTCCTTTGTGCGTGTATAAATCCCGAGGATACAAACTTCCCAAGTGTTGGGCATCTGGGTTTTAGTGCATTTCGTAAGTGTCTCCGTGACTGCGCACCAGTATCTCTGAAGTGAGGTACAGGACCACAACATGTGTAGGAGGCTAGCGACATCAAGTTGGCACCGCGGGCAAGTGGAGGTACTTATATTAAAGTACTTATTTATTTTATCCGGTGAAAGGTACGCTCTGTGTATTATGTACGTTTGTATCAGTTTGGAATTTGGAACTCCGCGGTATGTATGTAGAGCTAGCAAGTACATGCTCCCATTCCTTATCTGTCCAGGGTTGACCCCTGTCTTCAGCCCGTGCACGGAGATTCGACAACGGCTTTAATGTATGTGTAAGCAGGGCCTCCACTAGCCAGTGTATCACATGTGATCCTTCCCCCATTACATGCAAGTACTGTATCAGCAGGTGTGTTGGCGGCTCGGTTGTCATATCTCCCCATGCTAGTGTTCAGAGTCCGCGTTATGGCTGTATGTAGGAGAAATTGCCCCACCGGAATGCCACTATCTGCTGCCAGAGTTCCAAAGGCTAGAAGAGTACCCTCTGAGTATAAGTCTCCCAGTGTTTCTATGCCTGCCTCATGCCAGGGTGTCAGTGCTGTTTCTGTCACTGCGTCTCTGCCTCTGGGTGTTCCGATAAGCGGCAGTGTCGGGGCGTATGGGATCGTGTCTCTAGTGAGTTGTAGACTTCTCCTGTAGCATCTATGGGCCAGATCTATGTGCAGCTGAGACGGACGGGGGGATTTCGCTATTGGATGAAACAGGTTATATAGTTGAAATTGTGTCCATGGGGGTGCCGTGGTAGCCGTGTCAGCCAGATTGTTGCCACTTATCCATTTCGTGACCCACTGTATTTGGGCTGCTAGGTAATAGAGTTCCATGTTCGGAACTGCCAGACCTCCCTTTTCTGTTGGCGCATATAATTTTCGTAATGCTATTCTCGGCCTTCCTCTATTCCAGATTAAATCCCGGAATAAACCCTCCAGTTCTCGAAATAATTTGACTGGAACATACACTGGAAGATTCGAGAAGTAATACAACAATCTCGGTAGTATTATCATTTTGACTAACGTGATACGGCTCATTACATTTAATGGGATGGTCTTCCAGAACTGTATCTGTGCCTTGACAGAAGAGATGGCTCGCACTAGATTTCCGTCGATTATATCTATGGGGGATCGATATATATATATGTCTAAATATCTAAATGTGGTTGGGTGCCAGGTGAGGGCAGTCCCACTAATAATTATGTCTGCCTCTGCGACATCGCCACTGAAAGAGTAGACACCTGATTTGGACCAGTTTACCCGGAGTCCCGACATTATTTCGAATTTCCGAAAGAGTTCGGATATGGCTGGAGGGATATTGTGTAGGTCTTTGACATACAAAAGCAGGTCATCTGCATACAGGGAGACCGCATGTAGCCCATCTCCCAAGGGGATGCCCCAGTCTGCACCGCTCTCTCGAAGGAGCACGGCCAAGGGTTCCATGGCGAGAGAAAAGAGCAGTGGGGACAATGGGCACCCCTGCCTGGTCCCTCGCTTTATATGTATGGTGTCAGAGATTAATTTGCCCATTCGAGTCCGGACTATGGGGTGCTGATATAATAGCTGTATCATTTGCATATATCCATCTCCTAACTCGTATTTACACAGTACTGCTGCGAGATAAGGCCACTCCAAAGAATCGAAAGCTTTCTCCAGATCCAACACCAGGCATCCGGATCGTGACCAGTGTTCCAAGGCATACTTTTGGATTCTGAACAGCCTGCGTATATTTAAAGAGGTATTTCTAGTTGGAACAAATCCATTTTGATCAGGGTGTATTAGAGTTTTCACTAATGGGGTTATACGTTTGGCCAAGATGGAAGCGAATATTTTATAATCCGTATTGAGTAGTGCCAACGGGCGATAGGAGCCAAGAGACTCAGGATCTCTGCCAGGTTTTAAGAGAGAGACCAATATTGCCTCGTTTTGTGTGGGTGTAAGAGCTGAGTCGTCTATTGCTGCCTCATACACACGTAGCAGCTGCGGTATTAATACATCCGAATATGCTTTGTAGAATTCTACCAGCAGGCCATCTGGGCCTGGTGATTTACCGTTTGATAATGAGAAAATGTTTTCTCTGATTTCCTCCGGTATAAAAGGACCGTTGAGTTCCTCCTGTTGTTCTGGTGCTAGTTGTGGTAGTGTGAGTTCGGTGAGAAAGGCCTGTATGTCCTCACTTGTAGTCTGTAAGTGAGATTTGTACAATTCGTTATAGTGTGTTGTAAAGGCGTTGTGTATGTCCCTTTGTGCATGTACATTGTCTCCCCACGTTGTGCGTATAGATGTCACAGGTGCAGTCACAACGTCTTGCCGTATCAGCCATGACAGCAATTTACCCGGCTTGTCCCCCATTTGATGTGTCCGCGCAGAATGCGCTGCATAGTTTAAATGGCGGAGTCGCTCTAGCAATCGCGAGTGTTCCTCCCTGTCCTGTGCCAATGATGTTGCGAAGCCCCCCACCGCTTCGCCCTCTTTCCTAATCAGTTTTTTTCAACTTCTGTGAGCTCTACCTCCAGTTGCCTGCGCATACCTGCTCGAGTGCTCAGGCAGTTAGCCCTGACTACCACCTTGAATGCGTCCCACTCTATTTGCGGTGTCGTGGCTGTACCTGTATTATCTTCAAAATATTGTGTAATATTAGTGGCTAACATGTTGCGGAATGGTGCATCCAATAGGACGTCGGGTTGTAACCGCCAGGTAGGAATTGGCGGTCTAGTATGCTCCCACTCCACTTCAAGGACGTGCAGGTTATGGTCTGAGTGTGTCCTACCTAAATAATATGTCGTGAAGATGTTTGGAAGCAGCTCTTCTGAAAGCATGTAGCGGTCTAGGCGCACATGGAGTCCATGAGCCCCTGAATAATAGGAATATACTTTATCGTGGGGATTTCGATGCCTCCATACATCCGTCAAATGCCACTGTGTCGCCCAGTTAGTCAGTGCCTTCATAGCGTTGTGCGTGCTCGTGCCTGGAAGGGGCGGAAAAGAGCGGTCCAAAGAGACATCCAGCACACTATTATAGTCACCCCCCAGAATCATGGGAGTGTCGTGCCATGGTGCCAGTACTCGCGATAAATTGTCTAGGAATGCATCCTGTTCTGTGTTGGGGGCATAGAGCGATGCAATGACAATCTGCCTGCCATCTAATGTGCCTTTAACTGCAACATATCTGCCCTCTGTGTCTACCATCGAGTCAGTGATTTTAAATGGAACTCCTGGCCTAACCCATATGAGTGCCCCCCGAGCAAATGCTGCGTATCCTGTTGAATGCAGCTGGCCATGCCAGCGGCGATGTAGGTGCACGATTTCAGATTTAGATAAATGCGTCTCTTGGAGGAGGGCTATTTGTATTTGGTGTCTTTTGAGGTATGAGTATATCTGATATCTACGTGACGGGGTATGTATGCCTCTCACATTCCACGTGCCTATCTTAAGTGAAACCATACTGTTTGCGTTTTACTGACATTGAATGAATGAATAAATAGCTGCTCGATAAACACATTGGGTTCAATAAACATAGCAAGTAACAGCTTGTCTGACTGCTTATTTTGCAGATTTCTACATATCATAGTCCAGCTTGCAATAGATGGCATCCAAAAGAAAGAAAATATTCTCGTAAGAAATTCCAAAAGGGCGAATATGCAACTAGCAATCGTCCAAACCATCAATAGAGGTAACATTCAAATAATGACTAGGGGGGGTGTGCTTCGCACAGTACTATGTAAAATGTCAGAGTACGTGAACTGTTTCATGGGGGCTCCCCATCTCCCGACTGAATGAATATGGGTAGGGGTTACATATACTGTTATAATGACACCCTTTTAACTATAGGTGTAAATGGAAGCACAAGAATCAACGTCAAATTATGCTATCCAGACTATTCCCCCACCTCGGACCCCAATCATACCCCAGATTCATATCTTTATATGAGTTCTTATCATCGGCCATCTCAGGGGACTGTTCAATAAAGGACTGGTCATACCTGCACTCATGCACAAGTACCTCTGTCTGCCTTGCATCCGACAGTTTTACTCTTCATTGTTCATGCTATACCATCAGCCGTTTGCGGAGTAACATGCGGTAATTCGCATGAGTCTTGTGAAGTCTGTAGGCCATAAGCTCGGTCATCATCGCACGTGTGTTCATTGTGGCTGGAGTTGGAAGCGTTATCGGCTATCAAGGAGCCGCTGATTTCTGCTGCTGCCTGTAGGGCTTCACGTTGTCCGCTCAGTATCAGCTCTGGTTGCGGTCCCGCGGGAGGGACAAGTTGTGACGTCGTCTGCCTACGCTCTCTCCTACGACGACGAAAAGGGGCCCCTGACTTTGGAGTCTTCGCTCTGATGACTGACTCTCCAGTTCTCGCGGTATCAAGGGTGTCCATCCAGTCCTCTGCTTCCTCTGAAGTGGAGAAGAAATGCGTTTTGCCGTTAGCAACCACTCGGAGACGTGCTGGAAATAGCAGGGAGTATTTTAGATTACAGTGCCGAAGACGCTTCTTCACTGCCATGAATGAGTATCTCTGCCTCTGTACTTGTATAGTGTAGTCCAGGAAAAACATTATTTTGTGGTTGTCTATCTGGATATCTTGTAGCTTTCTGGTTTCCTGCAATATAATGTCCCTATCTCTGTAATTGAGCAGCCTGATGAGAAATGGCCGCGGATTCGAGCCCGTAGGAGGGGGCCTCGCTGGTACCCTGTGCGCTCGTTCTATCACAAAGTGAGGCGAAAGGACTCCTCGGGCAGCAAGTCACGGAGCCAATTCTCGACGTAGGAGGTTGGATCTCTCCCTTCCTTGCCCTCCGGCAGGCCCACCACACGTATATTATTGCGCCGTGCCCGTCCTTCGGCATCCTCAGCCCTCTCCTCCAGGAACTCCACGCGGTTTAGTAGATTCTGTACATGTTTATCTGTTTGTGTCACCTGTGGTTTGATATCAGCAAGTGTGGTTTCCAAGGTGGTGGTGCGATCAGCTAGTTTCCTGTGATCTGCGTGGAGATGGGTGAGGTCAATGGCCACTTTATCTATTTTGTTCTCCAAGGAGGTGCGAGTTTGGTTAATTGTTTCCTCCAATTTTTCCACTGCAGCAAGTACCGCATCTAATTTGCTAGAGGCTTGATCTGTGAGTCCTTGCTTGGCCATCTTATCCGCTTTAGGTTTGGATGGGGTAGGTGGTGCTTGTGTGCCTCCTGTTCCCGTCCTTGCGCGGGTGCCACCCGACATTAGTTGCAGAGTGTGGGTTTAAATTGTCTCGTGTTGTGTATGGTTATGCTATTGTAACGCCACTTATCTTGTGCGCTTCGTTGCCTGCTTCGTGAGTGCACCGGCGAGAACCAAGCAGTCGGTGCGTTACTTCAGAGAGTACTGTTATGGGATCCATGTGAGTGTGTTGACTCGCTCCCACTGTGATGGGACTGCCGCGCGACCTGGGCTAGGGGGCGTCTATGGAATGGCCTCGATGCTTGGCAGCTCAGCGTAGTGCCTACCGTGGCCGTGAATTAGTTTCTGTGAGAGGGTCGCTGCTGTTACATGTAGAACTTGGACTGGGTATCTGAACAGGGCGAACGTCCAGTTCTGCGAATCCGTCGTCTCCACACTGGGCAATGCATTCAGGTGAAGGTAGCTCTCTGTACAGGATTGTCTCAGAGGTGTTGGCGGCTTGCTGTTGGGCCGTTTTGTTGGATGTCTTGAGGCGTGCCCTTATTCCACCGTTCGCGCCGCCCGACACACCGCGCTCTGGTTCAATTAACTGACCCTTGTTGCTACGTGATTCAGGCTGTGCGTGTCGCTAGTGTCGTGGCCTCTAACAGGGCCCACCTCAAGTGATCAGCTCGTTGTGGTGACGGGTCCTGAGAGCACAGCACGACGGAAGAAATCCTGTTCCTCACGGCAGGTGGTTATGGCTTGGAGCTTGTGCTAGCGTGGGTTAATTGCACTTTTTCGTCCTCTGCAGTGCTGGATCCTCTGTGTTATGGCATCAGGAGGCTGCTCTGCATGCGCTGTGTTAGTCTCTGTCTGAGACAACTGCAATTCTTCCCCCCGGAGCTGTTCCGCGGTGTGTACGCTAATGCTGGCGGCCTTGTGGGCGGAGTCAAGCCCCGGGCTCGCGTAGGTGGTCTTGTCCGTGCTGCAGCAATCCGTGAGCCTTCCCTCGCATCGGCAGGTCCTGACGCAGCAGGAAGGGTCCGGTCGAGGTAAGATTTCGCCAGGTGTAGCGGGAAGTTCAGGGTCACAGCGGTGCGGGAGAATTACTGCTCTGTGTCATTCGTGTATGGCGTGGGACTGAGCCAGGTTTGGATTAGTTGCTGCCGTTTTTCCCCCGGAGGTGCAAAATCTTCCGTATGGCCGGAGCTGAATAGCGATGCCAGAGAGGTTGGCTCGTTTTAATGTTGGAAAGGGCCCGAGTCTCTCCGCGTGCGTTAAGTCTGCTCCCGTCAGGAATGGCTTCAGCAGTTCACTTCGGCGTCGCTTTGTGCGGGCTACACCATTGTCTGCGGCTTTGTGGGAGGAGTCAAGCCGCGAGCTCGCGTAGCGAGTCCCGCCCGTGCGGCAACGACTCACCGGGCAGCTCCCGCATCTAAGGGTCCCGATGTGGCATGCAGGGTCTGGGCAAGTTGAAAGTTTCAGCGGAGCTTCAGATCTTGCTCATATCGGTTCAGAAGTAGTTGTAAGCCTTGGCGGATACCTGTAAACGGATGTTTGAGCCTGGAGAGGGGAGCCTCTAACGGAGCTCTACCCAGGCACGTCTGTCTCCATTGCTATCGTAGCCACGCCCCCGTCAGTTGTTGTGTTATGTTTGTGGATACAATAGCAGAAAGCACAGAGTGACAGGAAAATACCAGTCGGGCGGCACACTAAAACAAAAATGTTTAGTGTACATGTTTTAGCCACGCCCTTAATCACGCAGTCCACACCCTTTTAGATCCCCTCCAACCATTTTTCATCCCACTTATAGGCCTGCATATTGTAGATGGCCTTTTGTGCTGTCAAGCGAGACTTAAAAAAAGAGCAACACATCAAAGAAAAGGAGCTAAGAGGGAAAAAAAGGAAAGAAGGGGAGCCAGTAGTGTTGTGTTGTAGTGGCCAAAACCATGTGGGGTGTCCAAGGGAGGGTATTTTGGTTTGGTCCGATGCTTGTGTCAGAGGGAGAATAGTTGGCCTGTGAGAAATGGGCATGGTCAGTTTGGAGACCACAAGCAGATAAGAACCGTGTGCGTCTCCATTTATTAAAGTTGCTATCCTGCCACGCAACTCCACTGACGACGAGGAGGCTGTTTTACTCCCGCATGCTCCTGCACTCTTGGCCTCTTGCTGGCTACCAGAAGTCTCTCTTGGAGCCCGCCTGCTTCACCTCGAGTGCGGCCCTCACTCCCATTCGGCTGCTGCAATCTTTGCTTACCCGGCACGTTTGTTAGCTGTGCCCCCATGTAGCTCGCCGGCCGAGCGCAGACACTCCTGTTCGTCCGCCCACTCCACCTGTAGGCGCGCCGCCTGCAACTTGGGCCCACCTACATCCTGACCTGCCACGTTGGTGACTGGCCCCTCGACGTGCTCTGGCCTAGCGACTGCCATGCCCGGCAGGCACCAATCGGCCCTGTCACCTGGGGAGGCGGTGTGATGAAGTGAACACCCATATTGCTCTGGCTGCTATCTGCTCAATGAGGCCTAAGACTGACTTTTGAGAGTCCCCAGCCTTGGCTCATCACATCAGCTTCAGTGTTGCTTGCCACACTCATGCCTGAGCTTCGCAGTCCCAAGGACAAATAAACAGGGCATTGCTCACCCAGTCTCCACCAGCTCACAGCGAGTGCTCCCCTGCTGTCGCCTGTCGCCCAGCATCTTCATCTCAGGCTGCACATATCCACAGTGTAGCAGGTACCAACGCATACAGTTATGTCAGCGCTTCACAGCATTAGAGTCAGAATGACGTATCTTCCACCCTTTTGATCGCTGCACGATGTGCTCCATCCCTGCCTTAGAGCCTTCCACAGTCATTGGGACCCCACCATCGCAGGCCACACGCTGGAAAGCTTGGGTGGAATGCCTGGAGACTGTACTTTGAGGCAGCAGAGATCAGTGCAGACAGGAAACGTGGCATGCTTCTCCACCTCGGTGGCGCGGAAGTTTACAAACTCTCAAAAACTGTTGTCGAAGCTGGGCCCCCGCACAATTACACAATTCTAAAGAATGCCATCACAGCACATTTCGAGCCCTATGCCAACCCTGATTATGAATGTTTTCTTCTCCGCGGCAAAAACTTGATGAATCTGTTGATTCTTCACCCGCCTCAAGGAGCTTGCAAGGACGTGCATGCTCCCTGATGAAGGGGATGAGCTGAAAGCACAGTTCATCCAAGGATGTGCTTCCTCTAAACTCTGAGAGAGGATCCTACAGGAACCCAACATGTCCATGTGCGACATTCTGATTCTTGGGCACTCCAAAGAACTCTCCAAGGCCCGTGCTGCCCACAAGGACCTAAACCAACCCGCACCCATCAAAGAGGAACTGGTGAACAAACTTCTCAAAGAGACCCGCAAATCAAAGCCAGAGTCCGCCAAGCAGAAGACACCTAGCCGCACGCACATGTGAGTGGTGTGACGGCCCCTACCCCAACGCAAGTGATTGCATTGTCAAAGGGAAGTCCTGCAGTGCTTGTGGTAAGCTCAACCACTTCTCTAAGATGTGCCGCTCCTCTGGGAAGCAACGTTCACTGCCCTCACAGAAGCCGGTCAGTGCTGTCAAATCGCACCCAGCTTCACTGACAGAACTCCACATGGATGACAATGATGATACCGAAACCGTCCACGTTGTGAGGGCGATCAACCCGCTTCGACGCACACGCTAGGCGGCCTGTACATGCCTCATCAATGTGCAAGGTCAACCGGTCTCAGCTCTTATAGACACATGCACCTCTATCCACTTGATGGCCGCAGAAGTCTACCGCACCCTGGCTGGTCCTCCTACCCTGCGCCGCATTAGAGTCCAAGTATATGCCTTCGGTGACCACTCACCGTTGCAGCTGGAAGGCATGATCCAGCCTGTCCTTGCCCATGACTCCACCTGTCGATGAGCCGAGGTATATGTGTCTTGCAAAGGGTCTGGGCTCCTCCTCAGCTGGCAGAACGCCCAAGAACTCAATTTAATACAATTCACGTTCAGCGTACACACTAGTGGCCTTGACCAGCTACTAACTGACTTCGCTGTCCTCTTCAATGGCATCGGCTGCCTGGTAGGCCCAGCACTCCGCCTGCACATTGAGGACGGTGGCCCCGGTGGCACTCTGGCACTGCAGGATTGCTTACCACCTCCGTCCCAAGGTGGAGAAAGAACTGAAACTCTTAGAAAAAGCAGGCATCGTCGAGAAAGTGAGAGGCCCCACCCCATGGGTCTCTCCCTAAGCAGCCCGATGCCGTACGCATCTGTGTAGATAGGAGAATAACCAATCTGGCAATCAAACGGGAGCACCTTCTAACACCGACCATTGATGATATCATTGGTGAACTTTCAGGGTCAAAATGGTTTTCCAAAATGGATCTTCGCTCCAGTTATCAGCAGATACCACTACATCCATATTCACATTCAATCACCACGTTCTCTACGCACGCTGGCCTCTGGAGATACACCCATCTGAACTTCAGGATCTCCAGCGCAGGCAAAGTCTTTCAGCACATCGTCAAGGAGGTCTTGCATGGCCTCCCAGGAGTACTAAACGTGAGTGATGACATTCTGGTATATGCTCCAACCCTTGAAGAACACCTCATTTGCCTCAAAGCTGTGTTCACCAGGCCACGGCCTAACCCTTCACAGGGAAAAGTGTGACTTCGTAAGGAACAATGTTAGTTTTTTTGTTTACCGTTTCTCTGACTAAAGAATCGGCCCTGACAAGGTGAGAGACATCCAAAACGCACCGGCCCCCTCCTCGGTGTCAGGTGTCCGCAGTTTTCTTGGTATGGTCACATACTGCGGATGTTTCATGAGGAATCTCTCTGACATCACTGGGCCGCTCAGGGAACTCACCAAATCCATCAACCCATGGGCCTGGGGTGAAGAGCAAGACAAAGCGTTCAAACAAACCAAAGCTGCCCTATCCGCCGACACAACACGGGTGTACTTTGATCGCAAGAAAGACTCCTGGTCGTAGATGCCAGCCCAATCGGGCTAGGAGCCGTTCTAGCCAAAGTCAGGAGTGTGGCGAGTTGGCGACCATCGCTTATGCAAGTCGGACACTCACACCAACTGAACAGTACTACTTCCGAATAGAGTGGGAGGCAATCACTATTCTGTGGGGGTGCTGGCACTTCTATATCTATTTATATGGGCACCCTTTCACCATAATCACGGATCACAAGCCCCTGATTCCTCTATTCCTCCGCCAAGAATAGAGAAGTGGATCCTGCAGCTGCAAGAGTTCAATTTCAAGGTAGAGTACCGGCCAGGTACTCGCAATCCTGCAGATTTTCTGTCCCGTCATGCATGCCCCACCACACAGTTGGAGTTTGGGTATGCCCTAGAGCATGGGTACTCACAAACTTTCGCTCGAGGGCCAAAATTACGGTGCGGTTTGTGGCGAGGGCCGCACCAGTGGGGGTGGGGTTAGTTGGGGGCGTGGCTAGAGAAAAAAATCAAAATCTTTCCCAAACAAATCAAAGTGGTACTGTAACCTTGTAACGACTATGAGTGACACTTTCTCGCAAGCAAAATCAAGCAAAATGAAACCTATAAATATCAGAGGAATACATACGATTTCGTTTACAGTCCTGTTTAGCATCACAAACGGGCCTTTGCAGACTATTAAAACAGAAACAAATAGCGTTTTTTCTTGTGGAAAGGTGGCAGCCCAACTGGCAGATGTGCGTAGTCCTGCACTTTTAAGTGTGCACCCACGCCAGCCCAGACCCAGGTGCGCAACGCCCATTGGGCTGAAAGGGCTTTAGCAACCCCCCCGTGTGTGTGGCAGCCCGGGCTGAGACAGCTTCACGGGGGCACACACACAGCCGCACCCGAGTACTTCACAGGTCTTTAAAAGACCATTTACTTGTTAATGAGGCTTTGTTGTTTTTCACCTCTTCTTAGCGCCCCTGCATCTCTACTCTGACTATCGCTGGAATCGCCCGGCCCCCATAGAGCAGAGTCTCTCGGAGTCCGCGCTGCTGCAACCGGCGGTGTTTGCTGACACTCTTTAAAAAAAAAAGAAAACAGGTACAATGTCTTCAAGGTCCGCGGGCCGCCAAGGAAGGCTTGCCGGGCCGCTGGCGGCCCGCGGGCCGTCCTATGAGTACCCGTGACCTAGAGACTGAGGAGTACTTTCGCCTGGTGGTAGAATCTTCCAGACCGCTTCCCATGACCCTAGAAGAAGTAGTTAAAGCTACTAGACAGTACAAGTGTTTACAACTTGATATCCAGGCAACCCTGTCAGGTGATTGGCAACCCCTTCGATGTCCGGCATCATACTTGTGAGGGGCTGGCTTAGTATATGTTGCTCACTTATGTAAGGTTAGCACCCTGCACTAATCCAGACAACCCTTATGGTGATTTTAGTGGTCTTAGACAATCTTAGAAAGCTCTCTAAGTGGCAGCTGGGGAGAGCAGCCTTCAGGCTTAGACCAGAAGGAGTGTAGAGCAGCTTGTTTTACCAGTACTTAATCTTATGGTATAGGTTAAATGAAAAAGACCCACACTGTGTAGTTATAAAAATATGTATTTATTATTAATACTCACTAATATAATGTATTATCTCCTACCCGGAGATACAACACAATACACACAATACTTTGTCAATAGAATATGTAAATAGCACAGAATACACAGTGTTCCCCAGGGGGAGACCAAGCCATATACTAAAATAGTGGACTGCGAACCACGACCTAAGTCGAGAATGGATTCCGAAGATGTAGAAGAGCCGGAGACCCAAGGAACCACCCAAGGTGAGTATCTAGGAACCCCACGGAGGTCGTGTGCAGAGTGGGAACACGACCGTGTGCTCAATGTTAGTCAATAGGTAAGTCGCGTTGCAATTTTAAAGAAGGACCCTTCCCAGTGGACCCCGAAGAAACCCTGTGTAAGATGGAAGGTTGGAGAGTCACCCCACCCGTGGATAACCCAGGAACCAGGATACCTACACCAGGGAAGGTGTGAAGTGACGTTGGAAACCGCCGTAGACCACTATGGAGGACTTCGGAAAAGATGCGGCTGGCGAAGAAGGCAGGGGCGGCTCCTCCGTTAGGGCGGAGGAGCGTCGCCCCACTGCTTTCTCGCAGTGCGAGAAGCAGAAACATAAAATGGTAAAACTACCATTTTGTTTCTGCTTCTCGCACTGTGAGAAAGCAGAAGGGTACGCGTGGTTTGGGGCGGGCGGGTGGGCGGGTTGGGGAGGAGTGGCTTGCCCAATGTTGCGGGCCCTGACTGATTGGGCCGACCAAACCAGTCATGCGCTCTCTCCCTTTTCTCCATGTAGGCTGCATGCAGCCTACATGGAGAAAATGGTCTCCCCATAGGCGCCTGGCTGGGCGCCGTCCCCACCAATCACAACGCGGGAAGGTAAGTTTCTGTAAAAAAAATATTATTTAACCCCCCCCCCCCGCACGAACCCCCGCCAACCCTCCACCCGCCTCCGCCACCGGCGAGTCATGCCGGCCGCGACTGGAAGAAGGTGAAAGTGTCCGGTGGAACCGAAAAGTGGATTCAGGATGTGAGGTACCTGCAAGCAGAGGGGATAGAGTCTATGCCACTCAGGATTGACCAGGAGGCACGGGAGACGAATGCCCACCAATGTCGGAGATGCAGGAAAGTTGACGGTGCCCTTGAAGTTGCAGCTGTATGGAAAAGGCAACGCAGAGGAGGACCAGGAGCCGTGCACGAGCTGTCCCACGTCGGATGTCAAGAGCCAAGGGGTCAGTGTCCGGCAAGGGCACCAACAAGCCCTGGCAACGGCAACCAACGTAGTTGAAGAAAAAGGTGCAGTGTCAGGACCAGCAAGTCTAAGTGACTCACCACGAGCAGGTAAGTCAGAGCAGGCCCCAAGCAAGCAGGGGAGCCCACTGGAGCCAAAGAAGACCCTTGAGAGGACCCACGGTCCGAAGGCACAGGAGTCACAAGCGGACCTCGAGCAACTCACCAAAGGATACAGGCCCACGGTGCAAAGGATGCGATGTAGGCAAAGATCCTGGCTGCAGGAACTGCTTGAGTTTGGAGCTTCTTGGAGCCCGAAGATCTCTGGTAGTCAACAAGCCTTGGCAACGACAAGTCGACGCGATGCACAGGGGTTCTGTTCCAGTGGTTCTGACGAGGGATAATGGCCTCAAACTCGGTGAAAAGACAGTGCAGGCCTCGAGGGAGTTGCATAAGCACCACCTGTTTTGCTGAGCCTTTCGGAGTCCGTGGTAGCCCAGGATAAGCAGACCGGTCAGCTGCGTTGCGGTGCCTGCAGATGCAGGGGAGTGACTCCTTCACTCCAAGGGAGATTCCTTCGGGTGTCTTGGATGTCCACAGGTCCTGTGAAGAACCTGTATGGAGCACAGGCACAGACGTTCCACCAGACTTGCAGGACGACGAGACCAGGAGCAGCAGGAATCTTCCCAGTTGCAGTCTCAGTTCCCAACACGAAGTCCAGTGAGGTCCAGAGGGCCCAGACAGTTGAAGTTTAAGTGGTATGTGATCTGAATCTTGTCCCATGATGAATCTAGGACCTACTCATAGGTAAGCTCTGAAGTACCCTACAGAAAGGGTTGGAACGATTCAGGAGTCCCTCTCAGTGGAGGGGCTAGTGGGGAGGATATTTCCATGTCCTTTGACAAGTTTTGTGCCAGAGCTGGAGCCAATGGCTCCCTGAACTGGTTTGGACTGGAGTATGCAAGGAGGGCACCAAATGTGCCCTTCAAGCAGTCTGAGTGGCGCTTACAAGCGCCCCCACCCTCTCCCAATACACTAAGTCCTGCCTGGGAGGTGGTCACACCTCCCTGTGACAGAATACCTATTGTCCTGCCTTCCTCTGCTTGAGCTTAGCTCAGCAGCAGGAGGGCAGAATCGTGTCTCTGGTCGGCAGCAGCCATAGTTTGCTGTCCGGGTTTAGAAGACTGGCACCGGGAGCACTGAGGGCCTCCCGGAGGAGCTTTACAGTGCATGGAATCATACCTGATTCCAACATGTTTGATACCAAACACGACAGGGTTAGTTACAGCCAGTTTAGAGATGGTCATTGCGTAATGATGCACGGCCACTCTATGTATCTGAATGGCTGATGCACTTACAACCCAGGAGAATAGACTCCGAAGGTTGTAGGGGTGTCCTGCTCATGCAGGGGCACCCTCACACTTAGAATCGAGCACCTGCCTTCAGGATTGAAAGGCCTGCATTAGGGGTCACTTATAGGTTTTAAGTGTAGTGACCTTAGATAGAGGGAAACTTATAGCTGTCGTAAGTGGTGCTAGCACCAGCTTACACAGTCTGCAATGGCAGACCTGGATTCACAATTTGAGTGGTCTCTCATGGGTGGCATAACACATGCTTCAGCCCATGGGAGACCCCTGGTGTACCAATGCCCTGGGTACCTAAGTACCATATACTAGGGACTTATCAGGGTACACCAGTAGCCAATCTGGAGTGTACCTTAGTACTCACCATGTTCAATTTAGGGAAGAAGCACAGAGACTGGGGTCCTGATTAGCAGGATCCCAGTCAGACTGGTCAGTAAAACATAATGACACCAGCAAAAAGTGGGGGTGACCATGAAAGCAGATCCTACTTTCCTACAATACTGCACCGCAGAAGCCAAGTCAACCCTTCTATCACTGCATAATGTTTGCTAAGAGCTATTGGTCACTGATGAAGGCTGCCTGATGAGAGGCCCACGACTAGTGCTCCATGACAGCCTACAACAAAAAGCTGTCCTTCTTGCTCACGGGGTGCACCAAGGTGTTGTCAAGTCAAAGAATAGGCTGCGGAGTAAGGCCATGTTTCCAGGTTCATACCAGAGTGGAAGAGGCTGTACGGCAATGCTCAGACTGCCAGGCCACCAGCCAACCTGATACCCAGGCTCTAGTCATCACGGAGGAAGGTCTGACCGTTCCATGGCAGCGTGTCAGTACAGACTTCGAGAGCCTCCCGGATGGCTCCCACATGCTCATTGATGTGGATGACTATTCAAGGTATCCTGAAGTAGAGATTGTCTCAACCACTGCTGCCTCTGAAGTCATCCCTAAAATGGAGAAGCTAATGGCCACCCTTGGTGTGTTTGGGGACATTCGCACAGATATGGACATCAGTGGGTTGAGTACCTTCGCTCCAGAGCCACCAAACACCGTCGCATCACGCCCTGGCGGCCCAAGGCAAACGGAGAGGTAAAGTGCCTGGTGAGGACCCTAACGACGGTGATCCGCATTGCGGTGGCTGAGACTACCAACAGTGAGCAGTCCATATACAACTTCTTCCGGGAATACTGTCTCACACTACATTCTACAACCGGCATCGCCCCAAGCAAGCCATGTTTCGGGCGGACATTGACAGATACTATTCCCCATCATCCTTTGTGGGCGCATCAACCGAATCCCCCAAATCGCTATGAGTCCAAACGAGCTCACAACAGTCAGTATGCTTCGCGGAAACGGAGAGCCAAACAAGCCATCTTTTGACTCGGAGACAAGGTCCTAGTGAAAGACCGCCATCCGGGGGGCAAGTTCCACCTACTTTTTAAGATGGACCCTTGGACTGTCACTGAGATCAAGGGCACTATGGTGACTGCCGTGAGAGGAGCAGAGAGTGTTACCAGAAACGTGCCTCAGTTTAAAAGAGCCCTCCCATCTCCTGCTCCAGGGCTGAATAATTACGACCAGCTGGAAGGAGGATTAGCGGATGGCATGTCCGACATTCTGAATCTGTCAGTCCACCTAGTACGCCTCTGCATCCACTGACCACATCTTCCCCAAGTGCTCTCCTGGCCTCCTGCATGCTAAGCCAGGCAACGTCCAGTATTCCGTACACAGAGAGGTCCTCTCCAACAGCCTCCACCCGGAGTGGTGGAGGTCGGTACCTCCTACAGCCCAATCCTGAGCCGTCCCAGCGGTATGCTGAATTTCTGACTGATTGACGCGGTACAGGAGTGGCGGCCGCTGCAAAACTCAAGTGGGTAGGAGGAAATGGGACAGAGATTAAGAAAATAATAAAAATATTTAAAAATCTTACCTGTTTTGCCACCGACCCTGCCGCCTGCCTCTGTGCTCCTCTTCTGTCCTAATGATGTCCCAGCAGTCTCTGGGACACCAGCACAGGCTCCCCACCTAATCTCAGCGTTGCTGTCAATAGCATGTAGAAGCGCCAGGATTGGTCTGAGCGGCTCGGTTTGTCGCTCAGACCGTGCCTGGGAGTCTGTGCTGTTTCTCCAACCCAGCTATGCTACACAGCTGGGTTGTAGAAACCTATGTGCACATGATGGTTTGGCTGGCCTAAGACGGCCGGCTAAACCGTCATGCGCACTTACAATGCTGCACTACTCTTCCCCTGCTGTCATCATGGCCCCGCACAGACTTGGCTGGTTCTAGCGGGGAAATAAAAATAAAATGATAATAAATTGGTTTTATTATCATTTTATTTTTTCAGCGGGGGCGACGCTCCTCCACCATAGCGGAGGAGCCGCTGCTGCGGTGCAGGCCTGTGACTTTGGCCTGTGAACAGTTCTGATAGCACCAAAGAGTATTCTTTTATTGATACTGGTATTAACACAATGTTTACACTGTTTGATATATGTCTTTTCAATTCTTTGGTAAAGGAGGAATGTAGTGTTGAGATGCGCTAGCCAACACCATGTGGGGTGCCCGAGGGATGGGGATTTTGGGTTATTACCCCGAAGGCGTAATTGGTTTTGGTTTGGTCCAACACTCACATCAGATGAAGAATAAATAGCCCGTGAGAAATAGGCGTGGTCAGTTTGGAGACCAGAAGCAGATAACAACCGTGTGCGTCTCCATTTATTAAAGTTGCCGCGCTGCCGCTCCACTACAGAGCCCTCCACTCAAAATCCAGTTTCATTTAAAAAAAAAAAAAAAAAACGACTTCCTACACCCCTAATATTATTCAAAAACTTTGACATCCTCCAAAACAAATCTTATAGGAGGGAGGCGACCAGTTAAAAATCTGGTTCATATGGGCTTTATAAACTTGTTAAAAAAACCAACAATTTCTTTAGGTGCTATTCCACTGCGGGGTAAAAAAACAAGGAGGCACCTCACGTAAGATAACACCATGTGCCTAATTGGATCGCAATTCCAAAGAGCTACTGCTTTCATCAAATGCGTTTCTCCTTTTCGCAGGGAAAAACAACCCCCCCAAAACATTTTTCAAAGCACAGGGGGAGGGGAGCGAACATACATACTCCTAACTATAGTGTCAGGCCCTCACAAAAAGAGTGTTGAACTACACTCAAATTGCCATTCATTTCACCACTCAACTAAAAATGCATCAAGGGACCTGCTGAAAAAATCTTTAATAATCCAGACCCTGGTGCATGATTAAAAACAAATGAACGTGTTCTGAGCAAAATTCATCAGTGGCATACATGGTTCAATGCCATAAAAAAATAAGGCAGTTTTATCACGGCTAAAGGTCCATTATTACATCACCAAATTTGTGCACTGCAGAGAGAGTCCACCGGGTGACACCGATTACAGCTCTTTTATGCGGTGACGGCGGTCTCATCCTTCCAAAACACAGTGCTTAATTTGAGCCGGTGGTTTCAGGTGCTCGGCACCGGCACTTAATTGTTGACAACTGGCATTTATGACAGCTGCCACATGGTGGCACTGTTTGTATAATTTAGAGATGAGCAGAACAGCAATTGTTTATTAATTAAGCATGCATTAAAAACAACGAATACCTGCTGCCCAAGCTATTTTTATAGCTCTGGGGGCCTGGAATAGTCTGAACTGTCACGCTTGTAGCAGTGTGCTGGTTAGTAGTTGTGTAGGTACTGTCATTGGCAATGCTGGCAGTGGCAGTAAGTGATGTAAGCTGCAGAGGCTTCCTGACTAGAGCCCTGGCACTTATTTTATTTTTTTCACAAATTAAGCATTGCCAAAACAGGAGTCCACAAAAAAAGAGCAGCCAGATACGGTAGATCATATTTAAGTTGAGAAACTTCCCACCCCTAGCTCATCACTGCCAATAATGAGAGCATGACGTCGTGTCTTTGTAATATTACTGCTAAAGCACCTGCTGTCTTCTGGCACCCTGACAAATGACCACAAGAGGGCACCCCAGTGCAAACAATTGCCTCAAAAAGGTCTTGCGTGTGAGAACGGGGGCACTCCGATAACATAATTTCATTTTGTCAGATGGATGCAGGGCTTTAAGTGGGAAAAAAAAACTGTGGGTGCTCTAAAAGGGGCGTGGCAAATTTCTTAAAGGGGTGTGGCCTATCCGAGTAGGGGCGTGGTCTAAATCAAGATAACTAGCATTGTGTGCTTAAGAAAATCATGAAGTCGCATCCAGCAAAGGATAATAAAATAGGCAAAAAGGTATATTTATTAAGTATAAGCCATAAAATACCAAACACTTTAAAAAACATGTAAAAATTATTTACATTACTTAGAAATCTATTGCAGGATTTCCCAAAACCCTTGAAGATATTCACTGTGTCTATTTTGCTGGGGTTTCTCACAACAATTTTCTTCAGCAGACCTTCTACCTTTTGCCAGGCAACTCTTTACATACAGCTTTGCGTCAATGTTTCAAATGGAGGACCATTGAGTTTTACCCATAAGCATGAAGAAATGGTCTCTACAAGATTGCGCACAGGCGCTGCGGTGGCAGGCCTGAGACACCATTTTAGGGCTACTCATGTGGGTGGCACAATCAGTGCTGCAGGCCCACTAGTAGCATTTGAATTACCCGCCCCGGCACACTTAGTGCATTTTACTAGGGACCTACTGGTAAAACAAATATGCCAATCATGGATAACCAATCACAGTAATAATTTAACCAGGGAGCACTTGCACTTTGGCACTGATCAGCAGTGGCAAAGTGCCCAAAGCATCTAAACCAGCAAAACGAAATCCCTCACAGTGTCAAAATGTAGGAGGTAGAGGCAAAAAGTCAGGGGAAACCACGCCAAGGATGCCAGGTCTAACAGTCACACACGACTTAATTACATCAGTGTTAGTAAACATAGGAAGAGCAGAGCAATGTGAAAGTAGATGAAAATGAAACTCAGAGGGGTCCGTCTGGGTCGGCTTTACTATTGACTTGAGATATCTACTTACTTCTGAATTGTGCCTGAACATTTTCAATGCAGCCACAAGTTACATTACACAAGATCATATACATTTTCGAGGACTGGGGGCACAGTGAGATTAAGTCTTAATCTCACTGTGCCCCCAGTCCACCCAAAAATGTATATGATCTTGTGTAATGTAACTAGTGCTCATGTAGCTCACGTAAAGCGCTCCAATACGTTCGGGTCGAGACAGAGCTATATTAAACTGTAATAATATATATATATATATATATATATATATATATATATATATATATATATATATATATCACACAAAGTTTCTCCTTACTGAGAGGCCACCGACCCTGGCAGGGCGGTCTCGGCGATGCAGGAACGGAGCAACCTGCTTCTGACTCAACAGCGCAATGAAATGCCAAGACTCGACATCGGAGACAGCAGGGCTCTTTATTAGACATAGGGCAGCAGATTTCAATCACTTCCAGACGCGTTTCGGCTGATTAGCCTTAATCATTGGGGGATGGGTTGTATTGCCATGTGGTCAGGTTATTAAAGGTACATACCTCTGAACATTATAGTCCAAAAATCCTTCGTTACCCATAATGCACCAACAGGGAAAATTCACGTCAGTTCAGGGTGCAGTGCATTACGATGTACAATACTTTTTGGGCTTGTTGCCTGCACTTTGCACAATGTTCCAAATACGTACTCCCAAGGTGCCCTTTTAATCTGCACTGCCACAGATAATGAAAGTCCACAAGAGCTCCGGCCTCCGGTGTCATCAAGAAGTGGTGGAATACCCTTCTCAACTCCCTTACTCGCCTTTCATTATAGTCGGGTAAATCCTTTATTCCATCTCTGGATAAGGCGAGCGAGTCATGCCCCCGAATTAGAATCACACAAAGTTTCTCCTTACTGAGAGGCCACCGACCCTGGCAGGGCGGTCTCGGCGATGCAGGAACGGAGCAACCTGCTTCTGACTCAACAGCGCAATGAAATGCCAAGACTCGACATCGGAGACAGCAGGGCTCTTTATTAGACATAGGGCAGCAGATTTCAATCACTTCCAGACGCGTTTCGGCTGATTAGCCTTAATCATTGGGGGATGGGTTGTATTGCCATGTGGTCAGGTTATTAAAGGTACATACCTCTGAACATTATAGTCCAAAAATCCTTCGTTACCCATAATGCACCAACAGGGAAAATTCACGTCAGTTCAGGGTGCAGTGCATTACGATGTACAATACTTTTTGGGCTTGTTGCCTGCACTTTGCACAATGTTCCAAATACGTACTCCCAAGGTGCCCTTTTAATCTGCACTGCCACAGATAATGAAAGTCCACAAGAGCTCCGGCCTCCGGTGTCATCAAGAAGTGGTGGAATACCCTTCTCAACTCCCTTACTCGCCTTTCATTATAGTCGGGTAAATCCTTTATTCCATCTCTGGATAAGGCGAGCGAGTCATGCCCCGAATTAGAATCACACAAAGTTTCTCCTTACTGAGAGGCCACCGACCCTGGCAGGGCGGTCTCGGCGATGCAGGAACGGAGCAACCTGCTTCTGACTCAACAGCGCAATGAAATGCCAAGACTCGACATCGGAGACAGCAGGGCTCTTTATTAGACATAGGGCAGCAGATTTCAATCACTTCCAGACGCGTTTCGGCTGATTAGCCTTAATCATTGGGGGATGGGTTGTATTGCCATGTGGTCAGGTTATTAAAGGTACATACCTCTGAACATTATAGTCCAAAAATCCTTCGTTACCCATAATGCACCAACAGGGAAAATTCACGTCAGTTCAGGGTGCAGTGCATTACGATGTACAATACTTTTTGGGCTTGTTGCCTGCACTTTGCACAATGTTCCAAATACGTACTCCCAAGGTGCCCTTTATATATCAACTCCCTTCCTAATGCATCTAGAGTTATTATATTCAGTGGCTGGGTGGTTTATTGGTATTTTCCCGCGCTGGCACAAGTCCTTCTGAAGGCTCACAGGCTCACAGGTTGTGTGTGCGAGCACCGGCGCTAGAGTGTATGCCAACGTCGGTATGTATTTCATGTGTTATTGTTCATCCTATGTGTGATTTGACATGTGTGGTTCCACGTTATCACATATGTGTTACTGTAAACGTTATTTATTAGGCGATCAGTAAACAGAAGCAGACACCTGGACGGACTAACACACAGAAGGGAATATAATGTAAATGAAACGACCCATGGATGGATAAACTGACTGATGGGTGGACGGTCGGTTGGTTAGAAATAGACATATGATTGAGAAAAAGACGGGCAGGTATGTATCTAGAGAAATCAGACAGGTTTTTGAGGCATAGAGATGACGGGCCGACAGGGGCAGGGCTGCACTGGTAGTGGTAGTGTCACTGCTGCTGGATTCTGTTGTAGACCCTCGTCCCTCGCTTGCTTTAAGGCAGAGCAGGGTCACACTGGTTGCTGGAGAAATCTTGCTGCAGGCCGTAAAAGCAGGGTCGTGCCGGTTCTAACCAGCTGTTGTTGTGCCGATGGCTGGCACGATGACGTAGGTGGTGCTGCGTGTTCAAAGAGAAGGGAAATCCCGAGAGAAAGTGTCTCTCTTCAAAGGATTTCCCTTCCTGCTACAATGACATCACGCCTTAAGCAGTGCGCGCGCATGCTCACCAGAAACACCAAACAAAAACCGGGACGTCTGGTCACCCTACCTTTGACCTTTGAGGCCCGAAAATAGAGCACCCCAGAGACCCCTTTTGAGGCCCCCCAAAAAAAACTGGGGGTGCTCAGACCCCCACAGACCCCCCCCCCACTTAAAGCCCTGGATGGATGGCTATGAAAATTCTTGCTACGAAGACTACAACTTCCAGAATGCAGTATTTTTTTTTAAATGAAAGCCTAGAAAAGAACATTTGGTTTACTGGCGACACGGCGTCATCTGGCAGTCGTATTTATCATGGCAGTGTTTTGTGGCTCAATTATATTGCCTGTGTGTGGGTATGTGTACTTGCCGCCATGTGTCTGGTGGTCCAGTACAGAGTCTTTAGGCCTTAAATTAAAGCCCATGGCTCTGACCCACAGGGCAGCTCGTGTCAACCTTCATACGTTTATCTGGCTCAGCCATCTGTTCGCTGTAACCTAGCGCTCTGAATCTCAGAGAAGGCGCGTCTTAGCCCATCGACGAGCGTGAGGAAGCAGGGCTTTTTTTCTGGCGAGAGGTTGCTCGCCTTGGAATGTTCTGGAAGACGGCAGCGTCGGGCGTCTCCTGTCTTTCAGAATGGCCATACAAACGCTCCTGT
The DNA here is from genome assembly GCA_963921515.1 of Calotriton arnoldi. Lineage (NCBI taxonomy): Eukaryota > Metazoa > Chordata > Amphibia > Caudata > Salamandridae > Calotriton > Calotriton arnoldi. Next base: position 3,000,972 of record CAWUFW010001238.1, read on the forward strand.
TTTAAGTAGCCACTTCTGGCATTGACAGTGCGTCGGTATCTTCATTTTGTATGTTAGGGCTACACAAAGCAATCGATTGCTTGTGTTCATTTGTAGAGCCGCAGAATGGCACAGTGAGCTGAATGTTCACCACTGACACATGCAGTGATCTGAAGGCCACAGCTTGATTTCTGGCTGGACTGGCTCAGCCTTCTATCCTTCTGAGGTTGGTAAATTGAATTGTACACCATGGCATTGGGTAATTCACAGCACCTAGAAACAAAAGAAGTGCAGTCTTGTAAAGTAGCAGGCCCTAGGCCCACATACTAAGTAGAATACTTACACAAACACTAGTGTGATGGGTGCATAACTGGCCCAGGGCACGTGCGTCCGGCCCATTTTATTATCAGAGTTATCTGATTGGCGACGCCTGTGTTGGATGGGTGGGGGATGTTAGCAGGGTCCTTAGGGAGGGGCGGCAGCATGACGTGTCCTGCAGGACACTACTAGTCTGATCTCTATTTAAAAAAACAAGGTATATTTGCGCGTTGATATGCTCTTTGACTGATCACCACTGCTTCTAAAGCACGTTACCCCCATGTTCACTCACCCTCGTCATAATCATTATGAGGAGGTTTAACCTCCCACCCAGGACATGGGTCTAGCAAACAAAAAAGGTAAACAGGAAAGTGCAAACACATGATCCCTTCCTGCTGCCTATGAGGCTATGCACTTCACAACACTTTACACCCAGATTTACAAATTCTTTCCATCGGGTTTGCATTGCTTTTTTAATGCAAACCTGATGTGAAGAGTTGTGTTGGTATTTACAATCCAATGCAAATTGCGATCTGCGTTTTATGGTAACCAAAAGAAACGCGAAGCTGCGCAACGTGCTTCCTTGCGTTACTTTGCATCTAGGGGGCGTTTCATGAGCGTCGCATGGGCTTTCAACAATGAACCACCCATGCATTTTGATGCGAATTCCTATTGACAAAGAATCACAGGCAGGATTTGTGCCAAAACCCTACCTTTCAGTGGCATAGCAAAACTCGAGGGGGCCCCCTGTAAAGAACATGGAGTGGCCCCCTCCGAACTCACTCAGGAGCTCTCAGAACTGGGTACTGTGCTGAGTGGCACCCCTGGAGTTCAGGGCCCCCCGCACTGCGGGGGCTGCTGGGGTCTTTGTTACGCCGCTGCTGAATCTCCTTCAGGTAGGCATAATGAGGAGAAATGTTTTAATTTCTCCTCCTTTTCCCCCTCTTTGCATGTGTGCAGCATTCTACAGCACACATACAAAGAGAGAAATGCCTTAAAGCATATTTTTTGAACAGGAAGGGGTCCTTCCTGTACAAAAGCAATGCTTACCACAACACAGATACCCTTGCACTGTGGCACAAGGGTATCTGTGTTGGTGCGTGGCAGCATAAAGTGTGCCAGTGCAGGGAGGGAGCAGAACAGCTCCACATCTTAGCAGCTATGGCTCGTTCTGCTCGCTCCCATTAACACAATGCAGCAATTTGTCTTGCTGCGTTGCATGGTTTATTAGTAAATATTGCCCTTTGTGCTTTTTCTGTCCTCTTCGTAGGTGTGTCTGGTAAGCTTTCACCCTTTTATGTGTTTTCTTTCAGGTTTTGCTGGAATGGCTGCCACCTCTACTTTGAAGCTGTTTAGGCAGCCGGGGGCTCCACGTGCCGTTGGGTTGTGGCCTTCACAGACACTGCTGGAGCTGTGCTTCACATTGGGCGAAATGGTGCAAAGACACAGAAACCTCAACTAAAGTGTAAAATTACGCTGTAGTAAGACATGTTAGTAGGTCAAAACCAATCAATCCACACCTCGCCAATACAAAAGACATCTAACCCCTATACCACTCTTGAACCACCCCATTGTCCAATATACCATGCAACACAACCATCCACGCTCACCAACCCAAACTCGTCTTAAACACACCGCACTGTCCAATCTGTTCATGATTTGCTCTTAAACTCCAAGCCTGTTGCTTGCAGTGCTTTTGTGTTTTTTTGCACAATTTTTGTAGCATGAATTCCAAAATTCAAAGTGGACATGAGGATGCAGTTTGCGGTTGTTGGAAATGGCCCTTTTTGCAGGGTTATCCCCAAACTTTTTGCTTCTTCCTCCTATTTTTTCCTGACCTATTTGTGTTGGTTTTAGGACTCTGGGCACTTTACCACTACTAATCAGTGCTAAAGTGCATATGCTCTCTGTGTAAATTGTGTAGTGGATTGGTGTTTCCATGATTGGATATTTGATTTACTTGTTAGTCCCTAGTAAAGTGCACTGAGTGTGCCAGGGCCGGTAAATCAAATGCTACTAGTGGGCCTGCAGCACTGATTGTGCCACCCACGTGAGTAGCCCTGAAAAGGTACCTGTTAGACTTGGCATCTTTTGGCTTGTTACCCCTGAGTTTTTGCTTTCTGACCTCCCGGTTTTGACTCTGATTTGCTGGTGTAACGGTTCTGCGCGCTTTTCGCACTGCTGATCAGTGGTAAAGCGCAGGTGCTCCTATGGTAAATTGTGTTATGGATTGGTGTTTCCATGATTGGATATTTGATTTACCTGTTAGCCACTAGTAAAGTGCACTGCGTGTGCCAGAGCCGGTGAAACAATTGATGGACAGAATGCAGAACAATGTCATACATTCACCCCAGAACAGAGATCTGGGCCTAAATCCATCGTTTTTTGCTCACCATGCCATTCCAGTTTGGACCCAGCCATATGCAAATCAGTCTTGACCCTGCGCCCAATGGGAACAGTCCAGCCCGAACTGCCAGGCCAGGTCCTCCCTGGACTGGAAACAAGCATCCTAGGACCGGTTTCGGGCTTTCAGCCCTCATCAGCCAGGATAGCTTGACTCCAGTGGCATGGAGAGCACGGGACCCACGCCTGGGCATACCCGTCCCACTCGGGGTGACAAATGCAAAAACAACAATTGATGGACAGAATGCAGAACAATGTCGTACATTCACCCCAGTACAGAGATCTGGGCCTAAATCCATCGTTTTTGCTCACCATGCCATTCCAGTTTGGACCCATCCATATGCAAATCAGTCTTGACCCTGCGCCCAATGGGAACAGTCCAGCCCGAACTGCCAGGCCAGGTCCTCCCTGGACTGGAAATAAGCATCCTAGGACCGGTTTCGGGCTTTCAGCCCTCATCAGCCAGGATAGCTTGACTCCAGTGGCATGGAGAGCACGGGACCCACGTCTGGGCATACCCGTCCCACTCGGGGGTGACAAATGCAAAAACAACAATTGATGGACAGAATGCAGAACAATGTCGTACATTCACCCCAGTACAGAGATCTGGGCCTAAATCCATCGTTTTTTTGCTCACCATGCCATTCCAGTTTGGATCCAGCCATATGCAAATCAGTCTTGACCCTGCGCCCAATGGGAACAGTCCAGCCTTGCTCACTGTGCCACTGGATTCAAGCTAGCCTGGCTGAAGAAGGGTGACATACCCTGAAACCGGTCCCAGGATGCTTGTTTCCGGTCCAGGGAGGACCTGGCCTGGCAGTTCGATCTGGACTGTTCCCATGGGGCACAGGGTCAAGACTGATTTGCATATGGCTGGGTCCAAACTGGGGTGGCGTAGTGGGCAAAAGAACGATGGATTTAACCCAGATCTTTTGACTGGGGAGAATGTTTGCATTGTCAGCATTCCGTCCATCATTTGTTTGCTGTAACACTTTTTGCCCTAAGTGGGATGGGTATGCCCAGACGTGGGTCCCTTGCTCACTGTGCCACTGGATTCAAGCTAGCCTGGCTGAAGAAGGGTGACATACCCTGAAACCGGTCCCAGGATGCTTGTTTCCGGTCCAGGGAGGACCTGGCCTGGCAGTTCGGTCTGGACTGTTCCCATGGGGCACAGGGTCAAGACTGATTTGCATATGGCTGGGTCCAAACTGGGGTGGCGTAGTGGGCAAAAGAACGATGGATTTAACCCAGATCTTTTGACTGGGGAGAATGTTTACATTGTCAGCATTCCGTCCATCATTTGTTTGCTGTAACACTTTTCGCCCTAAGTGGGATGGGTATGCCCAGACGTGGGTCCCTTGCTCACTGTGCCACTGGATTCAAGCTAGCCTGGCTGAAGAAGGGTGACATACCCTGAAACCGGTCCCAGGATGCTTGTTTCCGGTCCAGGGAGGACCTGGCCTGGCAGTTCGGTCTGGACTGTTCCCATGGGGCACAGGGTCAAGACTGATTTGCATATGGCTGGGTCCAAACTGGGGTGGCGTAGTGGGCAAAAGAACGATGGATTTAACCCAGATCTTTTGACTGGGGAGAATGTTTGCATTGTCAGCATTCCGTCCATCATTTGTTTGCTGTAACACTTTTCGCCCTAAGTGGGATGGGTATGCCCAGACGTGGGTCCCTTGCTCACTGTGCCACTGGATTCAAGCTAGCCTGGCTGAAGAAGGGTGACATACCCTGAAACCGGTCCCAGGATGCTCGTTTCCGGTCCAGGGAGGACCTGGCCTGGCAGTTCGGTCTGGACTGTTCCCATGGGGCACAGGGTCAAGACTGATTTGCATATGGCTGGGTCCAAACTGGGGTGGCGTAGTGGGCAAAAGAACGATGGATTTAACCCAGATCTTTTGACTGGGGGAGAATGTTTGCATTGTCAGCATTCCGTCCATCATTTGTTTGCTGTAACACCCGGGGGCCTGCAGCACTGGTTGTGCCACCCCCGTGAGAAGCCCTGAAAACGGTAACTCAGACCTGCCATTGCAGAGTCTGCGCACAGTTTGTAACTGCCATGTCGACTTGGCCAGTGCACACACTGGCCGGTCCCTAACCTTCCCTTTTCTTACATGTCAGGCACCCCTCAGGTAGGCCCAAGGTACCCCTGTGGGCAGGGTGCAATGTATGTGAAAGGTAGGACATGCCCCGGTGTGTGTGGCATGTCCTAATAGTGAATTACAGCCAATTTAGTTTTTCACTATTGCAAGGCTACCAGTTCCCCATAGGCCAGAATGGGAGGTTTGTTCATAACATCTTATGAACATAACTGGCCCAGGGAATTCGGTAAGAAAATGAAGTTTCGTATGCCTGAACTCAGAATCTAAAGATGCCTCTTTTAGTGAAGGTGATTTTTACATTCTGTGTTTGAAAATACCACTTTTGGAAAGTGGGTATTTTCTTGCTCAGTCATCCCGTGTGCCTCTGCTGGAATATGGATTGCCTGTCTGGGTTTTGGATGACAGAAGGCTGGGGGAGCAGGAGGGGCGCCAGATGGTCTAGGTAGGTCAGGAAAGGGCTGAAGAGACCTGGGTTACGATGGGGGAAGGGGGAGGAGATTTCCTTGCACCTCAAAGGGCCTGCTCTGCCTCTGACAAATGCCGTCTCCACCTCCTGCCAGGAATTCACAACAGAGAAGGCAGACCTGGTTCTGACCAGGCACAGGCCCTCTCTGCCTAAGAGATCAAAGGATTTTTGGACATAAATGCTGGGTCCCAGACTCCTGAACTTTAGAACTCATCTGGAACAAGAAGACTGCCAAGAAGAAGAGCCGGAGAAGATGCGAAAAGGAACGACTGCTTTGCTGTGTGCTTTGCTGGGCTGACCTGCAGTGGCTGCTTCTGTCTTGGGCAGTGAAAGGCCTGGACTGGACTTTCTGCAACCTAATTTGTGAGTCTCTCCAAGGGCTTGAGGTAGAGCTTGCCCCCTGTTCACGAAGTCTCAGGGACAGCAAAAACTTCAAGTTCTTCGACCTGCAGCACTGGGGACTGTGTGTTTTGTGCTGCCACCCGAAGAACACCAACTCGACGACGTCTACGACGCCACTGCCGACAACGTGTCCTGTTGGCACCGCCGCAACGCCGCACCGCGACCCTGGTCTCACCGACGATGCCTGTTGATGCCGCCACCGAGCCGCTGCTCGCACCGCGACCTGTGGGCACCGCACTCCGCACCGCCTTGCTTCACGAGGACGCCTTGGCCTGCCTGACGCCGCCACTTCCCGCCGAGATCGACGCCGCTGCTTGCACCGTGGTTCGGGGGCACCGCTCGTAAGTTACACGACGCACCGCCCTCATCCCACACCGCAGCCTTGGCCTACCGACGCCGGCGCCATCGACTCCAGTTCGTCAGCCGACGACAGCGCTTCAGCAACGACGACGCCGCTGCTTGCACCATGACCTGCCAGCACCGTGACGAGCACCGCCTTCATCTCGCACCGTGACCCTGGTCTCACCGACGACGCCATCTGACTCCGCCACCGAGCCACTGCTCGCACCGCGATCTGAGGGCACCGCACGCTGCACTGCTGCACTTCGCACCGCAGCACCCGGCGCCTGCCGACGCAAGCATTCTGTGTTTGCAAAATACCACTTTTAGAAAGTAGGTATTTTCTTGCTCAGTCATCCTGTGTGCCTCTGTTGGAATGTGGATTGCCTATCTGGGTTTTGGATGACAGAAGGCTGGGGAGCAGGAGGGCTCCAGATAGTCTAGGTGGGTCAGGAAAGGGCTGAATAGACCTGGGCTGCAATGGGGGAAGGGGAGGAGATTTCCTTGCACCTCAAAGGGCCTGGTCTGCCTCTGACAATGCCGTCTCCACCTCCTGCCAGGAAATCACACCAGAGAAGGCAGAACTGGTTCTGGCTGGGCACAGACACTCTCTGCCTAAGAGATCAAAGGATTTTGGGATATAAATATTGGGGCCCAGACCCCTGAACTTTAGAACTCTTTTGGATCAAGAAGACTGCCAAGAAGAAGAGCCGGAGAAGCTGTGAGGAGGAACTACCACTTTGCTGTGTGCTTTGCTGTGATGGCCTGCAGTGGCTGCTTCTGTCTTGGGCAGTGAAAGGCCTGGACTGGACTTTCTGCAATCTACTTTTGTGAGTTTCTCCAAGGGCTTGAGGTAGAGCTTGCCCCCTATTCAAGAAGTCTCAGGAACAGCAAAGACTTCAAGTTCTTCTGCCCTCAGCACTGGGGACTGTGTGTTTTGTGCTGCAACAGAAGAAAAGCAACTCGACGACGTCGACGACGCTGCTGCCGACTCAGTGTCCCGAAGGCACCGCCGCACCGCGACCCTGGTCTCACCGACGACGCCTGCTGACGCCGCCACCGAGCCGCTGCTCGCTCCGCGACCTGTGGGCACCGCACTCCGCACCGCTTCGCGACGATGCCTTGGCACCGCAGAGGGCACCGCCGCAATGCGACCCTGGTCTCACCGAAGACGCCTGCTGATGCCGCCTCCGAGCCGCTGCTCGCACCGCGACCTGTGGGCCCCGCACTCCGCACCGCTTCGCGACGAAGCCTTGGCACCGCAAAGGGCACCGCCGCAACGCCGCACCGCGACCCTGGTCTCACCGACGATGCCTGCTGATGCCGCCACCGAGCCGCTGCTCGAACCGTGACCTGTGGGCACCGCACTCCGCACCGCCTCGCTTCACGACGACGCCTTGGTATCCCCGACGACGTTGCTCCACGCCGAAATCTACGCCGCTGCTTGCACCGTGGTTGGAGGGCACCGCTCGTAAAGTTACACGACGCACCGCCCTCATCCCACACCGCAGCCTTGGCCTACCGACGCCGGCGCCATCGACTCCAGTTCATCAGCCAACGACAGCGCGCTTCAGCAACGACGACGCCGCTGCTTGCACCGTGACCTGCCAGCACCGTGACGAGCACCGCCTTCATCTCGCACCGCGACCCTGGTCTCACCGATGACGCCATCTGACACCGCCACCGAGCCGCTGCTCGCACCGCGACCTGAGGGCACCGCTGCACTTCGCACCGCAGCACCCGATGCCTGCCGACGCCAGCGCTCCTGACTCCATCAGAGAGGAGATCGACCTGCAACGCGTGTGACTTCGAGGGCCCCGACGACTCCTGCACCGACCTCCTGCACCGACGCCTGCAGACGCTGTGTTTTCGGAAGCTCAACGAGAGGTCATCGACGCCCTGCATTTCTAAAAGGTACTGTTTGCGGGTCTTCCTGACACCGTAGCTGGCCAGCGACGCCGCGGTCAGCCAGAACTGTTTGGATTTGTTTGCTCACGACGCCGTGATAGCCCCGGACGGAGCTATCGACATCAAGGAACTGTGTTTCAAGCGTATTTTGATAATTGAAGAGTTTTGAGTACTGTATTGTGGATTTTTTATCGTTTTTGGTCTTGTCTTAAGTATATAAAAATATTGGATATTTTTCTAAACTGGTGTGGTGTCCTTTTTGTAGTGCTTACACTGTGTTACTGTTGGTTATGTGCGAATGCTTTACACACTGCCTCTAAGATAAGCCTGACTGCTCGTGCCAAGCTACCAAGGGGGTGAGCAGGGGTTATTTTAGGAGTGTAGCTCCCTTATCCTGACTAGAGTGGTGGTTTCTGCCTGGTTTTGGCACATGCCCTAGCCTGCCAAAAATCCAATTTCTAACAGCGGTCCAATGCAGTGTCAAATGCCAGTTTTGCATTTCGCATATTTACTTGAATTCATGCATAATTTTTCCAAAATTATGAAAAAGCAAATTACATGAATTTTGCATACCCCTAAAAAAAGCCTATTAGACTGAAAACCTTAAACACCTCCCAAACCACATAAACCCCAAAGTATTAAACTGTCTGAGAGGGTGTTTGGCACAACAATTCTATGTGACTTACCACAGACACAGACTGTCAGGAAAGAGCTCAAGGTAACCCTATGTGCCCTAATCGCTGAACCTGAAACTCCACCCCTGACTCTCCTGAACCTATCCCCTGCAGTCCTGATGTGGGCCACGCCACTCGCCGGAAAACCCTAGGGGGAGATATCACGAGGTGCTTCAAAGACACAGACATCTCATAGTGTAAAAGGCTGCTTTATTAGGACAGTCTAGTGCACCACAACCATACATGTAAATCAATGAACACCCCACCTCCCTGATACAAAAGACATCTCCGACCCCCCATACCACCCTTGAGTCGCCTTGTTGCCCAGCTTGCTCCACAACACAACCGTCCACGGTCACCAACCCAAAAACATCTGAAACACCCCCTATCCTCTAACCTGTTTCTGACTTGCTGTCAAGCTCAGAATCTAAAAGCTCCCCTAAAAATAAATGATAAAATGAACCACATCATCCCTGCCGTCTACAATCTCGCCCACAGACGTACCTCCTCATCTGCGTTCCTACATCAAAAAACTCTTTCCAGGCCTGCTGATATGTCCTCTGTATTGACGCAGCCGGGGAATTTTCAGCTAGCTCCATTACCTTCAATCACCACCACAGGTCCTGCGGTAGCTCTGCAAAATCCAGTCTTTAGTACCATTCGACAAGCTTCCACTACTTTGTCCAATAACAGCGTGGCAGCCATCTTTGACTGTGGTACCCTTGCTTGCATAACCTCCATAACCACCTGTATCTCTGGATAAGTCAAGACAAAATTTGGACCTTTAGTTTTCTTTGGAAACAAAGGAACTCCTAACTCGCCTGCAACCTCTTGAAATTGATCCAAAGCTGTGTGACATGCACCAGACAAGTTAGTTCCAATGAATCATCGAGGCCAGGTCCTCCCTGGACCAGAAACAAGCATTCTGGGACTGGTTTCGGGGTTTCACCCCCTCATCAGCCATGCTATCTTGAATCTGGTGGCGTAGCGAGTACAGGACCCACATCTGGGCATACCCTTCCCACCTAGGGCGACAATTGCAAAAAGAACAGATGATGGATGGAATGCTGAACCAATCACACATTCACCCCCAGTCACAGATCTGGGTCAAATCCATTGGTTTTTTTTGCACGCCACGCCATTCCAGTTTAGACCCAGCCATATGCAAATAAGTCTTGACCCCGCTTCCCATGGAAACAATCCAGCCTGAACTGCCAGGCCAGGTCCTCCCTGGACCAGAAACAAGCATCCTGAGACCGGTTTCGGGGTTTCACCCCATATCAGCTGCTGGTGTCAGCACTATTGCGGTCAACTTCCACACTGGAGGAGGTAGAGGGGCGGGAGAAGTCACGTTGGGTTTTTGAGAATTTCTGAGGTGGGGGTAGGAGTCACCATCGTCAGAGGAAGATGGCGAGGGGTGGAGTCTGAGTTTGGGTCGTGCAAAGTGGAAGGGATCGGAGCTACTTCCTCTGGTGGCAGTTCATGGGTGGAGTATGCATGGTCCAAAGTAAAGGAACCCGAAATGCGTGTCATGACATCAATGTGGGGCCAGTCCATAACTAGAGGGTCCCTACCTGTGTGAGAAGGATCTGGTGGGGGGGCAGCCTTAAGGGCATACCTCTGGAGGTAACTGATGAAAGGTTGAAGGGCTGCTGCTAGGGCCCTGTTTACTGAATGGGTCATTGAGGCATCCAAGGACTCAACTAGGTGTTCCTCAAAGAGGATGTGATCCTCAGGCATATCATATACCTCTTCACAAAATTGGCACCCTGCCATAATGGTGCTTGATTCTGGGCCCCTCTACCTCCTCCCAACCCCCCCATCCTCCCTCAACCACCCTAGATTTTGAACCAGATACCCTCGTTCCCCTCGCTCCTCAGCCTGGTTCCCCTTCTTAGCACCAGTGGTGGACTACATCCATGACTGTATACCCAAGGGTTACGACAAAGAGGTCGGCAACTGACTGTGGTCTGAATGTCCTCGCCCTGACATCTCAGATAAAGTCACAGACACCCCAGAACTAGACCCCAACCTAATCACCTTTTTGAAACGTTCACCCAAGGATCTCAAAAAAGGGATCGACAGGTCTTGGAAAGCCTGTCAAGATAAAGTTCTCAACCTGACAGGGCCCCTTTGTAAGATATTGGAAATGGTGATTACCTCTAAAGATACCGGTTCTCCCATCGACCCAGACATTTTAGCGGGGTGGACCCAGAGGGCCTTGTGCCTTCTGGGAAATGCTGATTGTGCCCTTTCGGCGGATCGCCGTAGATCCATCCTTATTCGAATCGACACCAAACTGAGGGAGTTAGCCAATGCTGAACCGGTTCATCAATTTGAAGGAGTTCAATTCCTGGATTCTTTATCGCCACTTCAAAATGGAGGGGATTGGATGGTCTGCCTCGACCTGAAGGACGCATATCTCTCCATCCCCATTTTTCCCCGCATCGCAAATTCCTCCAATTCATGTGGGGCGGTCAATGGTTTCATTTCAAAGTCCTTCCTTTAAGTCTGTCCTCTGCACTATGGTGTTTCACCAAGGTAATGCGGGCAGTGGTAGAACGGCTGCGCGCGTGGGGAGTACGACTTATCATATATCTAGACGATATTCTCCTGATGGCGCAAGACAAACAAATGCTATTGACCCATCTTTCATGGACCATTCAGTTGCTCCAGGACTTGGGTTTCCTGGTCAACCAGAAGAAATCTGTCCTTTGTCCCACCCAGTGCATAGAATTCCTGGGATTCCAGATAGACTCAATCTCAGCCCTCCTCTCTACCTCAGCCGAAAATTAGACCAGTCCAGAAGGCGATTCGTGCCGGCCTTTCCAAGGACAACATATCCTTGCAGGTTCTAGCCAGGATTGTGGGCCTGTTGGCATCATCCATACAGGCAATATTCCCAACCCCCCTGCATTATTGGGTCCTTTTGCGCCTCAAGATGCGCCACCTTCAACGCGGTCTCTCTTACTCAGAGATGATCAGTCTCACACCTGATACCAAGGCAGAACTGCAATGGTGGTTCGAAAACATGGTTGCCTGGATCGGCAGAGCCATCTTTGGCTCCCGTCCGGATGTTATAATCGAATCTGATGCCAGCCAGTGGGGTTGGGGAGCCTGATGCGGAAACATTTCCATGGGGGCCGAAGGAACTCAGAAGAGTCACATCTCCACATAAACTGTCTAGAGCTTTTAGCAGGATCATTCGCCATCAAGACTCTAGCGCCCCGCTCGTCTAGCTGTTGTGTACTATTGCGGATGGACAACATTTCCGCGGTCCAGTACATCAACAGACTTGGAGGAACCATATCACGAATTCTGGTGGACATTGCCAAAGAGTTTTGGCATTATTGCCTTCATCACGCTTCACAGTGATTGCGGAGTATCTTCCAGGTCGTGACAACAAGGTTGCGGCCTAGAATTTTCGACGTCTCCGGGACACCAGCAAGTGGAAACTCCACCCGTCCATATTCATACCACTTCAGAGACTACGGGGCCTGTGCGACACGGACCTGTTTGCTTCTCGCCTATCCAATCAGCTTCCGAAGTTCTTTTCCTGGCATCCAGATTCGATGGCTCTAGCCACAGACACTTTCCTTCAGGATTGGCACAGTCTTCTCCATTATGCCTTTCCTCCTTTTATCTTGATACCGAGAGTGTTAGCTCAGACTCGCATTCAAAAAGCAGAACTAATACTGATCACTCTACTCTAGAGATCCCAACCGTGGTTTCCCGTTCTGATGGAGATGTTGTGCGATTGTCCCTCTTGAATCTCTCACCTTCCAAATCTTCTTCTGGATCTGTTGGGCCTTCCACATCCCTTGATAAAACAAGGCCTACTGCACCTCATGGCGTGGCGTATTTCTGGTATTGTTGTCTCATGCCGGGCCTTTCAGGGCAAGCTGAAGAGTTCCTCCTCCGATCATGTTCCGATACCATGCATAAACATTAAGCCACCGCTTGGCGACGATGGCTGGGTTGGTGTGACGAATGGAGTTTGGATCCCCTGGAGACCCCCATTGTCTTTGTAATCAATTTCCTAGCTGGTTTGGCCTCTTCCGACTTAGCTTACTCATCCATTAATAATTATCGGTCGGCCATCTCCGGAGGGCATTGCTTAGTGAATGGCAATGGGGATCACCCAGTAGTGAGCTGTGTTATGCGAGGCATTCGTTTCAGTAATCCTCCACGTCCTAAGTATGCATATTTGTGGAATGTTAATATTGTCCTTTCATTTTTGCAGATGTGGCCAGCTAATTCTGATCTTTCACGAAAACAACTTTCAGCGAAGTTGACCATGCTGCTTTGCTTGGTGTCTTGCAGGAGAGTGTCGGACGTGAAAGCACTGTATTTAACAGGTAGAGTGTTTACTCCCAATGGGGTAGGAGGACAAAAACCAGTTCCAACCAGATTTCATATCCACATTTTCTGAATAACACTACATTGTGTATCGTGCAATGTTTGAAAGAGTACGAAGACTGTACTAGGGAGTTTCGACGCTTCATTGGCGATCAATTATTGATTTCCCTTCAGAAGCCTTTTAGTGCAGTTTCTTCTGCTACCTTAGCAAGACGGGTAAAGTGGCTATTGGGAGAAGCGGGTGTGGACACTGCAAAATTCGGTGCTCATTCAGTCAAAGGCGCTATGGCTTCTAAATAATTTCTTCTAGGTTCCCAACTGCAAGACATTATGAGGGCCGCAGATTGGTCATCAGACTCTACATTTAAGACCTTTTATTGTAAACCTATTTTGGACGTGGCCTCTGTAGTTGTAGATCAGCTTTAAACAAGCATAGTCCGAAGCCTCCGGTCCGGACATAGAATACATTTTTTTCTAGCTAACGCGTCTAGAATTTTCAATTCTATTAAGGACTCGGAGGCAAGGATTATCCTCCCCAACATATAACAGTGAAGAGTATGTTGAACTTTATTCAATGCTTTTACCCACACCCATATGTCTGATTAAGACCAAATTTATAGTTCCTTTTACAGATAGTTTGACATTGTTGTTTAAGGATAACAGTGATGTTATTTATGTAATACTAAATTGATGCAATACCAAGGTGATCCTGGTTCCTCGTTGCAGTTCCGGATATTCCGCCATAAAACTCAGATTGAGCTCATCCGTCGAAAAGACAGTTGGGTTGTTCTAATTTACATGGTTTCAACACTTCAAGTTTGGACTGTTAGCGGTCGCTGGCTAAGGAATAGAAATGGCGTCAGCCCGTCATATCGGCAGAGTCATGGTCTGATTGGTGTACTGTTGATGACGTCATGATAGTATTATGGTAAATGTAGTTTTTTCAAGTATTAAAATTGAATTGGCTGCTGTGAATGTTTTGTTAATATATAGTGAAGAAAGAGAAAGCATAATCCTTGCCTCCAAGTCCTTAATAAAATTGAAAATTCTAGATGTGTTAGCTACAAATATTTTCATTACGAAACACTTGTCAAGCAGTTGCCATGCCAAAATTCCACTGTCCATCAGTTATTGCAAATAGGATGCTGGTACATCACTGTCCACACAACGCAGGTCCATCGGTTACTGTGCGTAGAACGGGGGTCCATCAATTACTGTGCACCCAACGCAGGTGCTTCAGTTACTGGCATAGAATGGAGGTCCATCAATTACTGTGCACACAGCGCAGGTCCATCGGTTACTGTGCATAGAACGGAGGTCCATCAATTACTGTGCACACAACGCAGGTCCATCGGTTACTGGCTTAGAATGGAGGTCCATCAATTACTGTGCACACAACACAGGTTCATCGGTTACTGTGCATAGAATGATGGTCCATCAATTACTGTGCACACAACGCAAGTCCATCGGTTACTGTTCGTAGAATGGAGGTCCATCAATTGCTGTGCACACAACGCAGGTCCATCGGTTACTGTGCATAGAACGGAGGTCCATCAATTACTGTGCACCCAACGCAGTGCTTCGGTTACTGGCATAGAATGGAGGTCCATCAAGTACTGTGCACACAACGCAGGTCCACCAGTTATTGCGCATAGAATGATGGTTCATCAATTACTGTGCACACAACGCTGGCCCACCAGTTACTGCGCATAGAATGGAGATCCATTAAATTACTGTGCACACAATGCAGGTCCACCAGTTACTGCACATAGAATGATGGTCCATCAATTACTGTGCACACAACGCAAGTCCACCAGTTACTGCGCATATAATGATGGCTGCTCAATTACTGTGCACACAATGCAGGTCCATCGGTTACTGCACGTAGAATGATGGCCCATCTATTACTGTGCACACAACGCAGGTCCACCGGTTACTGCACATAGAATGGAGGTCCATCAATTACTGTGCACACAACGCAGGTCCATCGGGTACTGCGCGTAGAATGATGGCCCATCAATTACTGTGCACACAATGCAGGTCCATCGGTTACTGCACGTAGAATGATGGCCCATCTATTACTGTGTATATAAGGGGTAAAGATATAGCTAGATACAAGCTACACATTTATACTTGGTGTTTCAATACAGGCTATAGATTCAGACAACACAATTGTCAATGAAAATACAAAATCAAACATATATATACACAACTGAAAAATCCTAGTTTGTTGTTCCAAAAGATCTTTTTATTTTTTATTTTATATTCATACTTTGTTATTTATATATTTTCTCAATGATTTAATACAAAATTATATGTACAATACAATGATACACGATCATAGAGCATATATAGACAAACTTACATATAAAATACAAACAATTACATAAAATGGTTAAAAATACATCATTCTGTAAAACACAATGGTGCAAGAGATGGAGGAGGTAGATTATTAAAGAAATTTCCAAGGCAGGCGGTAGAAAACCACTACGCGCGTTTCGGCAATGTTGCCTTCATCAGGAATGACCGTCTCAACTTTCTCTATAACACAAACATACAATTGATATTTATCAAAAAACTTTAGTTTTAAGCCTGAAATAGACACTCTTATTTATTATGAGCAAAACATGCTTCATTAGCAAATGAGCTGTGCAGGTGCGATAGAGGAACACTAAACTATGAGACAAGAGATTTTATGAACACACCAGGTCAGGATTTCAATTGCCGTGACAGCAGTTTGTTAAAAAAATGTCCTTATATCCCAAACAGAGAATTATATTTGTGCATACAGAGTGAAAAGAAAAGAAAGGAAGAAGAGCAGAAAGACTATATTTATGCTACAGTGTAGAGGCGTTTAATGATTGGTGTCCCAAACTGGTAAAGTCTAACTCTCAAATATTGCTCAGTGTAACCTTAATGGTTACCGTATGGTAATTGTGGGATGTTTAACAACTATACCTGTTGTAAATTTGGGCAAAGGCTCTCTTTCTTAAAAAGGAGAATCCTGCGTAGACAAGATGTTATCTATGTCGGGATAAACAGAATAATTCGACCATGCACAGATCTGTCAATATGAAAATACAAGATTACATTTAAGGTCCTTTATGATGCTGTACGATAAATACTATTATCACTAGTGAATGAATACTTACTGCCATTTAGCAGATGCTCATGGCTGATATTTATTGGTGATAATATGTTGAAAACAGTGTGAATCACTGTTTATAGTATATCTGTAAATGACAGAAACTATCATTATTACATATTTTTAAAAATTATATCTTATTAAATGGTTCTTTTCGTTAGCTCATTACTATGATATAGATGGAAACTTACTTGTGCAATGTATAAATGTATTTACATCTTTCCTTTGAATATGGCGATAGTATAGATAAAGGGAGTAATGTTGCTGATCACAAATGATCAGTGAATGGCATCTCCTAAAATAAATTGAAGCAACAGTGCTGTGATTACTGGCTAGAAATAGGAGTTACTTACATCACATACAGTATCTTTGACTAGATACAGTTAGAAACGATCTATAATTCCATATAGGAAGACTGTCTCCTTATCAAATACTATTTTGTTCTTGTATTTTAAAGGGTTCAGTTAGTGTACTACGAGTTTGTCGATATTCTGGACAGACTCGGTATATTTACTAGAATAATATCTCCTTCATACAACTCAACTCCCACTTTTTACTTCTAAATGATCGGTGGTGAGCACCTCACTTCCTCAATTTTAAAAAGAAAATGAGCGAGAGAGCGGGGTAATTTATCAAAACTTGTATCTTATAAGAGCCACCTTACTATACGAATGTAAGTATATCGAGTCCAAAGTCCAAGTATATGCCTAATATGTCTAGTATTCCTATTCTAGCAAGTATAGTACTCACCGGCACGAAGGATTCGTGTCTTCTTAGACTGAAATGGCAGAATATCCGACGATAGTTTGCCGACCCATGGATCCCGCATTTTATCTTTCCTCCTGCATTAATTAGATGACGTCGGATTCGACGTACATTACATGCGCGACAAACACGTATTGTGGAAATAAACAACGGGCTAAAAAAGTCAGCGCCATGTTGATATGAGGTTTAAATCATCGATGTTAAATGTACAAGTAGTATTTATGTCACTGCAAAAATATATATCGCTATTTGCAGAATGTGCGCTAACATTGGGTTTTAAATGGTATAATTACATATTTATATACCAAGATATATTCATTAGCTGAAAGAAGTAGAATTCGACATGTTTAACTAATTCGACAAGCAGATATTATAGAAACAAACAACGGGCTAAGTAAATCAGCGCCATGTTGGTGTGGAATTTAGATCATCAATCATATATATACACAGGTGATGTATATGTCACTACAGAATACTATCTATCACTAGATGAAGAGTGTAAATTAATGCTTGATCTTACGACGGTAAAATTACATATTTCTATACTAAGATCAATTCATTAATTATTGAACGCACATAATATAGTAAACCAGCCATATATTAATGGTTGAACAATAGTACTTGTTCCCACGGTATTTCCAAATTCAGACCTCTGTTAACAGTGTCTAAAGTAAAAATCCAATAAACCTCGCGTTTTTTTCTTATCGCTTCATTACTGTAGCCTTGTTTAGATGAGATTCTTTCAATTATAAACCATTTTATATCGTCCTCTGAGTGGTTCATTGTGTTGTAATGTTCAACTAGTGGGGCTGAGAATTTCTTTGTGCGAATTGCAGAGCGATGCTCAGTTAACCGTACATTCAAAGTCCGTGCTGTTTCGCCCACATAGCCCAAACCACATGGACAAACTAAGAGATATATTACATCTTTTGTTTTACAATTGGAGATACATTTGGCTTTAATGGTATTTCCATTTAATTTGACAGCGTCTGTTTCTAAGGCTAGTGGGCAGACCTTACATGTACCACACCTAAAGTTTCCTATAACTGGTGTGGACCCTACAATACTTCTCTGTTTGAGCTGTTTTTTGGGGGGCATGCGTGACCTCACTACCAAATCTTTCAAATTCTTGTTTTTTCTATAGGCATATAGTGGTTTAGGCAGTTTATCCTGTTTTTCTTTATTTATATTCAAAATATGCCAATTAGATGAAATGATCTGTCTAATTTGGGCATTTAATATGGAGTGTTGTGTGACAAATACTAATTCAGCTTTGTCTGTTTTCTTATTAGTTTTTAGTAAATGCTGACGATCATAAAATCTGGCCCGCTTATATGAGTCCCTTACCAATTTATGGGGGTAGCCACGTGCTATGAATTTCTCTCTCATTGTTTGGGCCTTTAAATCAAAATCCCTAATGCTGGTACAGTTTCTGCGTAACCGCAGGAATTGTCCGAAAGGGATACTGTTCTTCTGTGACATAGGGTGAAAGCTGTCGTAATGTAGCAACGTATTACGTGAAGTAGGTTTGGTAAACAAATCGACAGCTAATTTCCCTGAGACGTGTTTAATAGAAATATCCAAAAACTCTATTTGGACATTACTGTGATTTGAAGTAAACCGTAGGTTGGTGTCGCATAGATTTATCCAGGCTAAAAACTCATGTAACACGTCCTCTGTATCTGTCCAGATAAAGAAAACATCATCTATGAAGCGGGACCATTTCCAGATGGCTTCAAAAAATGGTGCCACTTCATTATAGATGTTGGCATATTCAAATCGGGCCATGTAGATGTTTGCTATAGTAGGTGCGCATGATGCGCCCATGCTTACGCCCTTCACTTGTTTGTGTAGTTGACCATTGAACTCAAAGATGTTCTCCTCAAGAACTATTTTCAAGCACTGGATTATAAAAGTTACGTTGCAGTCAATGTACATCATTATCGAAATGAACCATTGAACTGCCTCAAGGGCCCCTAATATAGGAATGTTGCTATATAGGCTTTCAATGTCCATAGTTACCAGCCATTGTTGTTGTGGGTTAAAGGGAATGTTCTCCACTAGATTGATTATGTGCCTAGTGTCTTGGACATAGGCAGGCGTTTGTTAATATGTGGATGTAAAATTGCATCCAAGTATTTGGAGAGAGGTTCTGTGATAGAACCTATTGTTGTGACAATAGGTCTATATGGTGGATTGATCTCACTCTTGTGTATTTTAGGTACACCATAGAGACTAGCCATTCTTGGGTGTTCAATATTTAAATAGGCGTATTCTTTATCACAGATATATCCATCTCTAGCGCCTTACTAGTCAATCTTTGAATTTTGTTTTTAATTTTGTCTGTGGGATTTTTTGTGACTTTTATATAGAAGTTGGTGTCACTTAACATTTCCTCTATTTTAGATACATAATATATGGTGTCCAACACAACAATTCCTCCACCTTTGTCACAACTTTTTACAGTGATATTTGGGGAATTTTTTAGAGTCATCAGGGCTTGATGTTCTTCTTGTTGTAAATTGTATGGTGTTCTTTGGACATATTTTGTTGCAGCAATCATTTTTGGTGTACCACCTGTTCAAATACTGCTACCTCAGGTGGCACTTGCTCCGTAGTAGGTGTAAAGGTTGATTTTAACATCAACCCTGATCTGTTGATTTGAATCTCAGATGGAGGTGATTGGGCAAAAATACCTTGAGGCGAATTTTCCTGAAGAATGCTGTTAAATCTCCAAATAATTCAAATTTATTAATCCCTGAATGTGGGACAAAAGTCAGACCTTTTGATAACAAGGAATAGGAGGCAGGGGTCATCTCAGCTGTACTAAGATTAAATACGGGAATTTCTATCATTCTCTCCAATATTGGGCGTTTCGTGTAACCAAATATTGGTTCTGGTTGTTCTGATGATTTCCCCGGTATTGGGATTGGTATTGTGGTCTCCAATTGCCTCTCGTTTGGGGGCGTCTTCCTAAAAAAGGCTGCTTAGTTTGGTAAGGTCTAACTGTATATCGACTATTTCTGGGGTCAAATCGGTTAGGTACAGTATCGTTGTCAGAGTCTGATGAATCAGAAAATGTTGTAACTTTCCTATTATATTGCCTAGAACCGAATGGTTCTTGTTGTCCCTCTTCTTGTTGAGAATAATAATTCTCAGATAGATATGGATACGTATTTTCCTTACTAAAAAAATGTATGTCCTTTTTGAGTTTATCTGTTTTTCTTTTGTTTAAATACTCTGGGGTCGATTCCGATTCGGGCCGGAAAAAGCACCGACCGACTCGGATCCGGAAAAAATACCGACCGACACGTACCAGTGGCGCCCGACACGCCAAGTACGATGCAAGCCGCGATAAATCCGACCGACACGTCAGGAAACCAAGCCGACCGACCGAGCCGCTCGGAAAATAGCAATCCGGCCGGAAAAACACGCGAATCCAACCGACCGACACGCACCCGGAACAAATCCGACCGAATCGTACCCGCCAACTCCAACCCGCAAAGTACGATGCAAGGCGCGAAAAACACGACCGAGTCGGACGGAGGACAAGCCGTACGACCGACCACGCATACAAAACCGAGCCGAAGCAACACAATACACCGCGACCGACGCGTACGCAGCATACAAAACTGCACAAACACAGCGTGAACGAAACGGAAAACACCGTACGAGACCAATGCAGGGTCCGACTCGGTCACAAGAACGTTTCCAACATACACAAACAGCACAAAGGAAAAATCAACCAAAAAAAGGCCAAACAAGCAATTACCAAGCCAATAAATACTGGGGGGGTGGGGACAGAGAACAAAGACACACCCACAACTCCACCTATATAAAGGACACAAATCACTACCATGAGCCTTTGCAAATGCCATTCCACTACCAGCACCCAAGAGAAAGCAACCACACACCCACAGCTCATCCCTCACACAAGCCACACACCAGCAGCACACCAACAAATACCTACCTCACATACACCCAGCACAACACACACCCACACACCCTCACCTGCACACCAACACACACATCACCCACCATCACCAACCATCACCATGCCCCCAAGAAGAATCACAAGTTCCTAGATTGTGAATTGGAAGTCCTGGTAGACGAGATCCTCAGGGTAGAGCCACAGCTGTTTGGCACATTGGTCCAACAGACCCCCATGTCGCAGAAAACCAAGATGTGGGAGAGGATCATCAACAGGGTGAACGCCCAATCACCATGTCGGCGCACAAAGACCGACATCCAGAACAGGTGGTATGACGTGCGCAGGAGGGTACGGAAACTGCTGAAGCAAGATTACATCAACAGCCAACACACCGGCAGTGGCCCTCCTGCCAAGCCAATATACCTCAGGCCCTGGGAGGAGAAGGTGCGGGCCATCCTACCGCCAGTGAGCATATATGGACTAGAGGACATCCCAGAGCCTGGTGAGTACACAACAAATGTACACAATATACTGCCACAAAACACACACACATCACTGTCAAGGGAGAGTCAAACCATGCACTCATAGCAATTACACAGCAACTAGAACAGAATCATCCCAAAATGTGTATGTCAGTCAGATAAACACAACACATGCCATCAAAAAAGTCACATCCAACTGTGCCAACACATGTACAAACACAACCACAACTACAGCTAGGCAGTGGCACAAATAGAACTAACACACACATCCACACATGTAGCCACCACAACAACACCAACACACAGTGAAGACCACTCAAAGGAAGGAATTCTGTGTATGCTGGCCAAGTCAGTGTAGCCAATAGCATCATGGGAGTCGCAGTCACACATATTGCCCCCCACAACTGTCCCATCAACACCACCATGAACCATGCGCACATCACAGGGAGTGGAGAAGGACTCACAAGATGGCTGACACTGGCTACTGCTGTGAGGAGCACAAGGCCCTGCTGGCAACTGTGCACCAACAAACAGCAGGACACCACTGACTGACATCCTGAGAGACAACTTACACTCCCTGCAATGCAAGCACGTTCCATGGTGGGATATCTGGCTGGCTGGGTGGGAAGGGGGACTTGCAGCACTGACCATAGTCACCAGCACCTCCCCTCACACCCCCCCAACACAAACTCCACAGTACCCACCTGGTAGAATGCAATGCCCTCCATCCTAACACAAGATCCCACAAAGCACCACCACCCTGGGTTATGTTGTGTGAAGCACAGGGACACTCTTGGGACTCTTAGCCAAACAACTGCCAGGACAACACTCCCAGCCATCCTGTCAGCACAGCCAGCCCACCCCACAGGGAAGCAGAGTCAAAAGGAAGGAAGCATGGGCATGCTGGGAAGGGGGGTGGAGGCAATAGCATGAT